>CAKNXH010000489.1:0-41478 GCA_932178445.1 Andricus quercusramuli | reverse complement strand
AAAAAAAAAAAAAAAAATTGATTAGCATTTCGAACTCGAAAGTTCATTGCCTCACTACCCGATTCGGGTAGTGTTTCTAGGTGGATAAATACTACCAGTGTGGGTCCACCACACCCACGACGGGTCAACAACACGCAGTATTCCCCGAACGGTCACCCATCCAAGTACTAACCGCGCCCAACACTGCTTAACTTCAGTGATCTAACGGGAACTGGTGTTTTCAGCGTGGTATCGCCATTGACATAAAACATAATAAAAAAACTAAAAAATTCAATTTTGCTGTCAAACTATGCAAAATACGAAAAATTATTCTAAGACCAAAATTATCCATCAAAGAAATATCTACAAACTTGTTTTTTATTATTTTTCATAGGACCTGCAGTTTCTGTTTTAGTCGTGAACAAACATTACAAAATAAAGAAAAACTGATTTTTGATAAACTTCCGAAGAGGGTAAATGTCCGATTTTCTTCTGGCTCCATATACTGACGCACTTATTACAAATATGATCTTAAAAATTGACGCAAATTTAATTTTCATGGGTGAAACCCATAAAAAATCCATAAAAATCGGAATGGTTTTTTGCATTTCTCTCAGTCATTATTCAAAATTTCAAAAAATGTCACCAATAATAGTTATAGATCTCATTGGAATACACATTATACATTGCAAACATTTTTTTATAGGAATGATAGTTTCCCAGAAAATCAGCAGTAAATCGATTTCCGTGTTGAAAAACCATAAAAACCATAAAAATCATAGTTTGTTGGATCACAGGAGTGCCTTTCCGCCCCCCTCCCCCTCTAAACATAAAATGTGTATTTCGATGAGATCTACAACTTTTATTGGAAATATTTTGTTGAATTTTGAATAATTACTGAGATAAATGCAAAAAAACATGAATTTCATGGGTGTTTTTAATGGTTTTTACCCAAACAGTTAAATTTTCAACAAAATATATTAATTTTCCACCACATAGCTGAATTTTCAACTGGAATAGAAAAATTTTGAAATAAAAATAGAAGAATTAAATTTTCCGTCAAATAGGTAAATTTGGAACAAAGCAGTTCAAATTTTTACCGAAAAGTTGAGTTTATACCAATTTGCTAAATTTTCAGTACAAAGAAAAAGATTTTAGATTTTTTAAAAAAGATTTTAGATTTGATTTTTGAAAAATAAAGACATTTTTATCTAGAATGATGAATCTTCTACTATAAAAGCGAGAATAAAAGTAAATTTTTAACAAAGTTTTTTAAGCTCCGATCAAATTCTTGATTTTCTACTGAATTTTTAAATATTCGAATCAAAAATGCAAATTTACTCAACGGAATTTTCTGATAGTAAATATGAATTTGCAAACTGAAAAAGAAAAAAAAATCATGTTGAATTTTCATGTCAAGAAAATGAATTTTCAATAAAACAGTTAAATTTTTAATCAGAAAGGATGACTGAAACTTTCTGAAATTTTCTGAACAACAACATTTCTGAATTTGAACACTCAAAAAAATTGTTCTTTGATAAATATCATTTATTTATTAACAATAGAAAAATTAAATATTAAAAAAACAACAATTTTTGAAAGTTCAAATTTTCTTCAAATTATAGTTTGAATTTGAAATTAAAATAATTGAAAAATTTATACTTCTGGACGAGAAAGTTCGTTTGAAAATGTTCATAGCATTTTTCAAAAGTAACGAAAAATGTTCTCAAAAATGAAATTTTTAATTTGAGAAAATGAACAGAAAAATTGAGATAAATCAGTTCTAAATTGAATTCTGCAGAGTTCGTTAAAAAAATTTTGTTAGATTCGGAGAAAGTTTTAGAAATTTCGAAATTTTTTTTTCCCGAGGCACGGGCGTTTTTGAAATAATTTTTTCACACAATTTGTATGGAATTATTCAAATCTTAAATTCAAATAATAATTTAAAAAACTTCAAATATAAGAAAAAAACTCTGTTAACAAATATTTTATCATTGTATTTTGAACCAATGAATAATACTTATTTAAAAAAATGTTATTGTTTAATTTCGGGCATTTTTTACTTCATTCCATCTAAATTGGTCATTTCAAGCAAAAATCATTAGACTTAAATCCAATAATTTTTGTTTGAAAAAAAATATTTACAATTTCTAAAATTTCGTATATTGGGAATTTTGTAAAAACAGGTACATAAATTTTCTATTTTTTGAAAAGTTTGCAGTTCGAAACGCTCTATGCATCTATAGTAAAAAAATAATAAAAAGGATAATAAACCGTTATGATAAAATCGGAAGAGATTGAGAAATAATTTCTAGTTTGCATACACTTTTGAAAAGCGAAGAATTTCATTTTAGATTACATTTTATTGGATGTATGCGAAAAGCACATACAAAGCAATTCTAAAAATTATCAAACTCACGAATTCTTTAGAGATTGCGAATTTTGAAAACAACAATTGGAAATGTTTTTCCACCATAAATTTTCAAAATTTCGATATTATTAGCGTTATAAATAAACAAAATAATTTTTAACCTCACCATTTCCAGATTTCCAAAGCCTTGATTTTATAATAATTTTTGTGTCTTTTCACGCTTGGAGAAAAAAAATACTTATTTATAAAATATAATTTATGAGTAAATGCCAAAAAGTGGAACACGTTAAATCCCAATTACTTCCAACCTCTTCTTTTAATATTAGTTTTCTTTATAAAATTATTCATTTGACATTATTTCATATTTTTAAAACCTTGCAGCTTGAAACTCCATAACTATCTATAATGAAAAAATAATAAAAAGGTTAATAAAATTTGTTTAATTACACCTGAAAATATTAAGAAATACTCGGTAGTGCGAATACAATTTTTCAATCTACAATTCGTCTATAAATTTCCAAAGTATTTTCAAATTTTTAATTAATTTCAAAATGTTCTCAAAAATTGCAGCTGACCTTTTCGAATGATTGAAAGTTTCTCTAATATTTGAAAAAACTTTTTAAAGGAAAATAAGTTCCTTAAAATTTTTCAAATTTTTTCTCCAAATTTGGAATCTTTTTCAGTTTCCTGCTAAAATTAATTTGGAAAAAATTGAAATTTTCCCATGAACCTTAAGAAAAGTTTTTGTTTGCTTGATACGTTTCTAAATCTTTTGAAAGCTTCAAAATGTTATTTTGAAATATTAAGCAATCTACATTAAAGTTTAACATTTCCTGAAATATTTAAAAATTTTTAATTATTTCAAAATTTTTCCAAAACTTGCCTTAAAATCTTTTAGATTTTTTAGTTATTTTTAGGAGTCACTTGAAATGTGTCGAAATATTTTTCAATTTTCTCTAAAAATCCATTTTTAAAAATAAAAGATCATTTAAGATTGTCCCAAGAATCTGAAGAACAAATTTTATTTTCTCAAAACTTTTCATAATTGACCAATAGTTTTTTTTATAAATCTTTAAAAATTTACATTTGGTCTCAAATTTTTTTTTATTTTTCGAAGATGAAAACTATTTTCAAATCTTTCTAAATCTACCACAGCTTCTAAATATCTTTTGAAATATTTCAGTTTACCCGAAATGGTTTAAAATTCGGGAAAATTGAAAATTCTAGATTATAAAATTCTTGAATAATAAAATTCCCGAATCAAAGAATTCCCGAACAGTTTATAATATCACCGAATTGGAAAATTCCCGAATAATGAAATTTCTGACAAAAAATTACCAAATTATAAAATTTCCGAATTTAAACAATTATTTTATTTATAAATACTATTTATGCATGAAAAATACAATAGTCAAATATTTTCATTAAGGAGAATCATTTTTAATGTCTAGAGTTTTTGAAATTATTGTTTAATTTATAAAAACAATAATTGAACAAATATATTTCTGGATGAACATTTTTCAATTATTGTTTTTTTAAATTCAAACAATAATATTAGAAACTATAAACATCAAAAATAGTTCTTTTTATTACAGCCTTGGATTATTTTATAGTTGAGAAATAAATAATGTTTGTGAAAAAAATTCTAATTTTTGAAACTCGAGAATTTTATAATTCAGGAATTTTCTGGTTCGAACATTTTATAATTTGGCAGTAGAATTCCCAATACTGTTAAATTCCTGAAAAATCAAATTCCCGATTAATAAAATTCATGAACGATAAAATTCCCATATAATAAAATTCCTAATTTTAAAATGCCGATTGAAAAAATTTCTAAATTGGAAAATTTTCGAATAATAAAAATCCCGAACAGTTTATAACATTATTGAATTGTAAAATTCCTGGATAATAAAATGTTCGACAGTTTATAATATTACCGAATTTGAAAATTCCAGAGTAATAAAATTCCCAACAAAGAATTGCAGAATCATAAAACTCCTGAATATAAACAATTAAAATCCTCTTTTATGAATCAAAAAATTTCATTTGTAATAATGTAATTAATGTTATAAATAACAAAATTTTATTGTTCAAATTCGGAAATGTTCTACTTTGAATATTTTATATTTTGGCAAGTTTCTTTCGGGAATTTTCGAATTCGGTAATATTATAAGCTTTCGGAAATTTCATTATTCGGGAATTTTTCACTTGGGAATATTACAGTGTCGGAAACATCATTTTTTGGGATTATTCAGTCGTCCCAGTTTCTCTTATATCAATGTTTTCAAACATTTAAAAATAAATTTGATAATGAAATGAAATGACGAATTTATAAATTTTGATTCACAAAAGTAATGGTACAGATAATTCGTAATCATTTAATTGCTAAACAAATCAAAACAGTTTCGCAAGCAATCAGGCTTTCGACAACAATGCATGCTAGTGTCACGTCCCGTGACGTATATATATGTTAATATATTTATTGATATATTTATATATTTGCATGATTATACTAATAAATACTTAATAAATATAGAGCGAATATTGTGCACTGTGTAGTGCAGCTATACAAATATATATATATAGTCAGCACGTTGTACACTGTAAGACATACCTATATATATGTCCAGCACGAGAGCAGAGGTATAGAATATAGACTATAGTAAGAACATTGTAATTCGTAGCGTACACTGTCTAACCATAGACGCATAGAGTATAGGGCCCAAAAGCACGTTGTAACTGGAGGACATAGCTATAGATATACTGAAAACAGTACACGCCGCATAGTATATCTATATATATATATATAAACGTGACGTACGCGTATACAGGATCGTCGCAGCGTGCCGGAACGTCGGCAAAGGCCCTATAAAAAGTGAATGGACCAACATAGGTCAGTTAGTTTTTAGTCAAAAAATTAGAAGTTACAGTTCCGTACAACTCTTCTCTATTTCCTACGGTTTTCCCCGATTCGACTGTCCAGTGTCTAGTGTGTCAAACCGGTAGCCTTCGCGTGTTGGTGTGTGTGCCCTTGTGTCAAGTACTGTGCACCGGGAAACCCGAATCTGGGATTTCCCATCTTGGATTACTTCGTACCCATTCAACCCTGAATTGGAACCCTTATTGTTTACATCAAGGTGCACAACCCCTTTCTTTCACACCACTACACGGAGACCATCTAGATATCATTTGATTTTTCAATCGAATCAATAAACCGGTAAGTTGTAATTTTAATAAATCTAATTTCATTATCTAACTCCTTTTGGGCCATAATACATGAGTCTCCTTTATTTTAAAGGTCCTGGCCAAGGATTAGAGTGTCTACATGCCTTCCTTCAGTTTCTTGTGCCAAAGCCTTAATAAACAATACGTTTCAAGTGTAATTGATTATAATAAATTGTTTAAACTAATCTATATTTATTTATTGGCTACTCTTTCCTCTTCCCTGTGCGAGATCTTCGATCTCAACTAAAACGAGGAACCTAATTAAAAAGGAAAGTATTTTACGTTTTCCATGACGTAACATACAACCTTTTTATGGTGCATCGGCCGGGAAACCAAACAAAAGAGAGCCAATATTTAATTTGTTTTGAAAAAAGTTTATTTTATATACATTTTTTAAGCACAAAGAACTTGAACGAAGACAGGTAACTTATAACCTTTACATTCCATTGCTGTGAAATATGTCCGTAAATAAATATAACCAATGCCTAATGAAAAACCTGTAGATTTAGGGAACATTAAAAGAACTATTACCAGGAATCTTGCTAAACAAAACCCCCAACTAGCTAAGCAAATAGAATCAAATAAGAAAGGGCTTGAGAGTGATAGGAAAAATAAAATTAATGTTGAATTAGAAAAACTAGATTTGGAATTCGGTAGCGATAATTCAGATTTTGACTGTTCTGCATTCATTAATCCCGGTGATACTACATTAATCAATACAAACTCAAGCTTAATTAGTGGTTCTGTAGACCAAAATAAAACTCTAACAATTGATGACGTGATCGATTATCAAACTAACGTAAAGTCATTATTAAGTTCAACGCTTTCTCAGCTAATTTGTGAAAAAAAAAACAAAAGAAAATTCATTTCCTGATTTAAATCGCGCATCAATAATAAGTGAACACGATAGTGACGACATTGCAAGCGACGAAGACTCGACAACACAGAAAAAAATGACACTGCCAACTAATCAACAAGTTTCCCTTCGCGACGCGCTCGAAATAATCCCTATTTTTGACGGAAGTAACATCCCTTTAGCTCATTTTATAGAGGGACGCACAGAAGCAAAGGCTATAATTCCCACACAGGCACATGAGAATCTTGCTAGATTAGTTAGAAGTAAATTGACCGGAGAAGCGCGGAAATGCATATTCGGAAATACGTTTCGAACTTTAGATGAATTAATAGAGAAACTAAAAAAGGTTTATGCTCCCGCGAAAAGCGTATACCAGCTGCAAGGAGAACTAGGCAATATATTTATGTGGGATAAAGAAAATGTTATATCATACGCTGCGCGAATAAAAGAACTAGCAGATAGGATCGAAGACGCGCATAAATTAGGCAATGATGGTGCCACGGATGACACGTTTAAAGCAAATTTAGAAGATGATGTGGTTAAATGTTTTAAAAGGGGTTTACGTTCAGAAATAGAGATAAGATTAAAAGATAACGTGAATGAAACTTTTAAAACTCTAATCAATGAGGCGCTAGAAATTGAAAGAAAATTAAATGCATGTTCAGAATTGCGAAAAAATAAGCCAATCAAATCTTCAGAAGAAGAATCAGAATCGCGAATTATTACTAAAAATAATAAATTCAATATTGCTCAGGATACTAAAATAGCATGTTTAATTTGCGGGAGACCGGGACATGCGACCGAAAAGTGCTACCATCTCGAAAACTTTCGACAAAAAATCTTTTCCGAAAATCCGGATGTTTCAAATTCAATTCAAAACCAATTTTTACAAAATACACCTCAAAGAAATATTAATAATCACAATAAATGGAATTCTGCACAGAATCCAAACTTTGGATCCCGACAGAATCAAAATTTTAGATCTGGACAAAATTCAAATTTTAGACCTGAACTAAACCAAAACTTTGTGCCTAGACAAAATCAAAATTTCGGATACCGACAGAATCAAAATTTCAGTAACCGACAAAATCAAAATTTTGGATATCGCCAAAATCAAAATTTTAGTAACCGACAAAATCAGAATTTTGGAAACCAACAAAATCAAAATTTCGGATACGGACAAAATCAAAATTTTAGATCCAGGCAGAATCAAAATTTTGAGCCTGGTCAAAACCAAAAGGGAAATCCTGAAAATACAAATAATCAGCAGACCCGCCCATATCCCACCCAAGGATCTAAAATTATTTGCAATTTTTGTAATTACCCTGGTCACATCGCTAAGGATTGTTATAAAAAGAGTAGATATTTACAAAATCAACAAAGCCCACAAAATTATACGCAGAACCAGGAAAACTCCAACGCTATTCCCCCAATGGGTGCTGGGAGGAAGGCGCCAACCCATTAACTAAAGCACCTATAGAAATCACGAGTGAGGAAAATGATATCAAAATTCATATCAGTAGGAATAATATAATTCCTTCGATCATGGTATCTGCCGTTGGTCTAAAAAACCCGGCACGTATGATGATCGACACTGGTGCTGGTCGAAATTTAATTAAAAGAAGTGCGATTGACCCCGAAGTAAAAATAAATAGAAATGAAGTGTTGAGACTAACAGGAATTAATCATCTACCTGTCTATACTCTAGGTCAAATCAAGGTTATGATACTTGGATTTTTAACTACTTTAAATATAATTCCTGATGACGTACCAGTAGATGAAGATGGAGTCTTGGGCTCTGAATTTTTTCTTAATAATAAAGTAAATATAAATTACACATATAAATGTATTGAAATTAACGATGCAACTTATCCTTTTGAACAAACTGACGTTATCACAATCCCGGCACGAACAATTTTTGATTATTATGTAAAAATAGAAAATACAGAAAAAAGTGAAGGATATATACCTCAATTATCAATTGGAGAAGGAATTTTTGTGGGTCAAGCCATTGTAAAAAATTGTGGAGGCAAAGCCTACGTTAAATATGCAAACATAAATGAACAACCTGTAAAAATATCAATTCCTAGCGTTCAATTACAAGATTTCGAACAATGCGAACCAAACAATTCAAGAAATCTATCTAATTTTTCAGAAAATAAAAATGATGAAACTTTGCCTAATTTAATATTAAATAGTTTTTTGAAATCCGATGAAAAGTCTAACCATTTCTGCCAATTTTACAAGATCACAGGCGAAGAAAGAGTAGAAATCATTAAAAAACTACTACGGTTAGATCATTTAAATATGGAAGAATATGAACACGTTGAAAAATTAATTACTAAACATGCAGATTGCTTCCACATTCCGGGAGAATACTTAGAACCTACAAACATTCTCCAACACTCCATACCAACAACAGATGATTGCCCTATTTTTTCGCGACAATATCGATTTCCCCCAGTTCATAAGGAAGAAATCATCCGCCAAGTGGATGAATTATTGAAAAACAATGTAATAAAACCCTCCCAATCACCTTACAATACACCAGTTTGGATCGTTCCAAAAAAGCAAGACTCACAAGGAAAAAAGAAATGGCGAATGGTACTTGATTTTAGAAAATTGAATGAAAAGACAATTGGTGATTCATATCCTTTACCAAACATTCACGACATTTTAGACCAGTTAGGATCTGCTCGCTATTTCTCTGTTTTTGATTTAGCTACGGATTTCCATCATATAAAAATGGATCCAAAAGATGCACACAAAACTGCGTTTTCAACCCCCTATGGACATTACGAGTTTGACAGAATGCCTTTCGGTTTGAAAAATGCACCAGCAACATTTCAACGACTAATGGATTTAGTTCTAACGGGACTTCAAGGAACAGAACTTTTTGTTTATCTAGATGACATTGTGATTTACGCGAATACTTTAGAAGAACATGAATCAAAATTCAATGAACTAATGAGCCGATTACGAAATGCAAACCTTCATTTACAACCCGACAAGTGCGAATTTCTACGACACGAAGTAGGATATTTGGGACATATAATAGATAAGGATGGAGTTCGACCTGATCCGAAGAAAATCATGGCAGTAAAAGACTTCCCAACTCCTAAAAATCAAAAGCATATCAAACAATTTTTAGGTTTAGCAGGATATTACCGTAGATTTATAGAAAATTTTGCCAAGATAGCAGCCCCAATCAATCAGCTCCTAAAAAAAGATATATCATTCAATTGGACGGAGAAGCAGCAACAAGCGTTCAATATTCTAAAAGATAAATTGTGCCAAGAACCACTTTTAATTCGACCTCATTTTTCAAAACCTTTCATTGTAACTACAGACGCATCAGGTTATGCCATAGGCGGAATACTTTCGCAAGGTAAAATAGGTAAAGACCAACCAATTGCCTATGTTTCAAGATCATTGACCGATACTGAACGTAAGTACGACACGTATGAAAAAGAAGCATTAGCAATAGTCTACTCCGTAATATATTTTCGCCCTTATTTGTACGGACGAAAATTCACCCTCGTTACAGACCATAAGCCCCTTGTTTTGTTCAAAAACTCTAAGGATCCTTGTTCTCGAGATTCAAGATGGCGATTGAAGCTCGCCGAATATGATTATGACGTCGTCTATAAAGCAGGAAAATCAAATGTTAATGCAGATGCACTTTCGAGAAACCCCGTTCTAGATAATGATACCGTAGGAATTAATATAATTTCGGAAAATAACTCATCATTCGAGGAAGAGAATCCTATAAATTCCATGGAAATCTTGAACTTTGAGACTCATAAAAATTCAGATTACGAAGAAAATATCAAAATTAATTGCGAATCTTTGAAGGAAAAAACTCCTGAAATTCTTCATAATTTAATAAAAGAGGAATCACTGAAGGAAATACAAAATGAATCTTTTGATAGTCCAATACAGAAACTTCTATATCTTTCAATATTACTTTTAATTCCAAAACTTATAAGAAGAAACGAATTTCTCTGTCAATCTTGGAATACTGTGGTTACAAGAGGAAAGAAGCAAAAATACAAAGAGCAAGCAGAAATTAATGAACAAATTGAAAATCAAGGTAAGTCACATGAAGATAGTGAGGAAGAATATTTACCTCCCTCGCCTGCTGTCAAAAAAGCACGAGGCAGGCCCAAGAAAGCTGTGCTTACAAATGCAAGCAACCCGGAAGCCTTAAAAAAGAGAGGCCGACCGAGAAAAGAGGCAATCACTGATGAGTCTCTGAATTTGAAACGAAAAACGCACACAAAATTTGAACATGAAGATGAATCTGATTCAGATACAGAATATTTTGATAATTCAAGAAAGCAAATTAAGAAGAAGAAGAAAATTTATCAGAAATCCAAGGCAAAGCCTGCTACACAACAAGAAGAGAAGGAAAATGAAGAAGAAGGTAATTTCTCAACTTCGGAAGACGAAGTCCTAAAAGACGGAAATTTTCAAAATTTTTCAGATGAAGAAAACTTTGTTGATGAAGAAAATATGCAAGAACTTTCAGAACCAGAAGATTTTCCAAAAGGAACAAACGTGAAAAATCCTGAATTTTTTCAAGAGATAAATGTAGATAAATTAGAAGAAAGTAAACCCCCTCCAGAACCCCCTCCTTTGAATACTCAAACACATACACAACAAAATGTTGTTGAGTGTCGTGATCAATTAACGATGCGTAAAGATAATTACGCTTATTTTGTTGCTACTGACGGTTCCCCACGTGACAATGGATCAAGAGCCTTGTCAAAAAGTGGAATTTTACCTAAATTGAGCCAACTTGAGAAAGGACTTGTTAAAGAAATAAAGAAAGGGCAGCAGTATCATTTAGCCCTTCCTATTGAAGCTGATTCTAAAGAAAATTTGTCAGACACTTTAAGCAGTATTAAACTTTCAATACTTTCTTTGCATTCAATATCAGTGAAACTAAATTTACGATCTATTAGTATCGCAAAAACTTCACAAGCTAATCACATAGGTTGGAAAGAAATACGTGAAATTCTAATTTCAACTTTTTCGGATTCTTCTACCAAAATTATAATATGTACAGGAATAGTTCATTATCCAACAAAAGAACAGCGAACTCAATTACTTGAAGAAGCACATTCTTCAGCTTTAGGTCATAAAGGTGTTACAAAAACTTATCATCGAATTCGTCAGAATTATTATTGGGAAAATATGAAAATTGATATTCAGAAATATATTCAACAGTGTTTGCAATGTCAAATTAAAAAATTAGTTCGCGTAAAGACAAAAAATCCCATGATAATAACGGACACGCCTGGAACCGCATTCGAAAAAATTTCAATGGACATAGTTGGCCCACTTCCACAAACAACATCAGGCAACGTAAATATCTTAACTATCTAAGATAATTTTACAAAATATGCTTTAGCTTTAGCAATTCCAGACGCGAAAGCTTCAACAGTAGCTGATATTTTTGTTAAAAAATTTATATGCATTTACGGTTCCCCAAAAGCAGTTTTGACTGACCAAGGTTCAAATTTTTTAAGTAATTTAATGAAAAGAATGGCAAAGCGTTTTAGAATTAAGCAATTTAAAACAACAGCATTTCATCCACAATCAAATGGGTCTCTTGAAAGGTCACATCACGTGTTAGCTGAATACCTCAAACAATTTGTTTCAAAAAATTCTGAATGGGACGATTGGCTTGAATTAGCCATGTTTTCTTACAATACAAGTGTCCACGAAGGTACAAAATGTACGCCCTATGAATTAGTTTTCGGTAAATTAGCTCGACAACCATCAAATGAACCACTATCAAAGCAAGAAAAATTGCAAACTTATGACGATTACCTAACGAATTTTATAACAAAATTATATGAAATGAGAACTCAAGCGAGACAAAATTTAATTGCGGCTATAGAAAAGTCAAAAATATATCATGATCGAAAAATTAATCCATTAGAAATCAAAACTGGAGATAACGCCTTTTTATTAATTGGAAAAGAACCTAAGAAAAAATTTGATGATCAATATAAAGGCCCTTACGAAGTCCTAGAAATATTAGGAAAGGGAAACGTGAAAATTGACATAAAAGGCAAACCTGCAGTGGTCCACGTCAATAGACTTAAACGTTCACACATAAAATGTCAAACCATTAATAATTAAACAACAAGCCCTTATCATTTCAATTTCAGATGGATCCCATCCACTGTCACCGTATAGACTCTCTTATCGTCGTTTTTATGCATCAAATTGATCTGCTCATGTTATGACCATATTTATTTCATACGGAAATTTTCGAAAGACATAACTGTGATATTCCTAAATGAGCACAAAACCTTAGAAGCATAGAAACAACTAGGGATATAATCCTTCAAATTAACACCGTCTTCTACACTAACTTTTGTTTTCTTTTTACAGGTCTTTGAGAAGCACAATGAACTAAAAACTCCAACTTTCACCTGGTATCTTTTTGATATTATTCCTAGTAACCCCATCTGATTTGAATCCTTTCGGATGAACATCATTTTTTGTCCCACATTTTTCGTCTCACAGGATCTAAGAAGAGATCTGACATTTGCAATAATAGTAGTCACAAAATTGATACCAAATCAATAACTTATTTTCTTCAAAAATTTCGTCAATTTCTGTTCAAACATATATATGTAATATTTACAGTTCTGAAAAAAAATAAATAATAATAAAAAAAAATGATCCATTTTCACAAAAAGTTCAGTACGCATTTGAAAATTTAGAGAAAAATCAAGATGCTTCTCTTTATTTAATCAGAGATAATCTATTTCTTATTTTAATCTGACCTTTCCGAAAATGATAAATCTTTCTAAAATCATCTCAAGCATTGAAGACTTTAAAAAAATGTGTTGATCTTAACAACAAGTTCAATGACTCTGCTTTCGAAAATATAAGAAAAGAACTGGAAGAGACTCTATTATTTTTTCTACTATTTCCCGAATCTTTCCTTAATTTTGAACAAACAGCTCTGCTTCTTGTTTCTTTAACATTCCTCCGTTTTCAAAAATTAAATATTTTTACAGTAAAAAACTGTTTACTTTTTATGTTAACTATTACTGCACCTGATCTATGTTAAACGTTAAAACACCTAGACTCAGTTTTACCACCCTCCCTGCAGAAAATCCATCCTACACCCACAACACGTATTCGAATTTTTCTTATAGTCCTCAATACATTTTTTGTTCTTTTCACCTTTTTATTCAAATTTATATCACTCATAGAAGCAAACTATGTTCTTATCTGTCTCTATACTATTAGAAGAATATTTCTTGCAAAATAACCACTTTTGTCAATGTAAAAATTATTTTTCTAATAGGAAGCTTTATAATTCTTCTCCTTCTTTATAAGTAGTAAATACATATGTATCTATTTCATGATGTTAACGTAAGATTGGATGATCGTTTTTAAATTGATATGTAGAATAATAATTCCGAAAGAGGACTCGGATGCTGATACTGAAATTCTCGAAAACAATGATTGAATATACATAGATCTCATATTTTCATTTAATTGTTACCACTTAATGTGCAATTGTATTTAAAGAAGTACATTTCGCGAAAATTGCTGTACGTAAGTACCATGTTTATAATCACAGTGAAATTGACTTTTCACCTTTGTTTTCTTCCTCAAGTACATTTCAGTACAATTACACGATTTGTATATTTTTGTAAATTCACAAGTTATGTTCATATGTATCTCTTTTTCTCTTATCTGTTGTAGCGAAAATATTTGTACGCGTCTTAGTTTTAGATATTTTTAATGTTTGTAAAAAGGTGCCAATTAGTAGTAACGAAACATTCAAAAAATTCGAATTTAGCGCCAAAATTTTGTCAGTTATGGCCCAACGTAACACAGTCATCGAAAATACAATTTCTTGAATACAATTTTTGTGAATATAAACACAATTTTATTGTGGCAACGTTGCATATGTAATTAAATCTTACTTCAAAATTCACTACGAAAATTCAAAAAGTTTTGCTAATTACTGGTTAAATAAACACGATTTTTCGAATCCTATTTTTATTGTAAAGACACTAGGTCATAACGCCGAATTGTCACCATTTGAGGCTAAATGCATAATGCATAAAAATAATGTAAAATATCTATATGAAGGTGAGCCTGCATCTACAAAAAAGGCTGCGAGGCAAAATGCTGCTCGCCATATGTTAAACGCGTTAGCAGAAAAATTTCTGTTCTGCGAAGAAAATTATATTAAATTAAGAATCAATGTTAACGAGAATGTGAATGTGCAAATAGTTTCAGACGCACAAGTTAGTAAAAATAAGATAAAACTTTATAAATGGTTAAACGCATGCAAAAGATGTTATGAGAGAGGACGTGTAGCTCCGCATTGTTTCCGTCCACGTAGAAACTATAAGTACGATATGTAATCCCTGATCCCAAAACATATTTAATACTACATATATACATTTTTTTTGTATACTTATGTTATTTTCACGAATCTAAACTTACATATAAGACATAATTGTGTCTATTTCTTCAATCTAGTATTTATGACGACCCTTCTACCATACGTTCGAACGCGGACGTTCGCTCCATGTGGGACTCTGAAGCCCCACCTGAATGCTTCACCCCGCGTTCGAATTAGGGGGGAGGTGTCACGTCCCGTGACGTATATACATGTTAATATATTTATTGATATATTTATATATTTGCATGATTATACTAATAAATACTTAATAAATATAGAGCGAATATTGTGCACTGTGTAGTGCAGCTATACAAATATATATATATAGTCAGCACGTTGTACACTGTAAGACATACCTATATATATGTCCAGCACGAGAGCAGAGGTATAGAATATAGACTATAGTAAGAACATTGTAATTCGTAGCGTACACTGTCTAACCATAGACGCATAGAGTATAGGGCCCAAAAGCACGTTGTAACTGGAGGACATAGCTATAGATATACTGAAAACAGTACACGCCGTATAGTATATCTATATATATATATATATATATAAACGTGACGTACGCGTATACAGGATCGTCGCAGCATGCCGGAACGTCGGCATAGGCCCTATAAAAAGTGAATGGACCAACATAGGTCAGTTAGTTTTTAGTCAAAAAATTAGAAGTTACAGTTCCGTACAACTCTTCTCTATTTCCTACGGTTTTCCCCGATTCGACTGTCCAGTGTCTAGTGTGTCAAACCGGTATCCTTCGCGTGTTGGTGTGTGTGCCCTTGTGTCAAGTACTGTGCACCGGGAAACCCGAATCTGGGATTTCCCATCTTGGATTACTTCGTACCCATTCAACCCTGAATTGGAACCCTTATTGTTTACATCAAGGTGCACAACCCCTTTCTTTCACACCACTACACGGAGACCATCTAGATATCATTTGATTTTTCAATCGAATCAATAAACCGGTAAGTTGTAATTTTAATAAATCTAATTTCATTATCTAACTCCTTTTGGGCCATAATACATGAGTCTCCTTTATTTTAAAGGTCCTGGCCAAGGATTAGAGTGTCTACATGCCTTCCTTCAGTTTCTTGTGCTAAAGCCTTAATAAACAATACGTTTCAAGTGTAATTGATTATAATAAATTGTTTAAACTAATCTATATTTATTTATTGGCTACTCTTTCCTCTTCCCTGTGCGAGATCTTCGATCTCAACTAAAACGAGGAACCTAATTAAAAAGGAAAGTATTTTACGTTTTCCATGACGTAACACTAGATATCGGAAAATAAACAATTAACGTCAAATAAAAACTTTTTATTACTTAATGCATTTGGTAACATAGTTCGAAAATATTTAGGAGAAAATAAATTTTTAAAAAATTTTATCTGTCGCCAAAATAAAATAAAGCTATTGACGTCAACATGGTTAAAAAATGGGACTGAAACATCCCGAAAAATAAAATTCCTCATTCTGTAAAATTCCCGAATTGACAAAATTCCAGAATAATAAAATTCTCAAACTAGAAAATTCCTGAATTTGAACAATTGAGGAAATCGTTTTTTAATTAATATAATTTATTTATTAAAATAATTAAAAAATATATATTCCTGGATAAAAAATTTTGTTTGAAAATGTTCATAGTATTTTTCAAAAGTTACAAAAAACGTTTTCAAACGAAAAATTTTTTATTTGAAAAAACAAACCCACAAACTTTGATATAAATCAGTGCTAAATTGAATTCTGCAAATCTTGTTAGAAACATTTTATTAGATTCTGAGAATGTTTCGAAAATTTTGAAATTTTGTTTTTCTTTCGAGGCACGGGTGTTTTTTAATTTGTTTTCTAAAACAATTTCTATACAATTATTCAAATATTAAATTCAAATAATAATTTTTTAAAACTTCAATCATTAAAAAAAAAAATATGTGATAAAAATATTTGATCAATGTATTTTGAATCAATGAATAATATTCCAAAATAAAATTTAATTTTCAAAGTCAGGAATTTTTTGTTTGTATATCTTATATTTCGGCAATTTTTAAATTTTGGGAAATTTCTTATTCAGGAATTTTATTTATCGAGCTTTTTCTGTCGTCCCGAAAAAGGTAACAAAAATGAAAATTAAAAAGCTTGAAAAAAACTACCGGGTTTCGCATTATTCAAAATTAAATGAATAATGAAAACATTATTTATTTTAAAAACTGGATAATTAAAAAAAATAAAATTTTCCTATATAAAAAAGTGATGTTACGATATATCTCAAAAATCTTACAATCATTGTTGTTGAAAACAACAATGATTTTAAAAAAACAATGATTTTGCATTTTAATATCTTTGCGCCGTTAAAAAAATCATGATATTTCAAAGAGTTTTACAATTCTATTATTTTATGATAGCGATTTTTGTCCTAGATTATTTTATTTTTAATAACAAATCATTATATTTCGAGGAATATTTACAACTTTTCAAGAAATGAAGGTTATTTTGATGTGTTTCATCTAAAATGGTCATTTTAAATAAAAACCATTAGATTCAAATCTAATAATTTTCGTTTAATAAAAAAAAATATTTACAACTTCTACGATTTTGGATCGTCTAACATTGGGATTTTACATCGAAAACTAGGTTTTTAAATCTTGAATTTTTATTTGAATAAAACTTAGAATTTTTAAACAATTTTTAATTTGTAGTTCTTCAATAATATCATATATTAACGTTTTTTTTTCAAATAAGAAATCGGTAATGTTAATTATAAAATATTGTAATTTGAATGAAATTCAGAATCATTTCAGATTACAATGATTTTTTACACCAGAAATCGATATTTTCAGTAATAAATTCTTTCAAATAACATAGATAAATGTTTAACCAAATAGTTAAATTTTCAACCAAAAATATTAATTTTCAATCAAGAAGATTAATTTCATACCGGAAAATAAAAATTTTCATTAAAGTAATTACACTTTCAACGAAATAGTTAAATTTTTAACTAAGAAATATCCTGTTTTAGAGAAAAATGAAATGAGTAAGGTTTCGTAGAAAAAAAAGAAAATTTGATAACAAAAAAATTTCAGCTGGATAGTTAAGTTTTTAACTCAAATGATGAATATTTAAAGACAAAAACAGAAATTTTAACAAATTATTTTAAATGTCAGCAAAGTAGGTTAATTTAAAAAAAAAGTGAATTGTCAAAGAAAATATAATATTTCATAATTCAACCAAAAACGCTTTAAATTTAAAATAAAAAATAGCTTTTAACCAAAAAAAAAACATGAAATTTCTACTGAAAAATATCAGTGTTCAAACAAAAAATAGAATATTCAGAATTTCAGCCAAAAAATTAATTTTCGAACAAAAAAAGCAAATTATCAACAAAATAGTTGGATTCTAAGATAATTCGAAAAATTCTCGACCGAGAAGGGTGAAGTCTAATAAAAAATATAATAGTTGATATTTTAATTAACGATTATTAGATTTTGAAGAAGATTCATAATTTTTTAACAATTTGAGTGAAGGTTGGCGTTTTACATTGAAAATTGATATAAAAAAAATTATTATTTTAAACAAGATTTAGAAACTTTTAAAATTTTTGAATTACATCCAGCAGGAAATTGAATCAAAATTTTGCAAATTTCTTTTTCAATATAATAACTCCCTATCCTAACAGTTTTCTTCGTTAAATGAATAAATCTTTTTTGTACAAATGAAATTGAATATTATTCATTTTCAAAAGTGATAGATACTTTCTCAAATATTTGAAACGTTTATAAACTATCAAAAAATAATGTAAATATAAAAAAAAATCAAGTGCCAAAAACGCTTTAATATCTTTAATGACAAGAAAATATTTTGTGCTATAAAAACGCCCGTAAAATACACATTTTTAAATTTATATATGTAAATTTTTTATAATTATTTCTGACTGTTTTTAATAAGAAATTTCTAAGATTTCTAAACAATAATTTTAAATATGTTGAATAAAAAATTAAATTTTACTCATTTGAAAAAAGGCTCAATACGTTTCTTTAAGTATTTAAAATGTTTAAAAAACATGAAAGATTAATGAAAAATAAAGAAAAGTCTAATGAAAAAATCCCTTAATGAGCTTAATGGCAGAAAGTATGATAAAGAATACTTTTTATGTATTTAAACAAGTTCAAATATAATGCCCGAAAAATTTAAATAATTCTAGAAAATCATTTTGAAAATCTAGATTAGAAATAATTCACATCTGGTCAACAATAGAAACATTACAAAATTTAAAAAATAAAAAATAATATATTTTGAAATCTAACATAATAATTTTTTGATTTCATTCTTTTTAATCTAGAGTGCAAAATTAATAACTTGAAAATGAATAATAAAGCTTTTTCATCCAAGGCTCAAAAGGAACTCAAAATTAAACACTATTTGAAGATAAAAATATTTTTTAAATTATGAAAAAAAAAAACGTTTCGTTTATCAAAAGATTCAGAAATTCAAGTACAAGTTCGTCAACCTGTAAACAGACTAAGTCACGTGATCGTAGATCATGTAACGTGACCTCCACCTTCATAAGGTATTGCTTAAAAGTGTCAAATGAAGAAAAATTCAATGATTTATCAATTTTAGTTTACTTTATTCGTTTAACAAATATTTTCTTCAATAAACTGCGTTTCGACTCACAGAAACACGAGGAAAAATTATTATAATTTTTTTTTTTTTAATTGAAAAATGAATAATTAATAAAAACATTGGAAAAACTTTGTGAATAATAACGCTGGAAAGTCCCAAATTTTGCCAACACCATTACCGAAGCGAATTTAATGCAAAAAAATTTAATTCATCAACTATGCAGAAATATATTAATTAATTTTTTTCTGAAAAAAGATCTTCTTTCGCTCCGCTGGGAATCGAACCTCAGAACTTGCGATTACCGGTCGGGTGCCTTCTCGTTAAGCTACTACAGAGATCGAGAGAAGAAACAAAATAAAACAAGAAGAAAAAACAAGAAAACCAAAAAGTTTATTCTCTCGATCTCTCTAGTAGCTTAATAAGAAAACACCCGACCGGCAATCGGAAGTTCTGAGGTTCGATTCCCAGGAGATCGGAAGGATAAGATCTTTTTTCAGAAAAAAAATGTATCAAAATAATTTTCAATTCATTTCTCCACCTAGTCTGAAAAGACGTTAAAAATGTCTGTTATTCTCTTATGATAATACAGATTCTATAAAATATATTAGGGTACGGTAGTCCAAAAATGCATTGGAAATTTTTTTTCTCGAATTTTCATGAATATCGCCCAGAAATTGTTTTGAATGTCTGTTTGTATAATGTATGTCTGTATGTATGTCTGCCTCTGAGCACGATAACTTTTGAAAAAATCAATTTATTAGTTTGGCCTTTTGTAAACTCTTCTAGAGTCGAAAACTGAAGGTCGAGTTCGTTAGTCATCTATTTTTGAATGAAATTTCAAAAAATTAGAGCATCTTCGAATTTTTTCAGACTTTTCGAGTTTTTTTGAAAAATCCAAAATTCATATCTGGATATAAAAAGGCAAAAGTTATTCGATTGAAGAAAATACAGAGTTGTTCTCAGGTATTTCTTGATAGGATACGCAGTTTTTGTTTTATTCGTAAAAAATTACATTAAAAAAAAAAAACATTAAATTTTTGGAAAAACGACACACAAGACTATAAAAATTAAAAGAAAAAAGTTGCTCTACTAAATAATATTCACTAACTTGTTATAAAAATATATTAAAAATAGAAAATGATCTTTTTGGAAAAAAAAACAATAGGTACAATAACATTTTATTTAAGAACATTTTTTGCCTAAATTATATCTACAAAGTTGCAATTAAATGTTTAATAACAATTTTTTGCAATAGGTTGCTCACTTTCTTTAGAGTTAGATAATTGTTAAATAATTTGAACAAAAACAACTGTTTAAGCAATTTGTTATCATTATTCATAACATTCTCATTTTATAATGCTAGAAATAGCGGCTTTTCCTTCAATTTTTCACTCTTTGTTTACCTTTCACTGAATTGAATAATTATTTAATTATTTTTAGCAAAAATAATTTTTTAAATGAATTATTATTGCTCATAGCTATCCTCTTCTACATTAATACTAGGTAGTTGCGGTTTTTTTCTGATATTTTTAACTTTTTGTCCACTTTTCAATAAGAGTGAAGTTATAGTCAATTCAAGTAAAAAAAATAGTTGTTTAAACAATTTATTATTATTGAGAATTTTCTATATGCTTAATGTTATAAAGTTGCAATCTGTTCTGCAATTTTTAACTATTTGTCTATTTCTCATTTTGAGTGACCTAATAATTAATAAGATTCAGCAAAAATAATTTTTTGAATAAATTATTATTGTGTATAGCTATCTTCTTCTATATTAATACTAGGTAGTTGCTTTTTTTTCTTCTAATTTTTTATTTTCCATTCACTATCCAATAAAAATGAAGTAATAATCAATTGAAGTTAAAAAAATAGTTATTTAAACAATTTATCATTATTGTTAATAATTTTCTCTTCGCTCCATGGTATAAAGTTGCAGTCCTTTCTGAAATTTTCAACTATTTCTCTATTTTTTATTTCAAGTAACCTAATAAAATTAATTAGATTTAGCAAAAATTAATTTTTAAATAAATTATTATTGTTATTATTATAACTATTATTATTGCTTTCTTCTTCGATATTAATATTAGGTAGTTGCTGTTTTTTTCTAAAATTTTTAAATATTTGTGTTTTTTTTTCATTTGGATTGACCTAATACATAAATTCAGCCAGAATAATAATTATTCAAAAGAATTATTATTGTTTCTAGCTGTCTTTTTCCATAATAATACTAGATAGTGCGGTTTTTTCTAGAATTTTCAACTACTTGTCCACTTTTCGGTTAGAGTGAAGTAATCATTAATTCAAGTTAAGAAAAATAATAGTTTAAACAATTGGTATTGTTAGCAATATTCTCTTCGCTAAATGGTAGAAATTTGCGTTTTTTCTCAAATTTCTATCTATTTATCTATATTTCACTTGGAATGACTTGATTAAATTTCTTAATTTAGTAAAAATAATTGCCTAAACAATTCACCATTGTTTATTACTATCTTTAACTATCTTCATCTTTATGCAAGTGATGTAATAAATTATGCAAGTGAAGAACATGATTGTTTAAACAATTCATTGTTATTGATAACTACCCTCTCATAGTTTCGACTACCGGAAGTCGAAATATTTTTTCCTTCCGACATTCTAAAATCGTGATTGTAAATATTTTCTAAGGTCTTCGGAAGCAACAGCTTCCGAAGACTGAAGGCTAGAAAAAAGACTTTTATTTTTTTCAATTAGAAAGTTGAATTATTAGGTTTCATAGTAAAGTCGAGGATCAGTTTTGTCCTGATGCTTTTGTCTTCAACAAGTCGAAAAATTTCTTTGCCCACCTATAGTCTAAAATTATTTATATAATCCTTTTCTAAGTCATTGAGATAATAAGGTTCCATAGCCAAAGGCCAGGAAAGAGAGTTGTGTTCGGTCCTATCACAAAATTTAACTTCTAGGTCGAGTAGCGGAGTTTTACGGTCAGCTTTTTCCAAATTGCTTTCCGGTAGTCAGAAAAAGAACTTTCTTTTCATTAAATTGAACTTTTAGGTTTGGCAGTGGTGTTTTAGATTAATTTTCTTGCAATTGGATTTCTTGCAAAAGTTCCTTTCGAATTTAGTCATCTTTTAAAAGTCGAAAATTTCTTTGTCGTTCGATACTCTGAAAGTTATTTTTATAAGAGAACCAGTACAATGCTAGAGTAAAGAAATTGCGGATTAGAACTTTCGCATAATAGTGACATTAGAGAGAGAAAGATGAAATAACAATGAGACTGAGAAGGAAGCAAAATTAAAAAGAGCAGGAAGGGGCATTGGTCAACGGAAGTTAAAGAACAGTTTAAGGAAAAGGTCAGAAATATCAAAATGAGGGAAGGAAATGCAAACGAGGTGATGGAAATAATTATATGAGAAATAAAAAGAATATTATAGTGCACATGCAAAAAAGAAGTTAGTGGAAGAGGGGATAGAAGTGGATGGGATGGGGAATGTAAAGAGAAAAAGAAGGAAATGAGAAGGGAATTGAGAAAATGGATAAGAGGAACAAGTAGTGGAGAGAAATATAAGGAGAAGAAAAAGGAGTATACTTAGCTGCGTGATTAAAAAGAAGGAAAACAAAAGGTTTGATGAAGAGGCGGAGAAGGCTAGGACGGAAGAACAGGTTTAGAAGGTGGTAAATAGAGAGAGAAGATCTAAGAAAATAGTAAACCAGGGTATTGAGATGGTAGAATGGGAAACACATTTTATGGAATCACTTGGAGGGGAAGAGAGGGAAGTTAGGAAAGGAGGAAAATATGCTAGAGGAATAGATAAGAAGGAGGAGATTACAAGAGAGAAGGTAGTATAGGTATTAGGGATAATGAAAGGTGGAAAGGCACCTGGTATAGATGAGATTCCAAATGAAGTCTGGAAATATAGGGAGACAGAAGAAAAGGAATAAGCATGGATAATGTGTAATAGAGTATGAAGAGGAGATGGATGGCCAGAGTTGTGGAAGGAACGAGTAGTGGTACCCATAGTGAAAAAAGGCAAAGAGGAGGAAGTTAAAGATCATAGAGGAGTGACACTCATGCCAACATTTCATAAGGTATATGTGACTGTTTTTGTCGGAGAGGTTGAAGAAAAAATTTAAGGGAAGGAAGATAGGGCCACCGATTCAGACAGGGTTTAGGGAAGAAATGGGAGTGATGGACAATAGACATGTTCTAGTTCTAGTGAATAGGAGGATTAAAAGAAAGAAAGGGGCAGTGATAGCAATGTTCGTGGGCTTAAAGGCAACGTTTGACTTATTTGATTAGGGTAAGATAGAGAAAGTTATGGTGAAAAGGGGATAAGAGAGGAATTTATCAGGAGAGTATAGAAAATTTTTTGAGAGGCAAAAATCAGAGTAGATGTAGGAGAGCAAGTAGAAGATAGTTTCTGGTTTATGAGTGGATTAGGTCAAGCATGTCCTTTGAGTCCACTTCTATTTAATATATAAATATCAAACTAGAAGAAGAAATTAAGAGGAAAGGTTGGAGAGGAGTCAGGATAGGGAAAGAAAATATATAAATCACTACCATATGCGGACGATATAGTATTGATGGCAGAGGATAAAGAAGGGAAGGCGGCCCTAATTACAGGATTAGAGAAAAACTTAGATGATAAATAGTTGAATTCAAATCTAGAAAAGTAGAGGATGATGAGGTTTGGAAAAGTAAGGGAAAGAGAGAAAGAATGGACTGGGAGATGGAAGGGAATAAATGTAGAAAATGTAAAAGAGTTTAAATATCTGGGATATACCTTGCAAACAAATGGTGATCATAGAGCTCATAAAAGAGGAAGGATAAGAAAACAGCAGGGCAAAGAAACAGATATGGGAAATAGGGAAAAAAAAGTTTCGCAAAAATTGGAGAAGGAGAATGTCTCTATTTGATACGCTGGGATAGCCGATATTGGGTCATGGAGTATACATATGGGGATGGAAGGAAAGGAAAGAGATTGAGAGCTTATGGTGAGAGAAGAAATACAAAGGGTGTGGAGTAAACAATGAAGAATTGGAATGATGGCAGAGGGAAAGACAGTTAATATAAAGATGGGGGATAATTAAGGAGCCAAACATAATAAATGGTATAAGGTGATGAAAAAGAAGGGAGTGAAAAAGTATTCAGAAAAGGGATGGGAAGCGAGAACATCGACAAGAATAGCATGATTTAGATTTGGGAAAGGAGGTAAGGGAAGAGATGTATTGAGAAAAGAAATAGAACAGAAAGTGCAGAATCTGTGAGTGGGAAGAGGATACATGGGAGCATGTATGGGAAGGATGTAGGAGAGGAATGGAAAATGAAGGAAGCTGGACAGAGAATGTGTTAAAGATTGTAGTATAGGATGGATTGAGGGAATAGTTGTTGAAGGAGTTGGAGGAGGTCAGAGGAGCGGATGAGAAAAAATGAAAGGATGTGAAAAATGGCAAAAGTGAGGTTCAAAAGAAGTGAAAGAAAAGGGTAAAAGAAGTAGCTCAGATTAGAAGCGTAAAGATTTGTTATGGTATGTTCCCTCATGTGTCCCTCAGGAGACACATTATGAATGAAGAAGAACATAAGAGGCGCCTTGACTCTGTCAACTTCCTTGTGACATTATACAAGCTCCTTCATCAAACTGAAGATTAATTGACCCTCGAGAATGTAGCAAGACTTCGATGAGCCTCTTAACTCTCTCGCTTTACTTCTGCTAAAATCTCATCTCAAAGGTCTTCCTTTGTGAGGTTACTCTTGAGTAACTCAAGCAAGTGACTATATCAGGCGGTAATATCTCCGTAATAAATTAAATCAGCGAAGATAATCCAGATGGAGTCTAGTCTGAGGCCAATGCCGCTATCATAATGGAGCGTGTAGTACCTATGTATAGCAACGCCTATAACTGCCTCACTCTGCGCTCACTTCTCACTCCCGAGGTTCACAGAAATCCACTCCTGTTCGCCACCCCCACACCCCTTCATTCACCCCACACCCCTTCATTCACCCCTCACCCCTTCATTCACCCCACACCCCTTTATTCACCCCCTCGAAATTTCTATACAAACGAACTTTCGCGTTTCCACACACCAAGGTGGGACGCGTGTGCCGTGTGCTACAAGCCAGATATGGTAAGTAATATTCAAGGGCTCTCAGTGTGTGCTTACATTAATCGGGTATTAAATACCTGCCTCTCGTGTGCTCGAAGCGTTGCAAAGGGTACCTATGTTTGTAGGCACACGTCGACTGCTGGTCGTTCCGAAGCGCACTTCGACGATTAGGGAGTTCGAAGTGAGCTGAAACATGCCTTCAACTCGTTATCCCGAAAACTTCAGCTATTGATCTAGCTGGAGACTTAAGAGGAACCCACCACGATTAACGGTTATTAACCCTTCAATAAGATGATCCTATAAATGATCATGTGGCAAGACATTAATCTTTTATTCATCCGGCAATATTCCGAGGAAGTTGGCGTACAATCGGCTTAGGAACCGTAACTAAATTACGTAACAGCTAAAGAGCCCCCCCCCTCTTGAGACATTTGGTTGAGACATTTTGTTACGATTTTTTACGGAAGGGGGTCCTTCACTCATTTACGTAATTTTTGCAAATCCGCAAAAAATTTCGGCTGAAGATTATTTTTTTAGTTATAAATTTTATTATTTGGTTGGAAATTTAACGATTTTCTTGAAAAGACATCATTTTCTTGCAAAAACTGTTTTATTGAAAGTTCGTCTTTTTGGATTGAAAATTTAACTCTTTTCCTACAATGTTAACATTTTGTTTAAAATTCATATTTTGTTGCTCAGAAGGCAACTAAAGTCTTTTTTGGATGAAGAAGATTTTTTCTGAAAATTTATCTTTTCAATTTGAAGCTTTTTTTCAATTCAGCTTTTTTTAGTCTTTTTGAATTGAAATTCCACCTGTTTCAGTAGAATTTCCATTTTCCTTGGACAAAAATGCAACCGTTTGGTTAAAAATTTAACAATCTTCTTAAAATGTCCTAATTTTTTGTTACAAAATTCGACTATTTATCAAGAAAATTAACTTGTAGTTTATAATTCTTATTTTGGTGTTGAAAAGCGAATTGAAATCTTCTTTGGATGGAAATTTAACTATTTTTTATAGTTTTCTTCCATCTATTTTAGAAGGAATATTTCATCTTTCTTGAATAAGAATGCAACTGTTGGGTCGAAAATACAAATATTTTTTGAAAATTTGCCTTTCTGATTTCAAAATTCACCTTCTTCAGCAGAAATTACATCTTTCTTGATTAAAAATACAACTTTTTGGTTTAAAATTCAACAATTTGGCTGAAATGTCATACTTTTCGGTTCAAAATTGTTCTTTTTTGTAGAAAATTGAACTATTTTGTAGAAAATTTACTTTTTGGTTGAATTTAATATTTTGGTGTTGAAAGGAGAACTGAAATATTTTCTGGATGAAAATTCAACTATTTTTTTTTTAATTAAAAATTCATCTGTTTTTAAAGAAATTTCATCTTCATTGGATGAAAATTCAACTGTTTAGTAGAGAATTCAACTACTTCGTAAAAACTTCATCTCTTTTGGTTGAAAAAATTCGTCCTTTGGATGAAAAATTCAACTATTTATTTTGGAATTTGTTTTTTTTTTCAATTAAAAAATTCATCTGTCTTAAGAAAAAATTCCATCTTTCTTGGATAAAAATGCAACTGTTTGGTTGGAAATAAAACTATTTTGTTGAAACGTCATACTATGGTTGGAAAAATTCGTCTCTTGGGATAAAAAATTCAATTTTGTTCGCAGAAACGTATTTTTCATTAAAAAATTCATATTTTGATCTTGAAAAGTCAACTGGATTCTTTTGTGGATGAAAATTCAACTATTTCTTTGAAGTTTTTGTTTTCTTTTTTTAAATTAAAAATTCATCTGTTTTAAGTGAAATGTTATCTTTTTTGTATAAAAATGCAACTATTTGGTAGAGAATTCAACTATTTCCTTGGAAATTCATCCTTTCTGGTTGAAAACATTCGTATTTTGGGATGCAAAATTCAATGTTGTTCGTAGAAACGTATTTTCTGTTTAAAAATTCATATTTTGATCTTAAAAAGTCGACTGGAATTTTTTCTAGATGAAAATTCAACTATTTTTGTGAATTTTTTAAAATCTTTTTTTGAACTGAAAATTCATCTGTTTTAGGAGAAAATTCATCTTTCTTGGATAAAAATGCAACTGCTTGGTTTAAAATTCAACAATTTGGCTGAAATGTCATACTTTTCAATTCAAAATTGTGCTTTCTTGTAAAAAATTGAACTATTTTGTAGAAAATTTAATTTTTGGCTGAATTTAATATTTTGGTGTTGAAAAGAGAAATGAAATCTTTTCTAGATGAAAATTCAACTATTTTTTTTTTTAATTAAAAATTCATCTGTTTTTAAAGAAATTTTATCTTCATTGGATGAAAAATCAACTGTTTAGTAGAGAATTCAACTATTTCGTGAAAAATTCATCTCTTTTGATTGAAAAAATTCGTCTTTTTGGATGAAAAATTCAACTATTTCTTTGGGAATTTGTTTTCTTTCATTTAAAAATTCATCTGTTTCGAGAAAAAATAATGAATAATAAAACTATTTTGTTAAAACGTCATACTATGGTTGGAAAAATTCGTCTCTTTGGATAAAAAATTCAATTTTGTTCGCAGAAACGTATTTTTTATTAAAAAATTCATATTTTGATCTTGAAAAGTCAACTAGAATCTTTTCTGGATGAAAATTCAACTATTTCTTTGAATCTTTTTTTCTGTTTTTTAATTAAAAAATTCAACTATTTCCTTGGAAATTCATCCCTTCTGGTTGAAAACATTCGTATTTTGGGATGCAAAATTCAATGTTGTTCGTAGAAACGTATTTTCTGTTTAAAAATTCATATTTTGATCTTAAAAAGTCGACTGGAATCTTTTCTAGATGAAAATTCAACTATTTTTGTGAATTTTTTAAAATCTTTTTTTGAACTGAAAATTCATTTTTCTTGGATAAAAATGCAACTGCTTGGTTGAAAATAAAACTATTTTTTCAAAAGGTCATACTTTTGGTTGCAAATTCTACTGTTTTGTTAAAAATGTAACTATTTCGTAGAAAATTTACTTTTCGTTCAAAATTTATCTTTTGGTGGTAAAAAATTAACTGAAAGCTTTTCTAGATGAAAGTTCAACTTAAAAAAAAATGTGTCCTTTTTTGTGGAGAATTCATCTGTTTTAGTATAAATTTAATCTTTCTTGGATAAAAATTCAACTATTTTGTAGAGAATCCAACTATTTCGTTAAAAAAGTATCCCTTTCGGTTGAAAAATCTCAATTTTGGTCGTAGAAATTTATTTTTCGTTAAGAATTCATATTTTGATCTTGAAATTTTCATTCCATCTTTTTTTTGATAAAATTGCAACTTTTTTGTAGAGAATTCAACAATTTTGTTGAAAATTCAACCTTTCTGGGTAAAAATTAGTCTTTTTGGATTGTAGATATTTTCTTTTTTTTTTTTTTAGATTTCTTATTTTTTTTTTATCAAAATTTATTGGTTAAAAATGCTTATTTTGATCGTGAAAAGTCAATTTAGAATATCCTTTCTTTTCATGAAAATGCAACTTTTTGGTCAAAAATTATTCTCCTTTGCTTGAATATTCAACTATTTATTATATTTATATCTTATATAGTTATATCTTTGAGGGAAAATTCATCTCTTTGGTTGAAAGTTTAACTATTATCTTGAAAATTAATTTTAAATTAAAAACTAAACTACCTGGGTGAAAGTAAAACTACTTTGTTAAAAATGTATTTTTTCCAAAAATCTTATATCTTTGGTTGAAAATTTATCTGTTCAGTGAAAAAGTCTTTTTTTTTTTTGGTTTCAAATTAATTTTCTAATTGAAAACCTTACTTTTCTATTTTTCAAAATTGATTTTTCATAGTTGAAAATTCTCCTTTTCTGGTTAAAAAAAAAAAATTATTTTCTTAGCTTAAAATTTCATTTTTGTTAGCTTATGATGCATTCGTTTCATGGGGAAATAATAGATTAAAAAATTATTTTTTCTCAATTTTCTGATGGGAAACAAATTGTATAAGTTCTATGAAATTAATAATCAACTAGATTAACTACATTCGGAAGATTGGGAAAAATTTCCAAACACAGTGAAATGATTTTAAATATCCTTTTCGAAGTGATTACACATTTTTAATTCTTTTAAATTTTTGTGATTACAAGTTTCAATTTATATAGACTCAGGAAATCAAAATTTTGAATGATTTGAATTGAAAATGTAATGAAAATAAAATAAGTATTGAATGCTGAGTCCTGGATTCAAAAACTTAATTTTTAATATTGCAATATTTTTCATATAAACTGTATGATATATTTTTATTACAAATTTTTCTTTAAATGTTATATTTATTTGGTACTTCAAGTTAGATATTGCAAAAATCAGAAATAAATGTTACTTTTAAGCCTATTAGTGATCAAATTTGTGCATTACCAATGTGGAAAAATGTCTTCGCTATACAGTATCTACACTAGTTTCTAGACAGATTGTCTATTCTGATAACAAATAATTCATATTTGAATTAGTAAATTCAGTTAATAATGATACTGAATTAAATAAATCATTCATATTTGGAACTCATTTTCTGGTATATAATAAATATAATATATAGATAGATTAACAGGGTATTTAATCACCTGGACAACCTGAAAATGTCAGGAAATTTTGTTGGTCAGGAAAAGTCAGTGAATTTCTTGTAAAGTCAAGGAAATTATTTTACGAGCATTCTTAAATTTCTTTGAAAATCGAATAATAAAATAGATAATTAAAAGTAATAATTAAAGGTGTTATTTGAGTATTATGTAATACTTCCAAGGGTCATAGGATCTGAACTCATTGAAGTTAGTTCAGATTTCTATCTCGAATATTAAGAAAAAAAAAATTATTTTTGCACTCAATAATAAGCTGTAAATTTATTTTGTGTTTCAGGTACGTTGTCACTCATACCGTGGATTTTTTCCTATTTCGAAATAAAATTTGATGCTCGTATTGGTATGTAAAAGATAGCATACTTTTAGAAACATTTATATGTGGAATCTGCATTTACTTTTTAAGCATGGAAATAAAAAAAAAAAATTTTTTTTTTATTATTATCCAATTTCATGAACTTCAGCGAAAAATGCAAGAAATTATTAATTTTCAGGTGCTTAGTATTGATAATTAATTTGAATATTTAATAGTGTTACTTGTCCTCATTTATAAAGTTACGTTCAGGCATGAAAAAAGAGTTATTTATTTTTTACATAAAAATAGTGAACATTTCTTACATATTTTACCAGGACTTTGAAAGTATCATAACTTTACTTTGCCATTCAAACAGAAGAAAATATTGTTTAAACATGTTTTCAATAGAAGTCGGCGTTAATAATACAGTTTGCTTATTAATATTCAGATTATTATTATTATTATTATAATCATACCTTCAAGCCTTTTCCCTTCCGGGGTAGGCGTGACTTGTTCGGTTGGAAAGTAGTGAAATAGGTATATAGGTATGAGGTTGATCGGTATATGGGTATAGGGTGGATGGGTATGTAGGTGTTATGTATAGATGTTTTAGATTGATGTGGAGTTTTCGTGTTATTTATATAAATGACACGTTCACTCCGCAACACTGCTCCGACCCAGGTTGCTGATCAATCTCTCTAGCGATCACCCCAAGTGAGGAGCCTCAGAAAACTATTATGTATGGTTCCCCACTTGGGCCCATTAGTATCTAAGGTCTTTGTTTCAGGCATCATTCACTCTATTGTGACTCTGTTTATAAACTATTTGTCGCCACATATTTCTGTCCTGGCATACTACTCTAGCTTCATTCACGTCCATGCATTTTTTCATGCAGGCTCTTGTATTTCTATGGCTTCTTATGTGTCTTCGTATTCGTGTCTCATTCACAGACTCTAACCATTCTTTCGGCGGTCTACCTCTGGGCATTTTGCCATTTACTTTACCTTTATACACTTGCTTGGTCAGTCATTCATCTTTCATTCTTTCAAGATGTCCGAACCACCTTAGCTGATTTCTTTCCCATATGTCAACTAGTGTCTCCCCTGTACCACATTCTTTGAGGATTGTCTCGTTTCGTACTTTGTCCATCAGTGTTTTCCCGCATATTATGCGCAGAGGTTTCATGCCGATCGCGTTGATTTTACTCCTGTCCTTTTCTTGACAGGTCCATGTCTCGCTACCGTATAGTACAGTCGGTATGAAAATAGAGTTATGTATGGCCATTTTAGCTTTTTTTGATATGTTTTTATTTGTGAGGATGGACCTTGCTCTACCGATAACCTGCTTACCCTTATTTATGCGCCTATCTAATTCCCCATCTATTTTTCCGTCGTTAGTGAATAGACTACCTAGATATACGTACTTGTCAACTTGTTCTAATTTCTCATCATTTAGGACTATGTTGCATATTGTTTTCTCACTTTTTCCCTCAAACACCATGACTTTCGTTTTATTCACGTTAATTTTGAGGTCCATGTTCTTCATGCTTGTATTAATTTTATTCAACATTCTTCGCAAGTCTTCGACTGATTCTGTCATAACAATCTTGTCATCCGCGAAAGCCAACCCACGTACCTTGACGGTTTCGAGATCTACACCTTTTTCGTCAAAGAGGGCAGTTCTAAGACACTTATCCATGAATATGATAAATAGCCACGAGGACATAACGCATCCTTGTTTCACGCCTTGCAAAATATCGAACCAGTCACTCAGTTCCCCATTTACCCTTACACTTGCTTTACTACCCGTATATATTGTTTTTATTGCTTGTAGGAGCCCTCCATTCACTCCATACTCTTTAAGGACTTCCCAAAGTTTACTTCTATTTACCGTGTCGAATGCTTTTTCTAGATCGATAAATGCACAGAAGACTTTCTTTCCTACTCTCAAACTTTTTTCTGCGACCTGTCTTAGGCTAAATATCTGATCCGTACATGATCTTCCTGGCATAAATCCACTTTGGACTTCCCATATTTTCTCTTCTGTAATTTCCATTACCCTACGGATAAGTATTTTTCAGTATATTTTACTTACGGTACTTAGTAGGCTGATACCTCTGTAATTACTGCAGTTGCTTTTATCTCCTTTTCTTTTGTATATTGGTACGATAATCGCTTTTCTCCAATCGTCTGGGACTTCTCCCGTTTCGATACATAAATTTATTAATTCGCACAACCTGTGGGGTATGTACTCGCCACCGTATTTAATCATTTCAGCGCTAATATTGTCTATACCCGCAGCCTTACCGTTTTTCAAGTTCTTAATTATATCTGTGACCTCAGGGACACAGACTTTTTCAATTGGGTTTTCTAATGCATTATCTTCTATAGATAACGTTCAATATTAATTGTCTATTATCTATGATAATAAATACCGAGCTTTCAATTATTACTTTTAATTTGTGTAAAATCATTTTTTTTCAATTGCTAAAATCTTTTATGTTAAAATTATTATTTTCTGGATTCACTTCCGTAAATTTAGTTTTAGTCCAAACCGTAATTCTATCTAGAACCTAGCTAAAATCTGGACAATCTTCATGCATTCAAATTCTAAGAAACGAACTTCTAGATAGCTCTAAGACTGAGTCTCAACTGCAGAAAGCTTTAGGTGGAACCCATAGCAAAACTAGACAGCGCCAAGATAGCGCCAGGCTAGTATTCTGTGAATAGACGAGCGTGATAACAACTGTACTGGCTTTAGGTTTTTTCCACTTCTTTCCATTTGTTCAAAATTTTTAACAATTATTTTGCTTTTAAATGATGAATTCAATATTGAAGACGTTCATAAATATTCTAAATTTGAAAATGACACTGAACAGCTTCAAATCATAAAATTGAATATTTTATTTTTCAAATGGTATGGATTCTAATTTAAATCATTAAAATTTGATATATTCGAATGTGAACCATTTGATGATTTAGATAATTTAAAACGAATTCAATGAAGTTTAACTGGAAAAATTTCTGAATCAAATTGTTATAAACAATTTATATTGAAATATACATGGATGAGGAGCTAAACAGCCAAAAAATACTGTTTTTTTAACTCAAAGTACTCAAGTAAAATGAGTAAATAATACACGTGACAATCAATTACTAAATATGAACAAATTACTATTATTATAAACATTGTGATGAAGAATAGAAAATGTTTCCACCTATTTGGTTAATAATGAACATGATAAACAAATTGAAAAATCAGTTACTTCCACATAGAAAATTTTTTTTGTTCACAAAAAAATATTCCAGCTAACTGAATTGTTTGATGAACAAAAGGATATCAAAAAGTTCCAAAATAACTTTTCACTTTCTTCGAACGTTGTTGATAAGATTAAGAATGTTTCAGTTTGTAAATTTACATATACTTTTTTATATTTATTATTAGAAATGGATTCAATGACTTTCCTTTTGTTCATAATATCTTTTTTAGCTAAAATTTCAATATTGCTAAAACTAAAATCAAAACAATGATCATAAGTCAATGCATGTTGAGCTAATCCTGTGCTATTGTTGGCCAAATTGCAATCTCTTTTATACTCAGCTATTCTTTTTTATCCTTCTTGTTTATATATCAGTCCTTGATCTCATGGTAATTTTCAAAATAAACATTCATGTGAAACTTTTTCAAGACACCTCTAATTCTTTCTGATAAACCATGGATATAAGGAAGAGTCAGATTTCTGTAAAATTGGTTTTAATTGTTTAACCATTTTTCTTTCTTCCTGCTGATAATAGAATTATTGTGAACTTATCGATTCTATTTTTAATGATGCTATTCATAAATTGTATAGGGTAGTTATTTAATGAATTGAATTTGAAATCCCCAAGTTCAGTTCACCCATTAACTAAGTTTTTAACCAATCCAATTTTTTGTGAAAAAGGATGATGAGAGTTATAGTTCAAAAATTGCCCTGAAGATGACGGTTTCCTAAACGAATTAATTCGTGAGCAACCATCCTGATATTTGATGACTGATAAATCTATGAAGTTTATTACATTGTTGTCTTTCACTTCATCCTTAAAATGTATTGAATCTTCTATCTTGTTGAAAATCTTCAAAAATGCATTGATTTTATCCGTAGGAATGATAGTACAAATATCATCCACATATCTACCATAAAAAATTGGTTTCATAAAAATTGGAATGAAAAAACAGCATAATTGAAGACTCTTCTAAAAGCGATTGATATATTATTTTCAGAAATCCTATTTAAGTGACGATTTTTCGCAATATTCCATTGACACATTCAGTAGCTAAATCAAGTAGAGTATTGTTGAAGATTGAAACATCCCAGTATACAATGGAATGAGTATTTGGGACTTTAAGGTTTTTTAATTTTTCTTCAAATGATCAACTGTCTGACACAAAAGTACCAGGTACCAACTTGACACAGCAAATGGATCAAAAGGATACGTTTTGATATCTATATTCATGATCAACTTGATTCAAATTTCGAGATTCATTACCTTTCTTCAAAATTTAACTACTCAACACATCATGAAATCATTAAAACTTCTTACCTGAATGATGGACAATAAAAACGGTTTGAAATTAAATTCTCAATCAAATTTTGAGAAATAAATCAATTACTCAGCTCCGTTTATTTGAATTTACGATTATTGAAGTTCTGGATGTTTGTTTGCGAATGTCAGTAAATCTCAATCAAGATCGATTTGAGAACTTGATTTCGGCAGAAAGGAATGCTTTTCGAAAATCATCAACTGCAGGGCATTCAGAACTAAAATTTGATTACCTTGCTAATTTTTCGAAGGTCTTGTCATTCTAGGAAGAACATCTAGTAGCCCATGTGTTAAAAATATATTTTCCCGAGGAAGATGTCTTCACGATAGGAATTTAAGATTCTTGGACCGTTTTTCGAAGGCCTTGCCAACCTTAAAAGTAAACCTAGTAGTCTTGATTTTAAGATATATCTTTCTCGAGAAAGTTGTGTTCATAACTGAAATTCAGGACATACTCATGGGTGTCTCATAGGTTCCTTCAGTGTCTTGTCGTTCTATGAAGTAAGTCTGGTAGTCCAGGTGTTCAAAATTCATCTTCCCTTAGAAATTTGCGTTCAGAACTGAAGCAGGAGGCACGTTGGACCCACAAGGTTGTTTAAAATTTCAGTTATGAACACAACTTCCTGGAGGAAGGTGTATTTGGAACATCTGGACTAACGGATTCACTTCTTAGAATGACAAGACCTTCGAAAGTCCATGAGTTTGTCTGAAATTGTAGTTATGAACACAAATTTCTCGAGGAAGGTGCATTTTAAACATCTGGTCTACCGGATTTGAATCTTAGAATGGAGAGACCTTCGAAAACCGATCAGCGTGTTTCAAATTTCAGTTACGATTGCAACTTCCCAGAGGAAGATCTATTTTAAACACCTGGACTATCGACTTTACTTCTTAAAATGACGAGACCTTCAAAAAAAGATCATTGTGTCTCACATTTCAGTTATGGACACACCTCTCAAGAAGGATGAACTTTAAACACCTGGATTACCAGGGTTAATTCCTAGAGTGACGAGACCTTTAAAAAACGATCAGTGTGTTCCAAACTTCTCTTACGAACACAACTTCCTTGAGGAAGATGTATTTTAAACACCTGGACCATTTTTATCCATCCTCTAAAGCGAATCATATTAAGCTGAAATCGTAGGTCAATATAGCTGCAACAATTTGATACCCCAAGTTTTGGTTTGTTAGGTTTGTGAATCTTTGGAAGAGCAAAAGCTTTAGCAACAATTGAACCTCTAGATTTCAGACTATAAGAATCCTGATCATCAATATAAGATTTTAGTTCCCACCTGTCAACAATATCATTACATTTGTTCTCAATTTTTGGTACTAAACTGGTGTTGATCTTCTCGTATAAGATGTTATTGTTTAGCATTGTTTCAATATCATTGTTATAGTCGGCCATGTGAATAGCATCAGTCACATTACCCTTATCTGATTTCAAAAATAGATCTTTATTATCTTGCAGAAATTTGAGGATTTTTCTTGTTATGTCAGAATTATGAAATTTTGGGTTTTCTTCATGGCTTATCATTAATTTAGTGACATTTACTAGGATTTTTTGTTGTGTGTGATCATCAAATTGTTTTATACAATGTTCAATTGATGATATGATATTGTTATCTGGTAATTTTCTTGGTTCAAAATGAATATCGAATGTATTACCTAAAGATATGTCAAAATTGCAATATCAATTGATATGATTTTGCTGGAGACACTTCCAAAACATTTGCTTAATCCAAAATTATTGATTTCATCATTCTCGTTGTTGATTTTATTCTTCCTAAATCCAAAGTCTTCAATGTGTTCAGATGAGATTTTTAATCTCACAATTGGGAATATGTTCAAGATATAGCCATTTAGCGTTATCTAATTTTGTAGTCAATTTGTAAGTAGAGTTATACAAATTATAATTGTTGTTTATATTAAATATATATGCAGGAACAATGGATTCCTTCATGAACCTGATTAATCAGGTGTGAATTGAATCCGTTTTTATTATTAAATATAATGACGTATGCGTAAATTTACAAATTAAGAGAATACATATTAACAATTACTATCAATGCATACTGAATTAGTTTTTATAATTACTTAATTTACTTTGAACTCTACCGCTCTTTTCTATGCAAAAAAATTTATTTTCATTCTTCTCTTTGATGAGTGAAATTCCTGATCTTAACGGAATTGTTCCAGCTAACTCTTAACTGTTATTGATATCAACCAATCTTCAACCATGTTCATTTTTGCATTTTTTGCAAAGGTAAATATTATTTTTCTTCTGAAGAACTTGAGAATCAATTTCTGATCGATTATTAATCACACACATTTATAGTTGAATGTTCAACCCAAAGAGATGAATTTTCAAAAAAAGTGTTGAATTTTCAACCCAGAAATATTTATTCGTATATGTTTCAAATCAAAGACAATGAAACTATTTTATTTTTATTTTATAAGCATTTGCCTTCGACTAGTGTAAGAAGAAAATAAGTTGAATAAGTTTATATTTTTTAGTTTTCTTCTTGAGCCAACATTTCCTAATTTATTTCCTGAAGAAGCTGTTTCTTTCTGCAAAATTATACTTGCTTTCAAGCTCGAAATGAGAAACGTGAATTATGAATTGTAAATATATTTTCTCTTCAGAGCTGTAATAATCTTTTTTGATGGGAATGTAGGTCGCCGAAAAAAAGAAATCTAAAATGTGTTCCAGAATGGTTTAATTTATTTCATCGATTCGACAAGAACTGACCTTAAATTTGAAACTCAATTATACCCCAAATAGTGATTGACTTATTTTTGACCCTTTTTTAATAATAAAAGTTGTGAATATGGAAAATATGAAACGCTACAGATTTTAAATCGAAATATATTGCATTTCCAACACAATGGTTGAAGTTTCAACCTCCAATGATGAATTTTCAAGCATTGGTCGAATTTTCAAAATAAAATTATTAAACCTCACCCAGTAATTGTTGCATTTTTAAACATACTAGTAGTCTTGCGCGCACCTATTAATTTTTTTTAATGAAGATGAATAAACAAAATACTATTTTTCTCTAGGTTATTTATATTCAATAAATGAGTATATGAGTAATGGATTACTCATAATTTATTTGTAGGTAAATTCTGCCATCGTTAGCATATGGAAAAAATTGTGAATGTAATTATAATTTTATTTATCATAATTAGCTCCTAGATTTGTTTAACACTTATTTGTAAATTATATTACAGGAATAAATTTTTTTATTCTATGAATGAAAAGAAATTTTATTTCTAAAATAAATTAAGCATTGTTTGTTATAACATGTATATATGCTCTAAAATTATTGTCCTTATAGTAATCCATTCGCCACTCATTTTTTATTATGCATTGAGAGATGGAGTGAATTTTTTCATTGAAATTTAATTTTCTAATTTTTATCATAAATGATGAAAGTTATTACGGAAAAGTAAAATAATAGTAGACTATCAAAATAAAACAAATCGTCTTTCAACCAAATAATTGAATCAAAAGTAAAATTTTAATTTTTCAATAATAAAATATGAAATTTCAAACAACAATGAAAATTTTTTCATCTGAAGATATAAGTATGAAACAAAACAGTTGATTGTTCCACAAAAAAATGAATTTAAAAAAATAGTTAAATCTCAATCGAAGTAATCAAATAATCATACAAATAATAGAAGTTGTAATCGAAAGAAAATAATTCTAAGCCAGGAATATGATATTAGACTTTTCACATTGAAATTTACAACAAAATAACTATTTTGTTATATTAAACATCGAACAAAATTGAACTAATATTTAATATATTCAAAACTACATGGAAATTAACGAAATTATTCATTAACTGTTAAAATTATTTTTTCTTACAAAATTTCAAAACATCAATTCAATGTACTTCAAGAAGACGTTGAAAAAGATGGTATAACTGTTTTACAGAAAAATCGTCTTTTAGCTAGAAAGTTCAACAATCAGGATAAACTTTTTTTCTTTCTTGACAATTCTTTATTTGTTGAAAATTCGTTTTTTTGGTAAAAAAATTTATCATTCTGATTGAAAATTCATCTTTTTTGTTAAAAATGTGACCATTTTTTTTTTATTTTGGAAATTAATTTTTTTTAGTGAAAATGTATCTTTTCACTTTTGGTTCAAAATTCGACTTTTTTGATAGAAAATACTTCAAGAAAGAAAAAGAATACTTTATGATTGAAAATTATTTGTAGGTTGAAAATTCAACTAATTTGTTGGAAATTTAATTATTTTTTTGAAAATTCAACTCTGGTTAAAAATTTAAGTATTTTGTTGAAAATTATTTTTCTATTTCAAAATGTTCACCACTACATTTTCGTTGAGAATTCATCTTTTTTTAAATGCAACTGTTTTGGTTTTGAATTATCATTTTTTTCAAAAATTTGATCATTCGGTTGAAAATTCATATTTGTAGGTTGAAGATTCAACTATTTTGTTAAAAGTTACACTATTTTGTTATAAATGCGACGCTTTCCTCAAAAAGACAAATTTTCAACCAAACAGTTTTATTTGAAACAAGAAAATAATTTTTTATTTGAAAATTCTTTTTGTTTTCGTTAGAAAATTTAACTTCCTAGTTGAAAATTATTTTCTTTAACTGAAAAACTAACTATGAAATCATAATTTTAATTAAAAATTAATTTATTCAAGGGAAGTTTTAATTATATCATTTTTTGTTTGAAAATTTATCTTCTTTCCAGAAAATTGATTCTATTGTTAAAAACTATTATTTTTTATTATTCATAAAATAGATGTCCAAACTTAAATTTGTTTCTTATATCGGAAAAATACGTCTTGCCTAATTTACTATTAAAAAAACAACAAATTTCATCGCTGAGAAATTCTGCAAATTGAAGTGTAGAACCTGTCTGATTTTAAATGGATTCTATCTTATTTGACATACTTTTCATAATATTTTTCGTTTATTGAAAATTAATTTAGTTGAAAATTGAATCATTTTTTTGAAAAATTGTCTGTTTTGGTAGAAAATTAATCTTCTCGCTTGAAAATTCATTTATTTGGGATGAATTTTTATATTGTTGATGTGAAGCCAAAAAATTAAGTTTCTACCAACTTATATGAATTTCCAACCAAAAAAAATTTTTCAGTCAGGAAGGAAAAAAGATTCGACTAAATCTTTCAATATTTTTTTTTGAAGTTTGAAAAACAGTTATTTTTTAGTTTAATAATCAAGTAATTATTTGAAAATTAATCTTACTGGTAGAACATTATTCTTATTGGCTAAAAATTAATCTTTTAAACATAGATGTCGAAACTCAAATATTTTTTATTTTCATAACTGAAAAATTCTTGAATTTTCAAGCCAGAAAGACGAATCTTTTAGAAACAGTTGAATTTTCAACAAGGAGAAATGATTTTTTAATCAAGAACTTTTCTATCAAAAAATATAAATTTTCAATCATCGCGTACGAATCTAACAAGGCAGTTGAATTTTTTAACAGAAAAAAAAAATTATTAACCATACCGTTGAATTTGCAGCCAAATATTAAAAATTTCCAGCTTACGGTACGAATTTTCAAAAATATAGTTGGAATTTCAACCAAATAGTTCAAATTAAAAACTGAAAAGATGAATTCTACAAGAAAAAATATAATTTTCAACCCAAAAAGACGACCTTTCAAAAAAGCATTCTAATAGTAGATATGAATTTTTGACAAAAAAATATCAATTATCAACATGAAAAGAAATTTCTAACCCAAGAATTAAATTTCAAATTGAAAATTGTTATTTTTAAACCAAAAATGTCATAATTAATTTTTCAATTAAAAAAACTGATGGAATTTTAAATCGATAACATTTATTTTCCACCAAGAAGGACGAATTGACTGCAACATACATAACTTCAAATAATTTGATAAATTTTGAAACTAAAAACCATCAGTCTCTAGTCAAAAATGGACTGCTTGAATTTCCGGGCGAAAAAATTAATTTTCAACTAAAAATAAAACGATTTTTTAACAAAACAGTTAAATCTTCAACCAAGTGGTTGAATAAAAAAAAGAGGTCAATTCTGAACCAAAACAGAATAAGTTCAGAACAAAAATTTTTATTTTCTTCTGAAAAAGATGACATTCCTACACAAGAATTGAATTATTAACCAAGAACGATTCTTCTGTAAAGAACGAAACAAAATTCCAACCAAATTGTTAAATTTTTCAAGAAATAGTTGAATTTTTAAAACAAAAATATGAATTTTGAAACAATAGCTCAAGTTTGTATCAATATAGTTGAATTTTCAATACAGAAAGATAAATTTTCAAGCAAACAGTTGAATTCTCAATAAAAAATGATAACTTTTTATAGAGATAACGTTATGATTAAATTGTTTAATTTTTATCAACAAAACCTCTACCCA
>CAKNXH010000488.1:233215-250288 GCA_932178445.1 Andricus quercusramuli | reverse complement strand
TCCTTCAATCAGTAGATGGTGTTGAGTACTATCCTTTCAATGAGCATGAAGAGGTTATAATGCCCAGTGAAGCAAAAGCAAATTCAGTCATTGTATTCGATGACGTGGCTTGTGAGAAACAAGATAATATGAGAGCATTTTTTTCCATGGGGAGACACAGGGATGTCGACTGTTTTTACTTGAGTCAGACATATGCGCATATTCCTAAACATCTTGTACGCGATAATGTTAATTTACTTGTTGTATTCAAGCAAGATGAAATGAATCTAAAGCATATTTATGATGATCATGTGAATACTGATATGACTTTTTCACAATTTAAGCATATGTGTTTAGCTTGCTGGAATCAAGACAAGTATGGATTCCTTGTAATTGACAAGGATAGAGATCTTAGCCTGGGTAGATATAGGAAAGGTTTTGATTGTTTTATAAATCTTGAAAAGTAATATATACATGTGTAGTGATCAATATAGAAACAGTCGCACCTTAGACGTTGATGTATCAACATGTCTTCACGTGAGGAGAATTTTCAAAAGCAAAAAGATATTTTGCGTCAAATTGCTAGAGCAAGCGAATCAATTCGGCGGAAACATAGGTTAATAAAGTTGGGAAAAGAAACCGTTGAGCGCACATTAAGCGACACTTTTAAGCCCATTGTTAATCCACTAGAGAAAATTGTTGGTGGCCTGAAGAATATGAAAAAAGTTGGGCCAATTAAAAGGGGAGAAAAAGAGGAGGCAAAGAGTGAAGTAGAAGAAAGTATTGATGATTTATCATATAAATCAATGTATGACGAAGCAGACGAGACTGATGAAGCAGATGGGACTGAAGATTCCAGTAACTTGGAGCTGTCAGCTCGTAGTGAAGCGGGAAATAACTCAGAAATACCTACATCTTCATGGATTGTTGATGATGATGCAAACAAATATCTCATATTGTTGGGTGAAAGAAGTAGAGAACTTGATAATGTGTATGGAGTGAGAAAATTAACGAGAGATAGATTAGTGATTGGTGATTCTCCAATAAATTTCAGCCAAAACTATATTCATGTGCGTAATTTGAATTTTCCCAAAAGTAAAGGCTTGCTTGAGCTTTTATTCAAAAAGCTTCCCGAAGAGACCTCTATAACTTCCAGTGATCTTGAAAATTATAGGCAAATTATCGTTGCAACAAACGCGCATAAAAAGAATTATAAACCAGATGGCGAAATTCGTGACAATAACACCTTTAAATATAAAAATTTTATAAAGAAATTGATTCCCGTAGCAAAAAATACAGAGAGACGGAGTAAAAACAGGAAATCATTATCAGGTAAAGGTTTGATCCCGCAACACATGATTGCTAGAGAGGGAAGTCTGATGGACTACATTTACTGGGATGACCCGAATGAATTGGTCGATCGATTACGCTTATTGCTAGCATCTCAAGTAGCTGGAAATCCAAGTCACTCAAATGAAATTGTATCAATTATTGAAGAGCTGCGAGAAGCTGGAATTATATATTAATGAGTGTGTTATCGAGATTTTCGTCATTTGCAAGATGAGCATCGATGTATTCGGACGTCATTCCAAGCGAGCAGAGAGTACAAGTCGTGGCCCTCCTGGACTTGGCTTCAAAGTCACATCTGACGGAGATTATGACATGAATAATAAAAGGCTGTGTAAAGTGGCTGATGCTCAAGAGCAGAATGATGCTGTTAATCTGAATATGGTGCAACATATGATACGGCGTGAACTTCAGACTATCTACGATGTTATAGCTTCCTTGCGAACTGAAGTAGTCGATAATAATATGATGATTGAAAGTTTGGAAAATTCTACAGATAAACATTTTAAAACTGTAAAAATTGATGTTGAATCAATTCAAAACCTGGTGTATCGAAATTCAGAGCTCATTAGTCAAGTAGACACCAGACTGAATGCACTCAAAAATGGACATTGAGAAGCTGCAGTTGGTGAAGGAGCTGCACAAGCCGGCTAGAAGAAATTACCAACGTCGACATTTCGATATCCGTGGCATTGATGAGACCTGGCAAGCTGATCTTGTTGAAATGCAACCATACGAGAGAGTAAACAAAGGATACAAGTACATCTTGACTGTGATTGACGTATTTTCAAAATTTGCGTGGGCTGTTCCCGTTAAATTTGTACTCGACATTTAGCAATTTAAAAGCATCAATTTGCGAGCGATTTAATCGTACCCTGAAAAATAAAATGTGGATGCAATTTAGCTTGCAGGGTAATTATAAGTGGATAGATATTTTGAAAGATTTAATTTCGTCTTACAACGATGCTAAACATCAGACTATTAGAATGAGTCCGAACGATGTTAATAAGCAGAATGAGAAAAAATTGTTGTTCGATGTTTACAAAAAAGATGGCAGTGTGAAACAAGCAGTTAAGAAAACGAAATTTAAAGTTGGCGATAGAGTACGTATAAGTAAGTTTAAGCATGTTTTTGAGAAAGGCTACACACCGAATTGGACAACTGAAATATTTACTATAAGTAATGTTAAGAATACCGAACCTGTCACGTATATACTTAAAGATTATAAAGATAAAGCTATTGCAGGTAGCTTTTATGAACAAGAACTTGGCAAAGTTAGGCATCCAGACATTTATCTTGTGGAAAAAGTGCTGAAAAAGCGGGGAAATAAGCTATTTGTAAAATGGCTAGGCTTCGACGACTCTCACAATAGTTGGATAGATAAATCTAGTTTATAAGTATCTTTTGTATTAATATTAAGTTTTTCTGAATAAAGTTGATTATTTTCAAACATATATATATCTTTTTCTTACACATCTACCCTACCCTTAATCTAGTAAATGAAAAAAAAAGACGAATTTGGTTTTAAATTACATTTTTTATTCAGATTTTTTTTTTCCCCCTCACTCTCGACATAGATACAATTTTAATGTATAAAGATGGCATTTCTCAATCACTTCTTCACACACATTTCGATTGTAGAAAGTAATCATTTCAAGAAACAGACTTTCAAATTGCATGAGATTGGCGAATACAAGTTTCTTCATTGCCTTACTCTTTAAACTCGTATAATTTTCTCTAATATAAGATTTTACACTTTTCACACAAGGCGATGCCAAGTTACACCAGGCACTTTCAGCGATGGTTTCAATGATGGCGTCCTTTGTCAGCTGGAACGGCATAACACTCTGTTCCAGAAGATACCGGTCGATACAAGCACTGACTTCCTGGAGAACAGCAAACGTCGTTTCTCGTAGTACAAATGGATAATTTTTTTGCGTTTCTTCAATTTGCTCCAAAGTCACTATATAATCTCCAAAAGATATAGTCATGTGTATCCGGAAATTTCCACAGTCGATGCATTGCAGCTTCTCTTCACCATCGAAGAACAGTGAAATGAGACTGAAGTAACTTTTAAATAATTTCCACTCTTCAGGATTTAGGTTTATGCTTGCACGGGGATGACTGGCCTGCAGTTTCACTGATGAGGCGAGCTTTCCATCTTCTCTAAATTCAGCACCGACGATAACTTGCTTTGTGAACGATGAATTTAGATTGTATGTGGTGGAATGTAGCATTTGATTTCGAGGCGTATAAGACATGTTGATTGCACTGAAGGCTTTCAGGCACTGAGTAATAATTGAAAACTGCACACTTTATATATTTGTCTTGATGAATTCGATGGAATTGTAGCATCCGCCCAAATACCGCATGCCTAGATCGCCATCTTCACAGGATTTCTTCATTCCCAACAGCAGATTTTCATCTTCATTGAGCAAATTGGCCATCCTCGCTGGTAGAAAAACGGTAAATTCCTTCTCCACAGTGACAATGAACCGCACTCCAAACTGCGTTGTTGCTTTCCTGATGTTTGTGATTTCGTAGTTTTTATTGATTTCTAGGTCCTTGAGCTTCCTGGTTGGTAGGAAATCGTTGTTGACTGCGATTTTGTTGAGTTTTGAGAAGTCCATCTTCAATCTTTAATATTCAGTGTATTAAATTTTCTCGCAAGATTTTGTAAATCTGTTCGCACTTGTATAGCTTGCTTTAGTTCTCGAATGTTCTTTAGAAATGCGTTTAAGCGACTTTTTAGCTCCTGCTGCTTTTCTTCTTTACAATCTGGCATGTACCAACAAACTGTTGAGAGAGAAGAGCTGACCTTCCTTTTATAGACACTTACCCCCACCCTTACCAAATTTCTAAAGACTTGCGCAGTATTACGCTATATGATGCAATAATTCCGAGCGCACCCTTATATAGCATAAATGTTGCATCATAGGGTAACCCCCTGTATATAAGGATTCCTGGAATTTTGTTTACCAGGAATTGTTTAACATTATATGAAATGTGAGACGTCTGCTGAAACCTGTTTAAGCTTGCAAAATATAACCTTGAAAGTATTTGCGCGAAAATGTTTTATCGAGAAGGAAGCAATAAATCAAATTTATATTGTCAAAACAGGATGTGGCTATAGATAAGGATTCCTGGAAATAGGATGACGTCATCAGAATGGAATTTTGTTTACCAGGAATTGTTTGCACTCACCCCCACCCTTACCAAACCGAGCGGCGGCTCACGAGGGATGATGACTCATCACCTAGCACTCTTAACTTCCCTCACACAGGCACACACACACACAGGCACACGCTATATAAATTATATTATTTTGGGCGAAAAACTTCAATTCCGGGGATAGCAGATATTAAGAACTTAATATTGTGACGTCAGATATCCCATTCAATACTTTTAGGTGAAAAAGTTCCATTCCCCGGATTCAAGTATTGATTTCCAATTCAAGTATTGATTTTCAATATCGATATTGGATACTTCAACACTGTGGTTCGCAAGTCAGCACAAGGAGCGAAACCAATCTCACAGCCTTCTACAGTCTAGCCGCAAGTTGCTAATCGTACGGAAAAAAGTGATCTAGAACCCTCCCTACCTATCTACTTATATGAGATATAATGATCTCGAAATTTAGACAAATCTGCCAAACTTAGTTGAAAATTTCCATTGGGAACATGAAGATTTAATTTTTGTAAAAGCTGATGAGGGTCATTGAACTGTTTTAGCTAATAGAGATGACTATGATAAAACAGATAAAAACATTCTTAAGAATGATATTCTGTATAAAAACATAAAAACGAGTATGGTTGCAATATTTGAAAATAAATTTAATAATATAGCTATTAGATGGTAGAATAAAAGATTAATGATCAATGTGTATCCTATAGCTGAAAACTCGTAATTTTATGGAGGAAGATTTCGTGTTAGCCATAATTAGTCATAGGGTGACCTCTATATATTTAAAATTAAAACCAACAGAAAAGTAGATTTCTCATTTTATCGATCGCCGAGAATTATTACGATTTATTTATTTCTACTATTACTTTCAATGTTAGTTGTTATTGAAGATATTATATCTTTGGTTGTTATAACTGACTTTTCCAATACACGGCGTGAAATAAAAATTATTTCAGTAGTTTTTCTACATTTCTAATCCAGTCGCAGATATTTTTCTTCATCACGATATGCGCGTTATATTTCGGCCGTGGCGCTACCGCAGTGATGTATTATGAAGCTTGAAAATATTCAGTAAAAATTAATTGAATTTTTTAATGAACGATATAGTTCCATGTTTCTTATTTTCTGAACTGATTGATCAATTATTGTTTAAAAGTGTTTGTTACAGAAAGATTAAATTTTAATTTGTTTAAATTAAGTACATAAATGGATTATTTAATTGAAGTCCATGTAATTGAATATTGACTCTAAATTTTATAATAAAAGATTATTAATGTTTAAGATACCTCTATTCCAATTATATAATTTTTGTAAGTTTTTTGATGCTGTGAAATGAGTATCTGAATTCTGCTTCCAATATTATATGTACATGTTTCTTACTTTTCTATATGAGTTTAAAAGGTTATTATTAATTCAAAATTTCACAGTAATATCAAGCAAAAATTGTCAAACAAAAAACTCTGGAATTAGTTTCAAAAGTCCCTAATAAATTGAATGTTGATTTGTATAATAAAAGTTTATTTATATTTAAAATTCTTCTATTCCAATTTCATAATTTTCAAAATGTTAACGATTTTGTGAGATAATTATCTAAATTCAATCTTTAAAATTATATGTAAATGTGTTTTAAGTTTTCATGGGATTAGTTAAAAAGATTATAAATAAATTTACATTTTTGGAGAAATATAATATAAAAATTAGTTTCATGTTTCAATGCAAATAATACTGCGGATGGATTTTTATGTTATGAACAGATGAATTAAATATTAATAACTATTGAATGATTCATTTTTTCCAAAAAAGTGAATTACATAAAGACTGAATTTGAATTGTTTTCTATTAGGTCACATAAATAAATTGACGATAAGAATGTATTTTTGCTTTAAAATATCTCCATTATAATTATATAATTTTTTCAAATGTTTGTGATGTTGTGAATTGAGTATCCGAATTCAATTTTCAAAATTATATGTAGATATATTTTAATTTCTCCTGGTATTTGAAAGGTTATCAATAATTGAAATTTTCAGATAAATTATAGATACAAGTTATTCTGGTATTTCAATCAAAATAATTATTGAATGCTCTCTATGTTATTAACTCATTAATTAAATATTGACTGTTTCTGTTGAAACTTACATTTTCTGGAATTCGTTAAAAGATGATTAATAAATAAAGTGAGTTAATTATTAGCTGATTAATTTTAACCACAATTTTGAATTACATAGAGATTGAATTTAGATTGTTTTCAATTAAGAAACATAAATTGATCATTTACTTTCAGGTTTTAGAGTGTTTTTGAAAATTCCGAAGAATTTTCAAGAGCTTTAAATAGTTTCAAAAGATTTCAAACGGTTTCAAAGTTTTTCAAAAGATTTAAAGAAATTCTAAAGATTTTGAATGATTTCAAAATATTTTAAATGATTTGAAATATTTTAGAGTATTTCAAAAGATTCCAAGAAATTTTTAATTCTTCTCGTTTAGTACGATTTCGAAGAATTTGTGATATTTTAGGGAATTTTAAAAGATTCTTAGGAATTAATAATTGATCCCAATGCTTTGGAGGGGGTTTTAAGTATATTTTATTTGAAATGATTTCAAAGGATTTTAAGGATTTCAGGGTATTTTGAAAAATTTCAAAGGAATTTTTAAGAGGTTCAAAAAGTTTCAAGGGAATCCAAAGGATTTTAAAGATTTGAGAGTATTTTTAAAAATTTCAAGGAATTTTCAAGAGCTTCAAAAAGTTGCAAAGGATTTCAAAAGGTTTCAAAGATTTCCGAAAGATTTCGAAGGATTTTTAAAGATTTCAGAGGATTTCGAATATCTTATGTGATTCTTAATATATTTCAATAATTTCAAGTAATTTCAAAAGATTTTAAGGATTTTGGTGTACTTTTGAAAATTCTATGAAATTTTCGAAAGCTTTGAAAAGATTTTGAAAAGATGTAAAGAAATTCTGAAGATTTTGAAGGATTTAAAAATATTTTAAAGGATTTGAAATATTTTAGAATATTTTAAAAGATTCCAAGGAATTTTTTTATTCTCTTCATAGATTTAGTACGATTTCAAAGAATTTGAAATATTTGAGAGAATTTTAAAAGATTCTAAGGAATTATTAATTGAGTTCAATGATTTAAAGGGGTTTTTAAATAAATTTTAATAATTTGAAATTTACAGAAGATTTGAAGGATTTCAGGTTATTTTACAAAAATTGTAAGGAATTTTTAAGAGCTATAAAAAGTTTTAACGGATTCCAAAGGATTTTTAAGATTTTAGGGTATTTTTAAAAATTCTAAGGAATTTTTATGAGCTTCAAAAAGTTACAAGAAATTCCAAAGGATTCTAAAGATTTGAGAATATTTTTAAAAATTTCAAGGAATTTTCAGGATTCTAGGTTATTTTCAAAACTTCCAAGGAATTTTGAAAAGCTTCAAAAAGTTGCAAAGGACTTCAAAAGTTTCAAAGAATTCCGAAAGTTTTTAATGAATTTCAAAAGATTTCAGAGGATTTCAAATTTCTTATGGTATTTTTAATATATTTCAAAATTTTTAAGGTTTACCAAAGAATTTCAAGGATTTTAGGGTATTTTTAGAAATTCTAAGGATTTTTCAATAGCTTGGGGAAGTTGCAAGGGATTCCAAAGAATTGAAAAGATTCAAGAGTATTTTCGAAAATTTCAAGGAACTTTAAGGATTTTAGAGTATTTTTAAAAATTCCGAAGAATTTTCAAGAACTTTAAAAAGTTTCAAAGGATTCCGAATGTTTTTAAAGAATTTCAAAAGATTTCAAAGGATTTCAAATATCTTATAGTATTTTTATTTTTTCAACATTTTTAAGGTTTTCCAAAGAATTTCAAGGATTTTAGGGTATTTTTAGAAATTCTAAGGATTTTTCAATAGCTTTGAGAAGTTTCAAGGTATTCCAAAGAATTGAAAAGATTCAAGAGTATTTTCGAAAATTTCGAGGACCTTCAAGGATTTTAGAGTATTTTTAAAAATTACGAAGAATTTTCAAGAACTTTAAAAAGTTTCAAAGGATTTTAGAATTTTTCAAAGATTTTCAAAAGATTTGAAGAAATTCTAAAGATTTTTAGTGATTTCGACATATTTTAAGGGATTTAAAATATTTTCGAATATTTTAAAAGATACCAAGGAATTTTTTATTCTTGTCATAAATTTAGCACGATTTGAAAGAATTTGATATATTTTAGGAAATTTCAAAAGATTCTAAGGAATTATCAGTTGATTTCAATTATTTAAAGGGGGTTTTCCAATAGATTTCAATAATTTGAAATGATTTCAAAAGGATTTCGAGGATTTTAGGGTATTTCAAAAAATTCTAAGGAATTTTTAAGAGCTTTAAAAAGTTTTGAGTGATTCTAAAGAATTTTAAAGATTTTAGGGTATTTTTGAAAATTCTGAAGAATCTTTGAGAGCTTCAAAAGGTTTCAGGGAATTCCAAAGGATTTTCAAGATTTGAGAATATTCTTAAAAATTTCAAGAAATTTTCAGGATTCTAGGGTATTTTTAAAACTTTCAAGGAATTATCAAGAGCTTCAAAAAGTTGCAAAGGATTGAAAAAGTTTCAAAGAATGTCAAAAAGCTTTAAAGAATTTCAAAAAATTTCACAGGATTTTAAAGGATTTCAAATATCTTATGGTACTTTTAATATATTTCAATAATTTGAAGGTATTCCAATGTATTTCAAGGATTTTAGGGTACTTTTGAAAATTTTAAGGAATTTTCAAGAGCTTTGAAAATTTTCAAGGGATTCCGAAGGATTTTGAAGATTTAAGAGTATTTTCAAAAATTCTAAGGCATTTGAAGGACTTCATGGTATTTTAAAAAATTTGTAGAAATTTTCAAGAGCCTATAAAGTTTTAAGAGAATTCAAAAGATTTCAAATGCAACTATTAGAAGATTACACAATTTTCAAAGGATTTAAAAAGATTTCATAGGATTTCAAAAGATTTAAAAAAATTTCAAAAAATTTTAAAGTATCTCAAGTGTCTTATGGTATTTTTAATAGATTTCGATAATTTCAAGTGATTCCAAAGGATTTGAAAGATTTGAGCGTATTTTTAAAAATTCTATGGAATTTCCAATTTTAAGATTTTAGGGTATTTTAAAGATTCCAAGAATTTTTTAATTCATTTCAGAAATTAACTGCGATTTCCAAGGATTTGAAATATTCTAGGCTATTTTCAGACAACAAGGATTTTTATATAGATTTCAAAAATTTAATGGGATTCCAAAGGATTTAGGGTATTCCTAAAAATCCCAAGAAATTGTCAAGAGTTCTAAAAAGTTTCAAAGGATTCCGAAAAACAAAAGGTTTGGTTAACCCAACCAATTTTTTTGGTCGTTCTAACCAAATCTTTTGGAAGACTGAGTATTTGGTTGATTCAGCTAAAAAAATGGTTGGGTCACTCAAATATTTAGTTGAATCAACCAAAATTTGTTTAATTCGACCAAATTTTCATGTAGATAAAAAAAACAGTTTTTTTGGTATAAGAAAATGTTTTTCTGACTTTTTTCAATATTTTTTTTCTAATCAGCGTGCGTCTGTTTTAATTAAAAATAGTCACTTGATTCTGTTTGGTATTCAAATTCGTCTCGAGTGTGGATTCATATTCGATTTGCTTTCGGTTTGCATTAGCTTAGGCGCCAGGTCACGATGTGCAGACAGATTCGGTTACGAGATGTGGAAAGAGAATCGAATGAGAGGAAGGACGATATGAATAACGAAACGGAAATTTTATATATAGGACACTACGTTAACGAAATCAGAACTTAAAATCAAATTTGAAAAATTTCAATTTAAAGCTTTTCAAAATAGAAATTTTGAATCTGGAGATTGAATTTAAAATGTTCGATTTGGAAATTTTTTGAACAAACACAGTTTATGATCTACTAGACTCAACCAAAATGTTTATAGTCTTTAGCTATGAAAAAAACAGTCTATAACTCTGCTGGGATTCGAACCCCGGACAGCAGTTAGCCGGTTTGGTGCTCTATCCTAGCGCTTAGTCGGTAAGTGCACCAGACCGGCAATCTGAAGACCTGGGTTCGAATCCCGAAGGTAGATAGTCATTTTTTCACAATATAAGAATGAAATCAATATTTTTAAAAATTATTGATGTAAGACCAGTAGAAAAAAGGGAATAAAATTCAATTATTTGAAAGTAGTGTTTTAATGCCTAGTTCCAAGGTGATCCGAGCGATTCAATTTTTAGGGCGTGAATTTAAAAATATTTTTAATTCGGTGAATAAACATTTTTTTAAAGTTCTTAGACTAAAATATTTTTTGAATTTTTTATTTTGAAACTGTACAATCTTTAAAGCTACATTTTGAATATATTTTAAATTTTGATTGCTTTAAAAAATTGTTCAATTTCGAAAATCTTTTCAAATCAATGGTATGTTATTTTACAATTTTGAATGACTTCAAAGGATTATTTTTTAGAAGTTTTTTAGCAGTTTTTTCAAATTTTAGTAGTTTAAATAAAATATGATTGAACAATTGAATCTTTCAAATTCAACAAAAAAATTAAAAAATTTGGAATCATCCATACGCAAAGAATTCGAAATTGGCAACCTTCAAAGTAATTTATAATTTGCCTAATTGATTAAATTTCTATCTGATATTATTGATTCTTCCAACATTTATAATTTTTAATTGTTCAATAAATAGGACTTGGAATTCAAAATTGCTCAGTTCCATAAATATTATAAATTGTAAACTGCACAATTTTGAATGTATTTTTTGAAAATAATATCTACTTTGAAAGGCTTCAAAATGAAAATTTACTCGTCTCGCATTAAAACTATTTTAAATTTAAATTTATTTATTTATTATTGTAAAATAATTCTCTTCGAAATTTGTTATCTTAAAATTGTACAATTTTAGTCCCTCCCAATTAGAAATTTTTAATCTTGAATTTTGAAATTTTGATCTTCTTTTTATAGCATTAAATTAAAAATAAAAATAATAATAATTCCAAGAATAAGTGAAAAATTTAAAAGTCCTTGGGTTCATTTTGAAGATAATTTGCTATATTGGTAACCTATCGTGATATTTTTGGAATTTTTTCCCCAGATTCAGCCCAAGGCTGATCTTGTGTAACAAGAATAATTTCATACGATCAAGCCTGATCAAACATTTTGTTTTTGAAACTATATACAGTTTCTAAAATTACATTTCAAATATTTCAAGTTTTGATTGCTTTCAAAAATATTGTTCAATTTCGAAAATCTGTGATACTCGATGGTTTAATATTCTAGAATGTGGTATATTCTACAATTTTAAATTATTTAAATTTGACAATTTAACATAAAATCTAATATAAATAAAAGAATTTTTTTCTTCAGTTTTTATATAATAATTTATACGTTTTGAATTTGAATCATGAGTCGAATATAATAACTATGAAATTGAAAATATAAATGAGAAACCATACTTTAACAAATAATTCAATTTTAACAATAAATCATCAAAATCCTATAAAAATTAATTGCAAAATAAAACAATTCAAATCTGAAATTGTTTATTATTCCATGAATTTTTACAAATAAAGAAAAAATACTTCTTGATTGAAAAGTCTAATTTTTTGTTAAAAATTCGACTCTTTGGCTTGAAAACTCAACAATTGAATTGAAACTTTCTTTCTTTCTTGGCTAACAAATTTTAATTTTAAGAATTGAACTATTTTCTCGAACATTCATCTTTTTGGTTTGAAAATTTATATTTTTCTGAAGAAATTTCACCTTGTTTGGTTAAAAATGTAACCGTCTGGTTACAAATTAATCTGTTTCGCTTGAGAATTTACTTTTTTGTTGAAAATTCAATTGTTTTTTTTTCAGAAACTTTGTATTTTTTTCTCGAAATTCCAACTATTTGCTAGAAAATTCAACTATTTGGTTGAAAATTTATATATTTTATTGAAAATTCGTCTTTCTGATCAACAATTAATTTTTTGGTAGAAAATACATCTATTTTGTATTTTATTTTTAATTAAAATCTAATTTTGTTTGAATCATCATCAATCAAAATTTAACTAATCCATGTTGGTTGAAAATTGATATTTTTTATTCAAAAATTCAACTGTTTACTCAGAAAAAAAAGTGAAATGAAAAAATATAAACTAAAAATTTATTTTCTTGATTGAAAATTCAACTATTTTGTTAAAATTCTATGAATTTTGTTGAGAATTTATTATTTTTGTTAAAAAAGTAATCTTCCGTGTTAAAAATCTACCTTTTTGGTTAAAAATTTGTCGATTTTTTTGAAAATTCAACTTTTTGTTGAAATTTAATCTGTTTTAGTTACAGATTCAAGTATTTTGTTAAAGAAGCTTTTTTGTTTGTTAAATCCAACTGTGTTTTACTTTAAATAAAAATCTTTTTTTGTTGTAATATCAACTCCATAGTTGAAACTTTATCAACTTTCTCCAAGATTAATTTTTTTGGTTCAAGATTTATAATTTTAGCAAAAAATTCTTTTTTTGAAATTAAAAATTCATTTTTTAACAGAAAATTTAACTATTTTGTTAAAAATTAATATTCTCTGGTTGAAAATTAAACTGTTTTGTAGAAATTCTTGTTTTGGCTTGAAAATTCAACAGTTTGCTAGAAAATTCAACTATTTGGTACAAAATTAAACCATTTTGTCAAAAAAAAAAAAATTTTCTTATTGAAAAGTAATCCTCTGAAATAAAATTTAACCAATCCATTTTTATTAGAAATTGATATTTAGCGTTTAGAAATTCAAAATTTCACTTGAAACATTTTGTTAATCAAAAATTTCAAGTTAAAATTAACCAAATAATTTAAATTTGTGTAATTTGTAAAAAATTCGTTTTTTTCGTAGAAAATTAGTCTTTTTGTTTGAAAATTCAACTATTTTTTGAAATTTTCTATATTTTGTTGAGTATTTATTTTTTTTTTATAAAAAAAATTAATTTTCGAAGTTTCGAATCCATATTTTTGGTTAAAAATTCGCCAGTTTATTTTAAAAAGCAACATTTCGCTCAAAAATTAAACTTCTTCAGTTGAGGATTCAAGTATTTTACTGAAAATTCGTTTTCGTTGGTTAAATCTGTTTTTGATTTTAAATTAAAATAATTTTTTTTTAATATCCGCTTTCTCGTTGAAACATGAAATAGTTTTTAAAAATTTAATTTTGTTGGATAAAGATTTATAACTTTACTTAAAAATTCGTTTTTTTTTACGAAAAATTAATTTTTAAACTGAAAGTTCAACTATTTTGTTAAAAATTCATTTTCTCATTGGAAATTAATTCCCTCAAAGAAAAATTTCAATACCCCATTTTTGGTTGAAAATTATTATTTTTTAATTTGAAAATTTAACTGTTTAGTTGAAACAACTTAGAAAAAAAAATATAAACTAAAAATTAATGAATTAAAAATTGGCCTAACATCACATTTTAATCCTTTTGGATGATAATTCAACTATTTTGCTGGAATTTTATTTAATTAAGTAAATTAAGTTGATCAAATTTTATTTTATTTTTCAATTTTTTTTCAGAATTTCTCTTTTTAGGTAGAAAATTATTCTTTCATGTTGCAAATTTCAAGAACTCAACTATTTGTTTGGAAATTCGTCCTCTTCGTTTGAATTCAACTGTTTTTGATTTAAAATGAAAATCTTTTTTGATTAAAATATCAACTATTACATTTTTTTGTTGAGAATTAATATTTTTTTGTGGAAAATTTATCTACTTGGTTCAAATACTTTGTTAATGTATAAGAAACAGCAAGACTTTACTCCCCTTCCCGGACGTTATTTTTAGATTACCCATAAATGAATTTACGAAAAAATTTATTTGGCAAAAATTACGCAAGATAGGGTGTGGAATGTTCAAAACTTTCACGTCATCAAATTTTTTCAGTTCATCCAAGTTTCCTAGACCGTCCAGGACTGAGTTCTATACTTTGTATAGGAATGAGTTCCATACTTTGTGTAGGACTGAGTTCTATACTTTGTATAGGACTGAATTCTATACTTAGTACAAGACTGAGTTCTATACTTTGTATAGGACTGAGTTCTATACTTTGTCTAGGACTTTTTCCTCGCATAAAATACACCATCCTGAATTGTCAGGAATGCATGTATGTTAAATTTCAGGAGAAGACCATTTTTCGTTTGATGAAAGCCAATTTGATACGAAGTCACTGCTGTCATGAATGTAAGTCTTAGAAGTGCATCCACTTGCAAGTCGAGCGTGAACTCTTCAGTGTAGAGTTATATGTTCTCAGTTCCAGTAGTTCTGGAATTCGGGGTGATCCACTTCTTTCCCTCTTCTTCCCCTTTTCCCCTTTCCCCGATCCTATCTTTCCACGTCTTTCTTTCCGTTTTCCGAGCAAATACTTTTCTTCTATAGACGCCATGATACGAGGGTGAACGACGGCAAACTTTTCCTCAATCTCTCTCTCTCTCTCTCTCCCTCTCCCTCTCCCTCTTATCTTACATTTCGTAGATGCGAAGATGCCTGGGTTCGTGAGTACGTGACCTCACGGGTAAAACAGAATCAAGTTCACTTTCTGAGTTTATTATGATCTGATTATTTTTTGATACGATAAAGTATTTTGAAAATGCTTTAGAAAAATTTGAAAGCTTTCTAAATTTTGGAATTAAACTAGAAAACAAACACGAGTAAATCAAGTTTTTAGCAAGAATGATTCCAAGAGTTTTGAGACCTCACTCCTTTTGATTGCAAGTCGCTAAAAAAAATGGTGTGATGCGAGTGCAGTTCAATAATTGAAATTATGATAAAATTCTTTCGCAAGGAATATTTTCAATATTTTTGACTCTGATCAATGTTAGCACCTGGAAGGTATAGCAGGACAGGTAGAAAAAGGTATCCTTTCAATGACAATAACTCGAGAAGCAAGTCGAAAAAGTTCAGTGGATGTGAGTGCAGGATGCAGGGGCGCCGGAGCGTCCTAGAGATACAATGCTCAGAATAGACACATCGTATCTCTAATTGTAAGATGTTGAAGCAGCCCTTCCTGCACTCACATCCATTGAACGAATTCGACTCGCTTCTCGAGTTATTGTCATCGAAAGGATACTTTTTTCTACTTGTCCTGCTATACCTTCCAGGCGCTAACACTGATTAGAGTTAGAAATATTAAAAATATTTCTTGAGAAAGAATGATTTCATCATAAATTCAGTTATTAAACTGCACTCACATCACAAAACTGCACATTTTGATTCATTAAAAGGCTTTCTATCTTCCTGTGTTTGCTAGATGAAGTATTTGTAAATTGATCTCTGTGAAAAGTAAATTATTGAATTTTTCAGAATTTTGAAAAAGTCGACCTTGTTCTGGAAACAGGTCAAAGTCGACGCTTGAAAAAAGAGGCCGAAAAGCCCTGTTTTTGGAATATTTTTCCCTCAATTACCAAAAATTTTTTAGGATAAAAAAGATTATATCATTAAATTGGGACGACTTTTAGGCTTTCAGATTCTTCCTATTGAACAATTCAGAGAGTTTTTTAAACCAATTTGCAAACAGAAATTTTTAATCACTATTTATTTTTTAGTTCGATTTCTTTTTAGAATTATATAGATAAAATTTTCCTATGAATTTCGAGAAATATCAAAAAGATTTTTTTTTTATTTCTCATATGTCAAATACAAATTTCAACAAAAAAGTTAATCTTCAACCAAATAGTTGAAAAAATTATTTTATTTTAAACTAAAAATATTTGAAATTATCAAAAAAGACAAGACATCTTGTATGTTAAAATGCTCATTAGAAAATTTCCAACTATTTTTTTTTGACATAAATGAACTTTGAATTTTTTGTGACCAGATGTTTACATTGTAATCATCTGGTAAATTAAAATTCTTTATCTCATTAGAAAATTCCAAACTATTTTTTAGAATGTAGATCAAATTAGAATTTTTTCAGACCAGATATTGAAAATGTAATCATCTGGTGTGTTGAAATGCTTTATCTCATTAGAAAATTCCCAACTATTTTTCAAAGCGATTAAATGGAATTTGTTGAGACCAGATGTTAAAAATGTAATCATCTGGTATATTGAAATGCTTTATTTTACTAGAAAATTCCAAAATGTTTTTTATCACATAAGTGAACTTAAAATTTGTTCAGGCCAGATATTAAAACATAATCATCTGGTATATTGGAATGCTTTCTTTTATTGGAAAATTCTCAACTATCAAATTTAGAATAAATTAGAATTTTTTCAGACCAGATATTGAAAATGTAATCATCTGGTGTATTGAAGTGCTTTATCTCATTAGAAAATTCCCAACTATTTTTTTAAAGCGATTAAATTACAATTTGTTGAGACCAGATGTTAAAAATGTAATCCTCTGGTATATTAAAATGCTTTATTTTATTAGAAAATTCCAAAATGTTTTTTATCACAAAAGTGAACTTAAAATTTTTTTAGATCAGATAATGAAAATGTGATCATCTGGTATATCAAAATGCTTTATCTCGTTAGAATATTCTCAACTATTTTTTTAAATAAATTAAATTATAATTTTTTGAGATCATACGTTAAAAAT
>CAKNXH010000488.1:199455-228549 GCA_932178445.1 Andricus quercusramuli | reverse complement strand
TCGGTAAGGTAGGAATCCGGTCACGTGGCCCACTTGTCACATGGCCTTAAATAATGAATTAAAAACTACTTGAAACTAGTATGAGAACACTTTTAATTACTTTTTCTTTATTGATAATTCTAATTTTTTCCTTGTTTTCAAGAAACTTCCGCTTTTTCTTGTTTTCTTGCATAAATTTGAGCTGAATTAATTGAAAACTATAAAAAAATTTTGGTTCGGAATTCATCTTCTTTGGCCAATATTCAAATACCTGGTGGAAAGTTGAACTGCTTTTTAAAAAAATTAATTTTTGTTGTTTTTAAAGGTACATCTCTTTGGTTGAAAATTTAATCATTTTGTCGGAAATTTGTTTCATTTTTGGCTAAATATTAATTTTTCAAACAAAAATTAAAATCTTCCAAACAAAAATTAAAATCTTCCATTTTTGATTAAAAATGTATCTTTTCCAGATGAAAATTTAACTATTTGCTTTTGTCATTTTAAGTTAAAAATGTAAGTACTTCGTAAAAAATTCATCTGTTTTTTTGATAATCCTTTTTTTTGTAGAAAATTAATCTTCTCGGTTGAAAAATTAACTTTTTGGTTGAATGTTGAACTCTCTTCTTGAAGTTTTTTTTTTTGACGACTCATCATTTTAGTAAAAATTCATCTCGAAGCTTAAAAATTTAAATATTTTGCAAAAAATGAATTTCTTTTTCGAGAATTAATTTTCATCACTGAAAAAGATCTATTCCATTTTTGGTTGAAAATTGATATATTTAATTAAAAATTGAAGTTTTTGGTTGAAAATTTGTATTTTTTGGTAAAAAATTAATATCTGTCGTAGAAAACCCATTCTTTTTAGTTAAAAATGCAACTGCTTGGTTCAAATTTAATCCTTTTTAATTTAAGATTCAAATATTTTGTTGAAAATTCGTCTTTTTTGGATGAAGATTCATCATATTATTTAAAAATTCAACTTTTTGGTTGTAAATCCACTTTTTTGCTAAAAATTCATATTTTCGTTCAGAAAATTCATATTTTCGGAATCAAAATTCAATTATTTTTTTGAAAATTAAATAACTTGGTAGGGTATCAAACTATTTGGTTGAAAATTTAACTACATTGGTAGGAAGTAATACTACAAAAAAAAACTGAACTTTTAATTTGGAAATTTTACTGTTTTCTTAAAAATTAATTTTTTTCGTTGAGGATACAGAATCTTTGGTACTCTTTGGTACAGAATTCATTCATTCTGTTAAAAATTTTTCAATTTTTTGTTAGATATTAATTTCTTCAATGAAAATTAAACTATTTCATTTTAGATTGAAAACGTATTTTTTCTTTTTTTGTTTTAAATTGATCTTTTTTTAAAATTGATCTTTTCGGGTTAAAAATTCAAGTATTTTGTTGAAAAATCATCTTTTTGGTATGAAATTATTATTTTTCCTAGAAAATTCATCAATTGCTAGTGCTTGGTTGAAACTTAATTTGTTTTTATTTAAGATTCAACTATTTTGTTGAAAATTCCAATACTTGGTTTAAAATTAAACTATTAATTTGAAAATACAATTATTTTGTTGAATATTTTTTTGTTGTTGGAAATTTGTTTAATTTTTGCTCAAATATTGATTTTCAAAATGAAAATTAAACTGTTCCATTTTTTATCGAAAACTTTGAATTTAGTGGAAAATTAAACTATTTGGTTAAAAATTTATTTTTTTTTTAGTTAAAAGATTAAGAACTTTGTTCAAGATTCATGCATTTTGCCAATATTTAATTTTTTTGTAAAAAGTTAATCTTTTTCTTTTTGTTGAGAATTAATTTTTGGCGCTGAAAGTGTAAATATTCTATTTTTGGTAGAAAATTGATCCTTGGTTGGAAATTCATGTATTTTTGGTGAAAATTCGTAAATTCTGAAAATTCTTATTTTTTGGCAGAAAAAAAAAATATTTTTCGTAGAAAAATTTTTGTCGAGGAATAAATATTTGGTTGAACATTTGTCTTTTTTGGTTGAAGATTCAACATTTTATTTGAAAATTCAACTTTTTAGACGTAAATTGACTGTTTTCAAAATTAAACTATTTATTTGAAAATTTAACTATTTTATTGGAAATTCGTTTTTTAATTAACTTTTTCATCTAGAACCGTAGCATTTTTATTTTTGGTTGAATATTTTTCCTAATAAGTTTAAGTAAAAAACTAAAAAATTTTTTTTTTTTTTTTAAAGTAAAATTTTTTAGAAATAATAATTTTTGTTCAAATGGTTATGAATTCATATCAAAATTATTTTTTGAAATACTAACTCTTAATGAATAGCAATAACATAAAACTTTTATAATATTCTCAATAATTTATTAGATAATTTGAAAGTTTTAGTTTAATTTAAATTTATTTTCCAAAATCTCAAACTTAAGATATAAAAAAAAATTTCCGTTATCGGTAAAAAAAATCTCTTTTTTTTAACTGCTTCGTATCATGTAATAATGCCATTTAATCACAAAAATAATTAATAATTTACAATAATCGTTCTTAAAAACGGATATTGTTGTAAAATATATAAATTTTATCTTTTTCATATTTGGATTTCCCCCAATTATCTGAATTGCTACAAAAAATTTCTAATAATGATATGGATTTGATAATATTTCGTGAAATATAACAATTTATATTTCTATAAACAAATTAAATAAAAAAAATATGAAACTTTGGCGTAGAATTTGAAACTCACGTAGAAAAAAATGTGTTTTCCCCTGAAAATATTCTTAACTATTATAAAAATGACTGATGGTCACAAAAACATTCAAAAAGTTAACAATAACCATTGTTATAAACAATTTTTGTAAAAAAATATTGAAATTTGAGATTTTTTTCCATTTTTAATTTCCTTTAATCACCGGAATAGATACAGACATTACTGAAAATAACATATATTTGATAATATGTGGTGAAATATAACAATATAAATGTTTATAAACAATTAGAAAAAACAAATTCGAAATTTTGGCAGTCTAACCTAGAAGAAAACTATTCCTTTCACTAAAATAACTTGTGACTGAGTTGAAAGTCTAAGTTAGTTCAAAATATAAATAAAAATGTATTAATCAATATTTTTATAAACAATCTATCATAGTTTTTGTATCAGTTATGAAAAAAGATATCTTTAAAAAATCTGAAAATCATGATCAAGTGGAAATTTTTTGCCTTAACTCAATTCGGATCAATTTTCTGGTGCTATTTGTAGACACTATGATTTCAGAAGAAACCTTCCATTAGAGGATCCAATAAAGTGTGCTCTAATTATTAATAAACAGGATAGTGTTCATTAATAGAGGTTAGAAGCGACTCTCTTGTGAGATGGTTTTTGCTGCGATTATTACTAAAATAGATTCTGTGTGATAAAATATAGGGGGAGATAATTCATAATTTTTATTTTTCGGGGTCAACTTTTACGGCCGAATGGTTGAATATTTTGGTCCAATTTTGTGCATAGGTATTCTCAATATTATTATCTTTTTTCTCACAAGGCTTTTTTTAATTAAATTTTTTTTTCTTTCAATTTAAAATTAAAAAAGTGGAATTATAATGCGCCTGAAATGCGGCGATCCAGCAGGCTGCGACATATTAGCTTTCTCTGGTTTACGCAGCACTGAACAAGTGCATTTTTGAAAAAAATGGTTCAATTGTCTCACAAAGACATGCATTTTCTACTGAAATAATTAATAGTTAACAAAAAGATGAATTTTCAACTAAAAATATTAATTTTCAACGAAGAAAATTCATTTTCTACCAAAAAGACGAATTTTTAATTGAATAGATAAATTTTTAACCAAATAATTGAATTTTCATCAAAAAGAGATCAATTTTCAATCAAATAGTGGAAGTTTCAACCAAAAATAAAACAGTTAAAATTTCAGTTGAAGAAATTAATTTTTAACCCAAAAAGACGAGATTTGTACAAAATACATTAATTTTCCAACAAATATTGAAATTTTTCAATAAAAAATATGAATTTTCTACTAAAAATGAAATAATTAAAATTAAAGGTAAATTAATGCTTAACCAGAAAAAAAATATATAAAAATTCAACTTTTAATCAAGTAGTTGAATTTTCAACAAATAATATTAATTTTCAACAAAGGAAATTAATTTTCTACCAAAAAGATGAATTTTTAGTTAAATAGATCAATTTTCAACCAAATAATTGAATTTTCAACAAAAAATATCAATTTTCAATCACATAGTGGAAGTATTAACCAAAAACCAAACAGTTAAAACTTCAGTTGAAAAAATTTATTTTTAACCCAAAGAGAAAGAATTTTTAAAAAAAGAGTTAATTCTCGAATTTCAGTTAAGAAATTAGGTTTCTACGAAAAAAAATGAATTTTTCACAAAATAGTTGAATTTCAATGAAAAAGATAAATTTTCAATCAAAATAATGAATCTTCAGTGAAAAAAAAAAGATTTTTTCAACGTAAAGGCTCAACTTTCAATCAAGTAGTTGAATTTTCAACCAAAAAAAATTAATTTTTCATCAAAAAGAAAAATTTAAAAAAAAAAAAATTAATTTTCCACCAAAAAGTGATTATTTTCTTGTAAAATTTTATTTTTTAGGTTTGAATTTAATTTTGTTTAAAAATGTAAATTTTCCATTTTTGGGTTGAAAGTTGTTTTTTCAATTGAAAATTCGTCTTTTTGATAAGAAAGTAGTAAACTAATGATGTTGGTTGACATTATTTCCTTTTTGTTCAGAAATGCAACAATTTGGTTAAAAAAAAATTGTTCATTGTAAATTCAACATTTTTCCAAAAACCTTGTCTCTTGGCTTGAAATTTCAACAATTTAGATGAACTTTTTTTTTCTCAACTCAAAAATCTTCATTTGTCGGAAATTCGTGTTTTTTATTAAAAATTTGTGTTTCTGATTTAAAATTGAACTACTTTGATAAAAATTGATTTTCTGGGCTGAAGATTTATAATTTTAGCTAAAAATTTGTCTCTTGAATTTAGAAATTGATTATATTCTGCTGCAAATTTAATTTTTCCAGTTAAGAATTTCAGTTTTGTTGCAAATTTATGCATGTGAAAAATTTGTCTTTTTTGGAAGAAAATTAATCTTGTTGGTAAAAAATTATTTACTTTTTGGTTGAGAATTCATTTTTTTAGTTTGAAAATTCAACTAGTTGGTTAAAAATTCTATTTTGTTGTTTTGTTGAAAATTAATTCATTTTGTTGAAAATTCAACTCTTTGGTTGAAAATTTAACTCTGCAAAAAAAGTTAATTTTCGACAAATTATATAGTTCAATTTTCAGCCAAGATGATGAATTTTCAACAAAATAAAATAGCAGTATTTTCAATGCAAAAAGACAAATTTTCAACAATTTGCAAGATTTTTTAACCCACAAAGAAGAATTTTCCACAAAAAAGTTTAATTTTCAACCTGAAAATATCTTTTTTCAACGTAAAAGTTAATTTTCAACCCAAAAAAATGAATTTTCAACAAAACAGTTACATTTTAAACCCTATTTTTCAATCTAGAAGACAAAAATATGAGTTTTTAACAAAACAAAATAGTTGTATTTGCAATAAAAAAAAAAAGAATTTTCAGCAAAGCATTTGAGTTTTCAACCAGAAATTATTAATTTAAAAAAATGTTCATTTTCAACCAAATAGTTGAATTTTCTACTAAAATAGTTGAATTTTCAATCCAAAATGTCGTATTTTTTAACGAAACGTTGAAATTTTCAACCAAATATGTAATTTAATTTTATGCAAAATTGGTTAATTTTCAAGGAAAATTAAGCAAAATGTGAATTTTCAACAAGAAAAGGATAATTTTTCAACTAAATACTCGATTTTTTCAATAAAATTTTGGAATTTACAAGCCAGAAAGACGAATTTTCTACAAAACAGTTTAATTCAACCCTGATATGACAAATTTTAACAAAAAAAATTGAATTTTCAACGAGAAATTTGAATTTTTAACAAGAAATTTGAATTTTTAACAAATAGTTGATTTTTCAGCCAAAAAGGTTGAAGGTTAACCAAAAAATATGCCTGTAAAGCTCATGATAAATAGGAATTTTGACTCATTTTTAATACTTTTAAATCATGTAATAAAATAAATTATTCTTCTTAATAATTATTGTATAATAAATTTAAATTATTATTAAAAATAATTATTTTTTCTATTTATTATCATTATTTTCTGTTCTTCTGCACTATTTTTTTGTTTTAATTGACAATGGAAAATGTTTTCAAGATCTGCGATACTTCAACTCATAAAAACACGTTAAAACAATTTTGAACGTCTAAAAAAAACAAAAATAGAAAAAGTAGATTTTCCAAATAGTCTTTTTTGAAATTTTCAAATTTTCTGCGACTTAAAACTAGACCGGTTGACTACAGCCCGGTATACACAATAGCGTGTTGCATTTTAAAGGCGCAAAAAATGCTCAATTTTCAATTACAAGAAAAAAAACAGCAAGAAAATTTTTCGAAAAAATCTCTGTTCCTTCCGGTATAATTGCCTTTAGATTATGTGGTTAAAATATTACATCAAACGATGCACTCTTGTAGAAGTATTATGGATCTGACGAAAACTCTAGTCATTTCAAGAGCCTTAAGGTTTTCGAGCCGAGGCCTCTCGAATCAATTTCAAAAAATGAGTATTATTTTCATCAGAAAAATTTGCATTTTTTAAATTAAATCAAAGAATAATAATAGAGGAGATAACTTTGATCGATATTGCAGATTTCTATTTTCACGGCGTGTGAAAAGATTTCTCTTCTGATTGATCGTTATCATCTGTGATGATAATATAGATTCCTAGTAAAAATTGAGTTTTATTAAAACATAAAGTCTTGAAAAAGAAAGGGTTTTTCATAAAAAGGATTCTTCTTCAAATCTCTCTAGTAGCTTAGTGGTAGAGCACCAGACTGGCAATCAGTTGACCTGGCGTTCGAATCCCAGCGGAGCGAAAGAAGATTTTTTTTCTGAACAAATTTAATTTTAACAAATTTAGATTTATTTTATTGCAGAAATGTTAAAGATTAAAGATTGATTAAGATGTTAATGATGTCTGAAGAGATGTTAAACATGAAAGGTTCATTAAGATGTTGAAAATTTCTGAGGAGATGTTAAAAATTTTCTGTATTAGGGGAGATAACTTCGATCGATATTGTAGATTTCCATTTTTCACGGTGTGTTAAAAGATTTCTCTTCTGATTGACCGTTACCATCTCCGATGATAATATAGATTCCTAATTTGCATTTTATAAATATTCATGTTTTTCTTCTCGATCTTCACAAAGGTTGTTTTTCCTTTGTACCAGAAACGGCATCATTTGCAGCATTCGTTTTTTTTCTGTTTTCAAACGCGACTCGCTGAAACCATCGATATTTAAATTTGCCTCGTTAAAACCCGATTACTGGGAAAATAAATTCCGGGATAGAAGTTTTGAGATGAGTTCGTTCTACTTTTCGGCTTTTCCGTTATACCAACGATCAGAGAATTGGGATTTATCAGGAGAAAAGCCTTAAGTTTGAGTGCTTGTTGTAGGTGTTGGAAAATCGAAGGTTATATGCTGGTGATATCGACATCTCGGGGTTTCGCTCTCCATGAGGATTTCCTCATTCCCTATCTAGTGAAGAGGGCCAACGAACTGTCGAATAAACGTCCTCCTCTTCTCAAAACAAGTTTCTAGATCCAATCAGTGTCGAGAGAAGAAAACTGCTACAAGACTCGAAAATTTTTCCAATCTTCCTTACTTTTTATGGCGAATTGTTTTCTCAAGGAATCTGTATTATCATTAGAGATTGAGAGAGAATATTTAACGTCTTTTCAGGCTAGATGGAGCTATGAAAGAAAAATAATTTTAAATATTTTTTTTTCTGGAAAAAGATCTTCTCCTTTCGCTTCGCTGGGAATCGAAAAAGGTAAATTTTCCACTAAAAATTGAATATTTACATTGAATTTTCAACTAAAATGATGAATCTTCAACTAAGAAAAAAAATTTTTTTAACCAAATACGTGAACTTGAAACCAAAAAGATGTATTTTCTACCAAAAATTAAGTAGGATAATTTTCAGTTAGTAAAATAAATTTGTAATAAAAAAAATGAGGAGATTTCAACACAACCGTTAAATTTTCAACCAAAAAATGAATTTTCAACTAAAGTGATGAATCTTCAAACAAAAATATGAATTTTTAATCAAATTGTTGAATTTTCAACCCAAAAGATTAATTCTGTATCAAAACAGAATCATTTACAACAAAGTACATGAATTTTCATTTGAAAAATTCAATTATCAACCGAAATTAGAATAGTTAAAATGTCAAAAAAATTAATGTTCAAACAAAAAAAAAACTAATTCTTAAGAAATTTTTTTTTTCATAGAACGAACATTGTTTTTCAACCAAAAATGAAGCAATTATGTTTTCAGTCAGAAGAATCAATTTTCAATAAAAAAAAGGAATTTTCACCAGATTAATTGAATTTTAAACTAAAAAAATATCAATTTACAAACCAAAAATATAATATTTCAATTTTCGGTTGGAAAAGTAAATTAAAAAAAACAAACGAATTTTCAGCAAAATCAATTCATTCTCAACTAAAAATATAAATTTTGAAGCGAAAATGGAATAGTTATATCTTCAATTGAAAAAAAAACTTTTAACTAAAAAGAAACGAATTTTCAAGCAAAGAAAATAATTTTCAATCACAATGATGAATTTTCTATCAACAAAAAAAAAACGAATTTTTAACCAGTTATTTTTCAATGAAAGAAAGAATTCCGCAACAAAAAATAGGACAGCTAAATTTTCTGCTAAACAAATAATTTTTTAACAAATAATATTATCTTTCTATCAAAAAAGTAAAATTGGCACAAAAAATGTAATAGTTAAAGTGAATTTTCGACTAAAATGATGAATCTGCGACTAAAAAAAAAAATAATTTTCAACCAAATACATGAATTTTGAACTAAAAAGATAAAATTTCAACCAAAAAAGTAAGGAATTTTTAACAAAACAATTGAATTTTCAACCAAAAATAAATTTTCAATCGAAATTATGAATCTTCAACCGAAAATATGAATTTTTAAGCAAATAGTTGAATTTTCAACCCAAAAGATTAATTCTATATCAAAACAGAATCATTTTCAACAACGTACATGAATTTTTATCTAAAAAAAATCAATTTTCAACCAAAATTAGAATAGTTAAAATGTCAGAAAAATGAATGTTCAACAAAAAAGAAGAATTTTTAAACCAAATTTTTTTTTCACAGAAAAAAAATATTTTTTGACAAAAATAGAGCAATTAAATTTTTAGTTAAGACAATCAATTTCAATAAAAAAAATGAATTCTCAACAAAATAATTCAATTTTAAACTAGGAAAAGATCAATTGACAAACCGAAAATATAATATTTCAATTTTCAGTTACAAAAGTTAATTAAAAAAAAAAACAATTTTCAGCGAAATCAATTCATTTTGAACTAAAAATATATATTTTGAAGCGAAAATGAAATATTTATGTCTTCGGTTGAAAAAAAAAATAAATTTCTACTGGAAAGAAACGAATTTCCAACCAAAGAAATTAATTTTCAATCACTATGATGAATTTTCAACCAAAAATATTAAATTTTGACCAAATTATGGATTTTAAAATCCTAAAGATGAATTTTCTATCAACAAACGAATTTTGAACTAGTTTTTTTTTCAGTGAGAGGAATGAATTCTTAACAAAAAATAGCTTTGTTAAAATTTTCACTGAACGGATAATTTTTTAATGAAAAAGATTAAATTTATATCGAAAAAGGTAAATTTTCCCTTAAAAATTGAAAATTTACATTGAATTTTCAACTAAAATGATAAATCTTCAACTAAGAAAAAAAAATTTTTCAATCAAACACGTGAACTTGAAACTAAAAAGATGAATTTTCTACCAAAAATCAAGTAAGATAATTTTCAGTTAGTAAAATAAATTTTCAATCAAAAAAATTAGGAGATTTCAACCAAAAAGTTAAATTTTCAAACAAAAAATGAATTTTTAACTAAAATGATAAATCTTCAACCAAAAATAGGATTTTTTAACCAAATAGTTGAATTTTCAACCCAAAAGATGAATTATCTACCAAAAAGACTAATTTTCAACAAAGTACATGAATTTTCATCTCAAAAAAACTCAATTTTCACCCAAAATCAGAACAGTCCAAATGTCAGGAAAATAAATGTTCAACCAAAAAAAAACTAATTTTTGAACACAAATTTTTTTCACAGATAAAAATTATTTTTTAAACAAAAATAGAGCAATTAAATTTTCAGTTGACACAATCAATTGTAAAAAAAGGAATCCTCAACAAAATAATTCAATTTTAAGGTAAGAAAAGATCAATTTACAAACCAAAAATATAATATTTCATTTCGCAGATAGAAAAGTAAATTTAAAAAAGAAACTAGTTTTCAGCCAAATCAATTCATTTTCAATTAAAAATATAAATTTTGAAGCGAAAATGGAAAAGTTAAAATTCGAGTTGAAAAAAATAACTTTCAACTAAAAAGAAACGAAAAAAAAAATTGTATAGGTTAATTTTTCGCTTAAAAGATAATTTTTTAATGAAATGATTACATTAATTTTTCACCAAATACATGAATTTGAAACTAAAAAAATAAATTTTCTACCAGAAATAATGTAGGATCATTTTCAGTTAGTAAAATAAACTTTTAACAAAAAAAAATGAGGAATTTTCAACAAAAGAGTTAAAATTTCAACCGGAGAATGAATTTTCAACTAAAGTGATGAATTTTCATCAACAAACTATTAAATTTTGACCAAGAAGTGGATTCGTAAATCCAAAAAATAAATTTTGTATCAACAAAAAAACGAATTTTCAACTAATTTTTTTTTCAGTGAGAGAAATGAATTCTCAACAAAGAAATGAATTTTAACAAAAATTATGAATCTTCAACCAAAAATAAAAATGTTTACCCAAATAGTTGAATTTTCAACCCAAAAGATTAATTCTCTACCAAAAAGACCAAAAAAACGAATTTTCAACCAAATTTTTTTCTACAGAGAAAAAATTATTTTTTAAACAAAAACAAAGCAATTAAGTTTTCTGTAAAGACAATCAAATTTTCAACCACAAAAAAATGAATCCTCAACAAAATAATTCAATTTCAAAGTAAAAAAAGTTCAATTTACAAACCAAGAGTATAATATTTCAATTTGCAGTTAGAAAAGTAAATTTAAAAAATCGAGTTTACAGCAAAATCAATTCATTTTCAACTAAAAATATAAATTTCAGTTGAAAAAAAGAAATTTCAACTAAAAAGAAACTGAAAAACTAAAAGTATGAAAATTCGACTGTTTTGTAGAAAATACAGGTTTTAGGTTGAATGTTTATTTTGTTGAAAACTCTTTTTTTAACTGAAAATTTGATTATTGTGTTAAAAATTCATATTTTCGGGTTGAAAATTAAAATATTTTGTAGATATTTTCCTTTTTGGTTTGAAGATTCTACAATTTGCTTGAAAAATTAAACTATTTGTTACAAAATTAAACTGTTTTGTAGAGAATTATTTTTTTTTTAATTTAAAATTAAATGAATTAAATTTTGACTATCGTCAGCTCCTATTTAGTTGCAAATTTATCTCATTTGTTGAAAATTAATCTCTTTGGTCGAAAATTAATCTTTTTTGTTGAAAATTTATAAAATAAATAACTTAAAAAAGGATTGAATGATTTCATTAAAAATTGATGTATTTTGTTGATAACACAGCCACACACAAAAAATTGCTTTTCGGGCCTGGTGGTCAGATCATGTTGAATATATGTTTTTTGGGTCGCTGAATCCGAATCTGACGTCCAAAAACCCCCAGCACGTCAGGGTTTTGACACAACCTCAAAAAACCTCATAAAACTTTTTTTCCGAGTCCGGGGGCCAGACCATGTTTACTATATGTTTTTAGGGTCGCTGGATCCGAATCCGTGGTCTAAAAAAACTCCAGCACGTCCGGGTTTAGATTTTCATAGAAACGCCGGACTTGAAAAAAAAATTATGTGGTTATGTCAGAACCCTGATGTGCTGGGGTTTTTTTGGACCTGGGATTCGGATTCAGCGACCCAAAAAACATACAGTCAACATGTTCTGACCTCCAGGCCCGAAAAACGATTTTTTTTGTGTGGCTGTGTAATTCATCTTTTTGATCGAAAATTAAACTTCAGTGTTAAAAATTAATGTTTTTGGTTGAAAATGTAACTATTTGGTTAAGAATTCAACTATATTGCAAAAAGCTCATATTTTTGGTGAAAAATACAATTGTTTGGTTGACAATTAATTTTTTTTGGTTGTGGGTTCAAATATTTTGTTGTAAATTCGTCCTTTTTGGTTCAATTCAAATGTTTTTGATTCAAAATAAAAATAAGTACTAAAATTTTTTTCAACGAAAAGTGAAGAAATAGTGGGATTAGCGGAAAATTGTGAGAAAATCCTGTCTCTAGTGTCATTTTTTTCGAAATTAAAAAAAAAAAAATTTATTTACTCAAAATGTATGAGTGGTGCACATTTTCTTTACCCTTTTCCACATGTCACTAGAGTGTGCCAATTCAGGTTGCAAAGAGTGCTTTCTTTGTGCGGGCATGATGAAAATTCTTATTTGCTTTCACAGAAAAATAACTAAAACAATGAAAGGCAAAGAGAAGGGCGAGCATACTTTGGAATTTTCTGGTAGCGTAAAGTCTGAGTGAAAATACTTCTTTTAAAAGCACCTGTTTTTTTTTCTCAGAATATGAATTTTATAATGAAAATGTTAATAAAATTGAAAATAACAATTTTCCACTTTTACAACATGATCCGTTCAAGAATTGAAGTAAAATTATTGCATATTCAATAAAATTGAGGATTTTGTTAACAAATAGTTGATTTTTCAAACCAAATTATGAATCTGGGACAAAGATAATTAATTTTTTTTACAAGAAAAGTTGAATTTTCAGATTTTCAACAGAATAGTTAAATTTTCAACCGAAAAGATAAATTTTTATTTATTTACTTTTTAAATAAAAAAACGAATTTTCACAGTTGAATTTTCTAGCAAATTGTAGAATTTCTAAGCCAAAAAGAAAAATGTCTACAAACCAGTTTAATTTTTAACCCGAAAATATGAATTGTTAACGCAATAGTCAAATTTTCAGTAAAAAAAAAATTTCAACCAAAAATGGAATATTTGAATTCTCTGGTAAGAAAATTAATTTTCAGCCAAAACAGCTAATTGAATTGAATTTTCCGTTGAAAAATTAATTATTAAACAAAAAGAATAACGAATTTTCAACTGAAATTATGAATCTTTGACCAACAAAAAATTAATTTTTAGGAATTTAGTTCAACTTTCAACCAAAGAATTTAATTTTTAACTTAACAGGATAAATTTTCAACGAAAAATGTAATAGTTGATGTTTCAACAAAATACATAAACTTTCAACCAAATAGTTACATTTTCAACCAAAAACAATAAGTTTTAACACAGAAGTTTAATTTTCTACCAAAAAGATGAATTATCAACCAAATCATACATTTTTAATCAAAAAGTTGATTTTTTTCAAATTTTTTATCTAATGAATTTTGAACAAATTACATGAACTTTCAACTAAATAGTTTGAACAATGGAGCTAATGATAGTCAACATTTAATTTATTTAATTTTTAATGAAAAATACGAATTGTCTACAAAAAAGTTCAATTTTGTAACAAATAGTGGAATTTTCTAGCTAACTGTAGAATTTCCAAGCCAAAAAAAAATGTCTACAAAACAGTTCAATTTTCAACCCAAAAATATGAATTTGTAACACAATAATAAAATTTTCAATTAAAAAAAAATATTTCAAAAAATGAATTTTCAACCAAAAATGGAATATTTAAATTCTCTGGTAAGAAAGTTAATTTTTGACCTAAAAAACAAATTGAATTGGATTTTCTGTTGAAAAATTATTTATAAAAAAAAATTCTACTAAAATTATGAGTCTTCAACCAAAAAAACATTAATTTTTAGGGAAGTAGTTTAATTTTCAACCAAGGAATGAAATTTTTACCTAAAACGGAAAAAAACTTAAGCAAAAATATCCTTAATGAAGACGAAAAATCATTTTGTCTTAACGAACAAAAACGAATTTGGAATTATTAACTAATTAAATGAAAATTAATGTAATTGAAAATTAATTAAATAATTAAATTGTTTATTTAAAAAATAATCAATCAAAATTAATTAGAATAAATAAATAATTATTAAAATTATTTCATTGGATCCTTAAATAAAACGTATTTATGTCCAACCAAGCAATTGCATTTTGTCCCTAAAAAATTGATTGCCTACCAGAAAAAGACGATTTTTTAACAAAATACATAAACTTTGAACCAACATTTTCAATTTTCTATCAAGTTTTCTGAATTTTGTATGAAAAAATAAGAATTTTTTTACAAAACAGTTAAATTTTCAACTAAAAAGGTAATTTTTAACCGAAAGAGGTTACTTTTTGCCCAGACAGTCACATTTCTGACCAAAAAGGGTGAAATTTATACAGAAAGGGATCATTTTTTTAACTAAAAGGATGAATGTTTTACCAGAAATTAGAATTCATAACCGAAAAAATTTGTTTGTCAAGAATGAAAAAATATTTCAAACAAGTTTTCGAATTTCTTAGTCGAAAGGGCGAATTTCACAAAAATAGTTGAATCTTTAACCAAGTTGGAATAGGGAAGAGAAAAAAATTTTTTTTAATAATATATTATATTATTAGTTATTCTGTTTTGTTAAAAAAATTTCATTTGGTTGAAAATGTATTTAGTTTGTTAAAAATTCAAAAACTTTGTTAATTTTTTGTTAATTTGTTAATTTCTTACTTAAACTCAAATTAAACTCAAAATCATTTAAATTAGTCTTTCGTTTGAAAGTATATTTTAATGCGAACAATTTTATCTTCTAAAAATTCAAATGGTTCAAATATAATAAAAAAATTGAATTTTCAAATAAAAAGCGACCCAGAATTTCAAGGTTCCATAATAATAACAATCTAAGTCTGAAAAAATAAAAATATCCTCAAAATCGATTGTATTAAAAATTCATTCTATCAGTTGAAGATCCATCTCTTTAGTTGCGAATTTAACTACTTTGTTGAAAATTCTTTTGTTTTAATTTTAAATTAATTTTATATCTTTTAAAATATTTTTTTCTGAACAGAATAAGAAGGATTGTGTGACTTTTTAGAACGCCGGTTAGCGAATACTAAAAAGTCGACATTCGAGTTTTTAAACTCCCAGGAGAGCAAGCTTTCTGCTTCGAAGAAGATGGTTTTAACTTCAGTGGAGAGAAAAGAAAGCGAGATTTTCGTATCAATGATTATCTGTGAAAAATATGTTTTTGTCAGAAAAAAAAGAAAAAAATGTTCTACTTTACAGAAAATGGAAAAAAGCTCATTTAAATTGCAAAAAAACTGCCCTTCCCTCCGCACACTGCAACCTTCGTTTCTTCTCCCTTTCCTAACTTCTTCCTTATCTACTCCCCCCTCTCCTGACTTCTCATACTTCCCCTCGTCTCATTTCTCCTCACCTCCGCTACTTCACCTCCAATAATTTTCCCTCACTTCTCCTACTTCCCCTTCCCTTATTGCCCCTCATTTCCTCTCATTTGCCATACTTCCGCTCCCACCATTTTTCCTTATCTCCCCTACTCCGCATCCAATAATTTTTCTTTACCTCCCAATTTTACCTCCAATAATTTTCCTTCACTGCCTCTACCTCCTCTTATCTACTTCCCCGTCTCCTCACTTCTACTTTCATACTCCTCATATCCCTTACGTCCCCACCCTTAATTTTCCCGCACTTCCTTTACTTCATCTCCAGTCATCTCCTCTCACTTCTCCTACCACAACTCCTCTTATTTCCTCTCATTTCTCCTACCTTCCCTCTCCCTCATTTCTTCTTACTTCGTCTACTTCACCTTCAAAAATTGGTCTGTATATCCCCTACTTCCCTTCATCTACTTTCCTCTCTCCTCACTTCTCCTACTTCGATACCCCTGATTTCCCCGCACTTTGCCTACTTCACCTCCAATAACATCCTCTCACTTCTTCTCACTTTCCCTACTTCCTCTCACCTTCCCTACTTCCACTCCCAATATTTTTCCTCATTTTACCTGCTTCCCTGCTTCCATTCTCCTTACTTCCCTCACTTTTCCTTCCAAAATTTCACCTTACCTCCCCTACTTCACCTGCAATAATTTCTTTTCACTTCCCCTGCCTCCCCTCACCTACATACCCCTCTCCTCACTTCTCCTACTTATATACCCCTCATTTCCTCTCACTTTGTCTACTTCACCTCCAATAATTTTCCCTCACTTCCTCTACTTTCCTTTCCTATATTTTTCCTCATTTCCAAAAAATCAATAAGCATTCGTCGTCAAACTTTTCTATATGTGCAAAGTTTCATCTTATCCTTTTTTTCTACACTACCGGTAGGAATTGTACGTCCACCTGTTTTTAGGGTTTCTTATACCCGGGCAGAAACCCTTATGGTTTCGTCTATCTGCCGTACTCATTACCTAGGAGGGGAAGTGAGGATAAATTATGGGAGAGAAAGTTAGGGGAGTAAAATTAGGGTAAGTAGGGGAAGCATAAATAGAGGAAATACGGGGTGATAAAGAATCAGAAAAAACTATAAGAGGGGAATCAAAGGAAGTTAGGGAGAATGAGGGGTGAAGAAGTATTGGGAGTGACGGAAAATGATTTTGAATTTAAAAGGGAAGTACGTTGAATGATTGTAAGTAAGGGCAGTGAGTGAGAAGTGTTGGGAAGTGAGGGGGAATGAGAGGTTTAGTAGGGTAGTGCAGGGGAGTAAGGGACGAAAAGTAAGAGCTAGGGAAAGGAAGTAGGTGAAGGGAAGTAGAGAAAAGGAAGTAGTGGAAGGGAAGTAGAGGAAGGGAAGTAGAGGAAGTGAAGTAGAGGAAAGGAAGTATGGAGAGGGAAGTGTCAGTTTAAAAGTGAGTAGAGAAGGAAGAAGTTGGGAAAGGGAGAGAAAGTGAAGGGTAAAAGTATGTGTAGTACGGAAGTAGGTGGTATAAGAGAGGGAAAGTATGGGAAGCGGAGATTTGAACGACTGAAAACCTCTAAAAATTTAAAGCTTTAATTAAATCAGGATCAGGATTTTCGAGGTAAAGAATTTGACCCTAATTCCCCGCATCACTGTGAAAATAAAACCCGTGTTGAGAATCCTACCAATTAATTTTCATCTGCCGTGGAAGATTTTCCTGTAAATAGCAAGCACTAAAAAGGGTGATGTCAGTGTCACGTCGCTAAAGAAAAAGCCTCTGCGATTAAATTCAAAGGGGAATTCCGGAGGGCATCACACCGAGTCTTCTCTGATCCCGGTGGAACCATGCATTACGCGACCGAAAGATGAACGACACGTCACACGAACTCTAGGTTACAGGTATATTCCGCACTCCGGAAATATAGCCTGCCTCGTCTTCCCGTAAATTACAATATTCAATAAAAAGTTCCTGCCGTTGGGTGTACTTATTTTCCTCAAAATGCCAACATCCCAGACGCAAAATCCTTTTAAAATAAAGTTGAGGAAAGTTTAACTCTGAATACGATATTGTATCTTTCTTAGATTTTATGGAACTTTGAAGTAGATAAAATTAGCCAAAGTAGGTGGCATGCGCCTATAAAAAAACTTTTCCATTCACCCCTATCCCAATTTCCCCTCCCCACATCCCCACTAACCACTTCCCAATTTCCTCCTCTCTTGTCACATCTCTATTTACCCTCTCCCACTCTCAATGTTCCTCTCCTAACCCTCCTTTCCCATTCACCTCTATCCTAATTTATCCTCCCCTCTCTTTCCTACTAATCACCTTCCAATTCCTTCCTCGTCACATCTCTACTTACCCCTTCCTCACTCCTAATGTTCCTCTCCTACCACATTCTTTCCCATTCATCTCTGTGCCAATTTCTCCTTCCCTCTCATTCCTACTTACCACCTTCGAATTTCCTCCTCTCTCGTCACATCTGTATTCACCCTTTCCCAACCCTAATGTTCCTCTCCTACATTTCCTTTCCCATTCACCTTTATCCCAATTTCTCCTCACCTCTCACCCCTACTTACAACCTTCCAATTTCCTCCTATATCGTCACATCTCTACGTACCCCTTCTCCACTTCTAATGTTCCTCTCCTAACCCTCCTTTCCCATTCACCTCTATCCTAATTTATCCTCCCCTCTCTTCCATACTAACCACCTTCCAATTCCTTCCTCGTCACACCTCTACTTACCCCTGTCTCATCCCTAATGTTTCTCTCCTACCCCCTCCTTGCCCATTCACCTCTACCCTTATTTCTCCTCCCCTCTCATTCCTACTTACCACCTTCCAATTTCCTCCTCTCTCGTCACATCTCTATTCACCCTTTCCCAACCCTAATGTTCCTCTCCTACTTTTCCTTTCCCATTCACCTCTATCCCAACTTCTCCTTACCTCTTATACCTACCTACAACCTTCCAATTTCCTCCTATATCGTCACATCTCTACTTACCCCTTTTCCACTTCTAATGTTCCTCTCCTACCCCTCCTTTCCCATTCACCTCTATCCCAATTTATCTTCCCCTCTCGTCACTACTTACCACCTTCCGATTTCCTCCTCTCTCGTCACATGTCTACTTACCTCTTTCTCACCCCTTATTTTCTTCTTCTATCCCCTCCTTTCCCGTACTTTCCCTTACCTCACTGCCCCTTCCCGTCATCTCACGTCCTCTTACTTTCTCCTCTTCCCCACAATCCTATTTGTCCATCCCTACTTCCCCTACCTCACTTCACTCTGTCCTTCCCCCTACTACCTCTTCTATCACTCTCCCCTCTTCGAACTTCCCTCCCTACCCTCCTGAGAAAAAATGAGAATTTTTCAATTTTGGGAACGGTTCCCCCTAAAATTCTACATTTTTGCGGAAGAATATTACTGTAAATTTTTCTTTATTGTTAAAAAATTGTTTAGAGGTACCGCTAGGCCGTTTTAAACCTGAAAATGAATTTTTTAGTTTTCGATTTAAAAAAAATATGAATATAAAGCTAAAAAGGTTGAGAATCAATTGTTAATACTGAAAATTATACTATTCGATTATTAGTTGAAAATTGATTGTTTTTAGTTCAAAATTCAATAATTTGGTGGAAAATTTATGCATTTTGTTTGTAAATTGTCTTTTTTGGTAGAAAATAATTCTTATTGATTGAAAATTTAAATAGTTGGTTGCCAGTTGGATTACTTTGTTAAAAATTCATTTTATCAGTTGAAACTTCATTTCTTTAGTTGAAAATTTAACTATTTGATTGAAAGTTCTTTTTTTTCTAAAAAACTGATTTTTTCAACTGCAAATTGAACAATTCCATTATTGTTTGAAAATTGATCGTTTTTCAGATAAAAATTAAAAAAGTCTGTAAAAATTTGTGTATTTTGTCGTGAATTTGTCTTTTTTGGTAGAAAACTAATCTTCTTGACTAAAGATTCAACTACTTTGTTGAAAGTTTAACTACTGATCGTTTCTAGTTTAAAATGTAAACATTTTGTTGAAAAATTACTTTTTTGTTTGAAATTGATATTTTCTAGTTGAAAATTCAGCTGATTTGCAGAGAATTTGCTTTTTCGATTGAAAATTCAACAGTATAGTAAAATTTTTCTTCTCTCTGGACTGAAAAATCTTTTCAGGTTGAAAATTCTACTCTTTTGTGGAAAATTCGTCTCTTTGGTTTGGAAATTCATCTTTTTTGGTAAACATTTTTTTCTTGGTTGAAAATGCAATTGTTTTGTAAAAAATTAATCTGTTTTGATTAAGAATTCCACTTTTTTCAAATTCGTATTTTTTGGTTGAATTCAACTGATTTTTATTTAAAATGAAACTCTTTTTGGTTGAAGTATCAACTATTATATTTTTCGTTGGGAATTAATCTTTTGGTTAAATTCGACTGTTTTTGATAAAAAATTAAAATATCAACTATCATATTTTTCGTTGAGAAATAATCTATTTTCACTGAGAATTGACCTACTTGGTTGAAAGCTGAACTTTTTTCTCAAAATTTGAATTATGTTATTCAAAATTGAAATATTTTGTTTAAAATTTAATTTTCCTTTAAATTCAACTGTTTTCTTAAAAAGTTAATCATTTTTCTTCGAATGAAACTATTTTGTTGAAATTTATGAATTATTTTGTTTAAAATTCAACTTTTTTATATAAAATTTATCCTTTGGATTGAAAATTGAGATGTTTTCAGATCATTATTTTTTCGGATTCTAAACCAGATAAGATATCTTAACATTTTTTTCCATAAAATTAAAAACTCATTTCTCCAGAAATAACACATACTTTCTAGGGGTGAAAAAATTTTGAGGCCTACATTTTTATGTAAAAAAAATCGTAAGAAAATAAAAAATTTTTCGGAACTAAAATGGGCTAGCCAAACCTCTAACCAATTTTTGAATATAATAGAAATTTGATAGCAGTATTTTTTTACCAAAAGGAATAAATTATTGGGGTGGCATTTTAAAAATACAGTCATTCAAAATTTCAATTGATACCTCATTAGATTTGTATAAAAAAATAAATAAAAATTTGTTGTTTCATAAATGTAAAAAATTATAACAATCCGTTTCTTTGTTCTGTTTCAGGTAAGCATCTTCATGGACAGTTTATTAAAAACCATCCTATAGGCAAGTATTTTCCTTTTTTTTTTTTTGAAAATTTTTAGAACGCCATAAATTCTAATAGATGTTTTTTCTTCATCTAATAAATCTTTTTGATGGACAGACAGATAACCAGAGCACAGATGCTCAAGAGGAAAATGTTTCCACCCTCGTTTTTCTTCATAAGGTGCGATTCCACTCCTGATTTTTCTTCTCGCTTTTATTACAAGAATTTTGAAATCTTATTGATTTTCTTATAAGACGTAAGTCCAAAGTCTCAAAAATACAATTTCATTTTAACAATATAAAATTTTCACTATTTTTCAATATAATTTCTAATATTAAAGCAATTAGAATTTGCAGTTTTAAAATAATCAAGTACAGTTTAATGTTGGGTTATAATTTCACAGTCTTGATTTATTGTTTATTTTATATTTGTGCTTTTAACTATTTTCATAGATATTTATATTTTTTTTTATTTTTCAATTAAAGCTTTTTTTTGAGTCATCATTTCAGTAGAAAATTAATATCTTTGGTCGAAAATTTAAATGCTTTGTTGAAACATCCCATTTTTGAGGTGGAAGTTAATTTTTAAAATTATATATTTAACTCTTGAGCTGAAAATTAACTTTATTTTTTATTTTTATATTTTCGGGTTGAAAATTCGACTTTTTGTTTATAAGATTGCGGATAGAGGAACGGCCCGTTAGGCTGAACAGCCCCTCAGGTTAGCTGCGAATACAAGAATAAGCAGCCGCGGACAGCCGATAGGAACCAGTCGTGGGTGTGGTGAGCCCAGCCTAAGATGTTGGCCTAGCACTGGTAGAAAACACGATGACCATGGCTTGGGAGGACCCACCCATTCACGTTCATACGCAATGAGTGGGTCCTGGCAGGCCGGGGTGCAGCGTGTATTCACCTAGAAACACTACCCCGAACCAAAACTAAAAATCTTGTAAGGGAAAAATCCTGCTGCCCATTGGACACCGCAGCGATGACACTGCCCGCAAGGGATGTGTGGAATGATTCGCCTGTATAGGGCCAAAGGGGTACTGATGCCAGTATAGGCGCGCTGCCTTGCAGGGGGATGTTAGGATACGAGGATGAAACTGTAATGTGTCTGACGACAAGTTGACATGGTCCTTGTCAGAGTCGGAAAGCTCCCATACTTAGACCTAGGGAGGTATGGGGGTTATCACTCCTGGGACAGTGGACTCACCTACGATCGGAATAGGATCCTAACGTGCGGATTATCTTGAAACTACCATGGCTAACTTGCAAAAACAAAAAACTACAGTTAAAGATCTAAGGGTGGGAACTCTAAACGCGCGTAGTCTAAATACTGGCGGATTTAGCGAACTCATTGGGATAGCAAATAAATACAAAACTGACTTAATAGCACTTCAAGAAACCTGCTGGCCGGGCGATTTCGCGTCAATTTCTAAGGATAACTATACTTTTCACTATGGGGGAGCTAAGGAGTGGAGATTGGGGACCGGTTTTCTTATTAAGAAACGAATCTCGCAAGCGGTTATCGACATGCAATTCATTAACGATCGGTTATCATACATTGTACTGAAGGGTATTGTCAACAAACAGGTATTAATCAATGTGCACTGCCCCACCGAGGACAAAGACGAAGACACTAAAGATCTCTTTTACGAAACAATCGAGCAGGTTTTTGACAAGTTCTCAACTTTTGACGCAAAAATAGTATTGGGGGATTTCAACGCGAAAATTGGAAAAGAACCGATGTATAGGCCTACAATAGGATCAGAAAGTTTGCATGACGTCAGTAACGACAATGGAACTAGAGTAATAAACTTTGCAGCTTCAAAGAACCTTGTTGTCAAAAGCACATATTTCAAGCATATAAATATACATAAGGCCACCTGGAGATCACCAGATGGTAACACTCATAATCAGATCGATCACGTTCTAATTGACAGAAGACGTCATACAAACATTCTCGATATAAGATCGTATAGGGGAGCGGATTTAAATTCAGACCATTTTCTCGTGATAGTAAAACTAAGATCTAGGCTAGCGATCAGTAAGAAAACAGGACGCACAGAGCCAACAGTTCGTTTCAATATAGATAAATTCATAACAGCAACAGAAACATTAAATTATCAAGTTGAGATTTCTAATAGCTTTGACGCTCTCCGAGAACAGAGCGACGATAACAAAAATTACGAGGAGGACCCGGAAACCCTGTGGAGCAATATAAAAAAGGCGGTAAAGACAGCCGCGAAACTTACGATAGGTTTAAAGAAAGTAACAAAAAGCAAACCATGGTTTGACGAAGAGTGCAAACTCTGGTTTGAAAAACGCCGGAAGGCCAGACTAATTAGTTTACAAAATAAGTGCGATCAAACACATAAGAAGTATCTCGAGATTAGTAAACGTACAAATAGGCTCTATAGATCCAAGAAAAGGGAGTGGGAAAAGAATAAAATACTAGCAATAGAAACGCATAATAAACAGAATAACCCGCGCGAGATGTACAGGGGAATCAATTTTATAAGGAAAGGCTTTCAAAGTAGAACGGAAGTAATGAGGGACGAAAATGGCAATCTAGTAGCCGATGCGACAGAGAGACTGAATTTATGGAAAGACTATTTCGATAAACTATTAAATGTACGCGAAGCCCCCGTTGAAGGTAATCTCGGCGAAATCCACACTGCTGATCTATTAATTGATGACCCTGCTGATATAGAAATAAAAATGGCTATAAAGAAGTTGAAAAATAACAAAGCCGCGGGCATCGACGACCTACCGTCAGAACTGATAAAAAATGGAGGCCCTTGCCTCACAAGACAAATTATTAAATTAATACGCGCAGTTTGGAAAACAGAACGCATGCCGGAAGAATGGAATACCTCTATCGTTATTCCCATCTTTAAAAAAGGCGATAAAACTGACTGTAACAATTATCGGGGAATTTCACTTGTATCTTCGTGCTACAAGATCCTGTCTAATGTAATCCTAAGTAGACTGACTCCTTTTGCCGAGGAAATCATTGGGGATTACCAGTGTGGATTCCGCCGAAACCGATCTACAAGCGATCAAATGTTTACAATTAGGCAACTGCTAGAAAAAAAATGGGAATTTAAAGAAGTAGTGCATCAGCTATTTATCGATTTCAAAAAAGCTTACGACTCTATTATACGCGCACGAATGTACTGGATCCTAGAGTTCTTGGGTGTACCAAGAAAATTGGTTAGACTTATCGAAATTTGCTTAAGCGGCAGTAGGGGTAGAATACGCGTAAACGGTAGTTTATCTGAAGAGTTCTCGATCCGCGATGGCCTGAAACAGGGCGATGCACTTTCGTGCGTCCTTTTTAACTTGGTTTTAGAATACGTGGTTAGGCAAGTGCAGGCGAACCCGACCGGTGCTACCCTCAATGGGATAGTACAAATTCTTGGATATGCGGATGATCTCGACTTACTAGGGGATGATAAAGAAACGGTAGCTAAAAATGCAGAAATCTTGATCACAAAAGCCAAAGATATTGGCTTAGAAGTTAGCGAATCGAAGACAAAATATATGACCGTCGGCAGATCCGAACAAAGTAATCAAGACGGGGATCTAATGGCTGGAAATATGAAATTTGAAAGGGTTAGCGAGTTTAAATACCTCGGGTCTATCATAACTAGCGAAAATAAGATTAAAACGGAAATCAACGCGCGGCTGCACGCTGGCAATGGGTGCTATTATGCAGCAAACACACTATTAAAATCGCGATTGCTATCTAGAAACATCAAAGTAAGAATCTACAAAACAATAATAATGCCGGTCGTCATGTACGGGTGCGAAACGTGGGCGCTGACGAAGGGAGAGGAGAATAGGTTTAGAGTTTTTGAGAATAAAGTACTTAGAAAAATCTATGGTCCAAAAAGGGACGAAGAGACCGGCGAATGGAGAAAACTGCATAATGATGAGCTGCATGCTCTCTACGGGTCAGCAAATATTAATAGAGTAATGAAAGAGCGTAAACTAAGATGGGCGGGGCATGTAGCAAGAATGGGAAATGAAAGAACAGTGGCGCAAGTTTTAAGAGGGAGGCCGATTGGTAAGAGACCCTTAGGCAGACCGAGAAACAGATGGGAGAAAAATGTAAGGGAAGATTTAAAAGAACTAGGACATGATTACTTAAACTGGATGGAGGATGCACAGGATAGAGATGTGTGGCGGTCTCGGGTTAGTGAGGCAATGAACTTTCGAGTTCGAACTGCTAATCTATAATAATAAGATTTATAAAGAATTAATTTTTTCCAATAAAATAAAACTATTCCATTTTTGGTTAAAAAAATGATTTTTTTAGCTTAGAAATGATACCATTTTGGTTAAAAATTAATGTTTTTTTGAAATTCATATTTTTTGTGGTCAAAACTAATATTTTTAAATTATAAATTCAACTGTTTCAATAAAAATTAATTTTTGTTTTGTTGAATATTTATATTTTTTTAATTGAAAATTCAACAGTTTGGTAGAAAGTTCGACTGTTTTATAGAAAATTCGTTTTTGTATTGAAAATTATTTTCTTCAAATGAAAATTTAACTATTCCATTTTCGGTTAAAACTGATTTTCTTTAGCTTAGGAATTCAACTGTTTGGTTAAAAATTTGTGTAGTTTGTTGAAAATTAGTCCTTTTTGGTAGAAAATTATTTTTCTTGCTTGAAAATTCAACTTTTAGGTTGGAAATTTATGTATTTTATTAAAAAAAATATTTTTCAGGAAAAACCCTAATTTTTTTAACTGAAAATTTAACTATTTGAATGAAAACTAACTTTTTCGTTGGAACTTTATATTTTTTGGTTAATTGAAAATTCAGCTGTTTTGTGTAGAAAATTCATAATTTTGTATTAAAAATGCAAGAGTTTGGTAGAAAAATCAACTGCTTAACAGAAGATTCTTTTTATTTATTAGAAATTAATTTTTTCAACTGAAAACTTAACTATTCCATTTTTTGTTGAAAAATGATTTTTTTAGCTTAGAAATTATACTCGTTTTTGTATTGAAAATTAATTTTTTGAAATGAAAATTTAACTATTCTATTTTTGTTAAAAATGTCTTTTTTGGTTTAAAAACTAACTTTTCGAACGTAAAATTTAACTATTTGAATAAAAAATAACTTTTTTGTTGAAAATATATATTTTTCGATTGAAAATTTAACTGTTTTTTATAAAAAAAATCTGTCCTTTTGTCTTTAAAATCTCACAGTTTGGTAGAAAATCCAACTTTTTATTAGAAGATTCCTTTTTGTATTGAAAATTATATTTTTGAAATGAAAATTTAACTATTCTATTTTTGTTAAATATGTCTTTTTTTTGTTAAAAACTGACTTTTTTAACTTGAAATTTTACCATTTGAATAAAAAATAACTTTTTTGTTGAAAATGTATATTTTTTGTTTGAAATTTGAACTGCTTTCAATAGAAAATCCGTCATTTTGTCTTGAAAATTTTACAATTTGCTAAAAAATCCAACTGTTTCATTGAAGATTAATTTTTTAAATTGGAAATCAATTTTTTCAAATGAGAATTCAACTATTCCATTTTTACTTGAAACTAATTTTCTTCAGCTTAGGAATTCAACTTTTTGGTCAAAAATTTGTGTAGTTTGTTGAAAATTCATCCTTTCCCATAAAAATTTAATTTTCTTGATTCAAAATTCAACTATTTGGCTAAAAATATATGTATTTTGTTGAAAAAATATTTATTGGGTTGAAAACTAATGTTTTAACTTGAAATTGATCTTTTTGATTGAACATTAACTTTTTTATTGAAACTTCATATTTTTTATTGAAAATAAAGTTTTTATATGAAAATTTAACAATTTAATTTTTGTTTGAACATTGATCTTTTCAGTTTAAAAATCGACTACTTGCTTTAAAATCCATTTAATTTGTTAAAAACTCTTTTTTTTTTAGAAAATTAATCTTTTTGGTTAAAAATTGCACTATTTATTCAAAAATTTATGTATTTTGTTGAAAATTCATCCTTTCCGGTAAACATTAATTTTCTCGATTTAAAATTCAACTATTTGGTTAAAAATATATATTTATTTTGTTGAAAAAATATTTTTTGGGTTAAAAAATTAATTTTTTAACTTGAAATTGATCTTTTTGATTCAATATTAACTTTTTTTTCGAAACACATATTTTTTTATTGAAAATAAATTTTTTACATGAAAATTTAATAATTTAATTTTTTTTTAACATTGATCTTTTCAGTTTAAAAATCGACTACTTGCTTTAAAATCCATTTAATTTGTTAAAAACTCTTTTTTTTTGTAGAAAATTAATTTTTTTAGTTAAAAATTCTACTATTTATAATAATCTTCTTGGTTGAAAAAGCAACTACTCGGTTAAAAATAATTGTATTTTGTTGAGAATTCGTTTTTTTAGTAAACAAATAATCTTCTTCGTTGAAAATGTATCTTTCTGGTTGAAAATGTAATTTTTCAATTGAAAATTCAATTCTTTTTTAAATGACTCGTTTTTTCAGCTAAAAATTCCACTCTTCGGTTCAAAATGTATTTATTGTGTCGATAATTCGTCTTGTGTAGTAGAAAATTATTCTTCTTGGTTGAAAATTACAAATCTTGAATGAAAATTTTTTTCTTCATTCACTGAAAAGTTTTTTTTTGTTGCGGATTCAAGTATTTTACTGAAAAGTCGTCTTTTTTATTTAATTCAACTGCTTTTTATTTAAATAAAAATCCTTTTTGGTCCATAAGAAACATTAGGATTTACCCCTAAAAGTTGAGAAATTTAAAAATGATAAAACTTGACAATTTATTGCTCAAAAATAAAAAATGGGAAGTATTGTATTATGAAAGAATTTTGAAAAAGGGGATGATTTTTCGAAGGTTAAAAATGTTAATTGAGGGGTGGTAATACAGAACAAGGTAACCAAAAAAATAAGAATTTAAAAAAAAAACGAAAGAACGTTCTACTTATAGCGATTAAGAACAAATGATTACAAAATTGTATATCAATTAAGTAATTAATAATAATTAAGTAATTTTAACAAATTGTATTTTTTTCGAAAAAATCATTTTATGGCAATTTTTTTTTAAATTTGTTATGCAATGAACCCATTATCGATAAAAATGTTGGTTATCTAGTTCCGCGCTGCCGTCCTTTAATTATAATTTAAATTGTAAACAAACAAGCGAATAATTAACAAAGTTGTGATTTTATCAACATTTTCTGAGAAAATTTCATTTCTGCTATAATTTGCACCGCGATTTAAAACTTTCCACCTCAAAAGAAGGGTATTATCTAATTTGCTGTTTGCTTCGGTAAGGAACCGGAAAGCTACGTTCGCTTCCGGTGCTTTGTCAGTACTCTGCAACATTGAGAAGCTTACGCTCTCCGCTTCGCTTTCAGGACATAGAAAGTTCCGGGTATTATAATCGAGTTTCTTCTTCAAATTAAAAAAAAAAGTTTCACGTAATACCTTAAACTTCAATTAAAAATTAAAAGTATGATAATATTTCCTTGAAGGAATCTGTATTATCATCAGAGAACAACAGAAATTTTTAACGTCTTTTCAGACTAGATGAAAATATGAATTAAAAATTATTTTGATTAATTTAAAAAAAAAAAAGATCTCCTTTCGCTCCGCTGGGAATCGAACCGCAGCACTTCCGATTGCCGGTCGGGAGCTTTACCATTAAGCTACTAGAAAGATCGAGGAAAGACAATTTTTTCAGAAAACAGATGCATTATTTTGCTAGGTGGTACATGTCAAATTTTTTCAAGGAATCTGCATTATCATCGGAGAATAACAGCAATTTTTAACAACTTTTCAGAAAAGATCTTTTTTCAGAAAAAATTTATATTTCTATGATAAAAAATTTTCTATTGAAAAATTACTTTCTAAATGATTTTTTTGTAGGACAAAGAGTAGTGAGTAATCTCCAGGGGTATCTGGACGCAAAGCCAATTCAATCCCTTTTATGATTGGAATTTATAGGGTTACTAGTAGATTAAAAAAATTCATTTCCTTGAAAATTTCAAGCCGATAAAGAATATAAAAATATAAAAAAGTTTACTAGGATTCGAATTTTAAGTTCTACGGTTTAATCACAATTATCAAATTAGGGAAAAAATAGTTGTAATTTTTTACTAAATAGTTTCATTTTCTACCACAGTGGTTCAATTTTCAACAAAAAATATTAATTTTCAACAAAAAATATTAATTTTCAACAAAAAATTTCAATTTTCAACAAAAAATATCAATATTCAACGGAAAAGTTAATTTTCAACCAAACAGTTCAATTTTCTACAAAAATTGTTGAAAATAGAGGAATTTTTTATAAAAAAGCTGAATTTTATACAAAAAAATTAATTTACTACTTTGATTTTTCAAAAAAAAAAA
>CAKNXH010000488.1:176660-198863 GCA_932178445.1 Andricus quercusramuli | reverse complement strand
CAAAAATATCAATTTTGTACAAAAATATTAATTTTGTACAAAAATATTAATTTTGTGCAAAAATATTAATTTTCAACCAAATAGTTTGTTTTTTGAACAAATTGTTGAAGTTTCAAGCATAAAAAAAGAATTTTCTACAAAACGTTGAGAATTCACTGCTTTATCGAAAAATAAAGTTGTTTATTTAAAGTTGAACTAATTTTTAAAAAATTCCTTTTATTTGGTTCAATATTCATAATTTCAGTTGCATTTTTTGATTCGAAAATTTGTTCGTAAATTATTTTTTTTTCGAAAATTCAGCAGCTTTGTAGAAAATTCGTCTTTCAGTTTTGAACCTTCAACAATTAAGTTGAAAATTAACTTTTTTGTTGAAAATTCATATTTTTAGTTGAAAATTAAACTACTTTGGTAGAAAATTGTTGTTAAAAATTCATCTTTTTGAGACTTTTTTTTTGTCAAGACTCATAATTTTAGTGGAAAATTCATCTCTTTGGTTGAAAATTGAACTTCTTTGTTGAAATTTTATATTTTCGGGTTGAAAATTCGACTTTATTGTATAAAAAATTCGTCTGTTTTCAAAATTCAACAATTAGATAGAAAATTCAACTATGTGGTAGGAAATTTAACTCTTTTAGAAGATTCGTTTTTTTTATTGAAAATTAATTTCTTCCAATAAAATTGCAATATTCCATTTTTGGGTAAAAATTGATTTGTTTAGCTCAGATATTACTATTTTGGTTAAAAATTGATGTTTTTTTTTCATTTCGTATTTTTTTAGGTCAAAACTAATTTTTTCGATTTCGAGCTCATCTATTTTAATAGAAATTAATTTTTTTTTGTTGAATCCTTATATTTTTTGAATTGAAAATGTAACTGTTTTGTGCAGAAAATTTGTCTTTTTGTGTTGAAAATTCAAAAGTTCGGTAGAAAATTTCACTGTTCTAGAGAAGGTTCGTTTTTGTATTGAAAATTAATTTTTTGAAATGGAAATTTAAGTATCCCATTTTTTGTTTAAAATGTCTATTTTGGATTGGAAACTAATTCTTTCAATTTAAATTTTAACTATTTGAATAAAAAATAACATTTTTGTTGTAACTTTATATTTTTAGGTTGAAAATTTAACTGTTTCTTATAGAAAATCTGTCTTTTTGTCTCGAAATTTCACACTTTGGTAAAAAATCCAACTCTTTTATAGAAGATAATTTTTTTAATTCAAAATTAATTTTTTCAAATGAAAATTTATCTATTACATTTTTAGTTGAAACTGATTTTCTTCAGCTTAGGAATCCAACTTTTCGGTTAAAAATTTGTGTATTTTGTTGGAAAATTATTTTATTGAATAAAAACTAATTTTTCAACTGAAAATTTAACCATTTGAATGACAATTAACTTTTTTGTTGGATTTTCATATTTTCTGGTAGAAAATTCAACTACTTTATAGAAAAATCTTTTTATTTGCTGGAAACTAATTTTTTTAGATGAAAATTCAACTATTCCATTTTTGAATAAAAAAAGTTTTTTTTTAGCTAAGAAATGCGAATATTTTGTTAAAAATTTTTGTAGTTTGTTGAAAATTCATCCTTTTTGGTAGAAAATCAATTTTCTTGGTTTAAAATTCAACTATTTGGTTGAAAATATATGTATTTTGTTGAAAAAATTTGTTTCGGGCTAAAAACTAATTTTTTAACTTGAAATTGATCCGTTTGATTGAAAATTAACTTTTTTCTTAGAACTTCATATTTTTGGGTTGACAATTGAAATAAGACTTCAATAGTCTTAATTGTCGTAATTGTCTTTAATTGACTTAAATTGTCGGAATTAAACTGTTTTATAGTAGATTCATTTTTTTATTAAAAATAAAGTTCTAATATAAAAATTTGTTGAGAAAGCAACTATTTTTTTAATAATTAATGTATTTTGTTGAAAATTCGTCTTCTTTAGTAAAAAATTAATTTTCTTGTTTGAAAATTACAAATCTTGAACGATTTTTTTTTCTTTATTTACTGAAAATATTATCTTTGTTGAAGATTCAAGTATGTCACTGAAAATTCGTCTTTTTTTAATTGATACAACTGTTTTTTATTAAAAATGAATTTTTTAACATCAAATTATTTGGTTAAAAGTTAACTTCTTTGTTAAAAATTCATATTTCCAGTTGAAAATGAAACTACTTTCGTAGAAAATCAAACTGTTTGCTTAAAAATAAAAATCTTTATTTGAAAAATGTAACTGTTTTGTTGAAAATTCGTTCGTTTAGATTCAAAATTTATCTTTCATGGTAAAAAAAAGTCATCTTAGTTAAAAATTTATCTCTCCTGGCTGAAAATAAACTTTTTTTCAAAAATTCAATTTATCAGGTTAAAAAATAAACTATTCGCTTGAAAATGGAACTACTGAATTATGCATCTTGTGTCGGTAATATTGGTATTTTATGTTTCAATTCAATGGATTTAATTTCTGAAAATAAAAAATATATATTTTTTAATTTTTAAGGCATCGAGTTTAAAATCTTCAATTTGGAACACTTTCAAATGAAAAATCAAAATTTTTTTATGCTTTCACATAAAAAAGAAACGACTGAAGCACGACCGGAAAAAAGCACAGTAAAAGTGAGCACAGCTTTTTTCCGTCCAATTCGGATTTCTGAAAGGAATTTACTTTTTATTCACCGTTGAAATAAAAATCGATACCCTCCCTGAAGGGTATGCAGTGCACGTGCGGTTACTTAAATCGAAAAGTAGATCAGGCGGTTTTGGTCAGCCACTCGGTTGGGAGCGATCAGCTGCCACTTCATATGGAAATCAAGAGGGGTTCTCCAAGAAGGTTCTAACGATAAATTCTCTTCATCCTTAAAGCCCTAAAGAGTGCTAGTCCATTATTTGACCCATTTTTTATATTTATTATCGGATAAGGGGCTGCTCGAAAAATTTGTCATGCTATTTTGATAACTTTTTCCACTTTTTCCCTTCTTCATTACAGATCATTACCAACCCCTTTTGAGTAAAAATTTTAGAAAATTTTAGAAATTAGTTGACTTTTAAACCTGAAACGATGAATTTTCAATAAAGAAAGATAAATTCTCAACCAAATAGTTGAATTTTTAACAAAGGGATAAATTAATTTTAGACTTAACAGTTGCTTTAACAACCAAATAATTAAACTTACAAACAAAAGAGTCGACTTTTTAATAAAATGGTTAAATTTTCAACCTAAAAAGACAAATTTTCAACAACATAGTTGAATTTTCAATTAAAATATAGTACTTGATATTTCGACCAAAAAATATTTCATTTTGAAATCAAAGATAGTTGAAGTCAACCAAAAAGAAAGAATTTAAAACGAAATAGTTAAATCCTCAATCAAAACAGATTAATTTTTCACCAAACAGTTGCACTTTTAACCAAAAAGGATCACATTTCTACCAAAAAGAATGAATTTTGAAACAAAAAAAGACAAATTTCCAAAAAAAAGTGTTGAATTTTTAAGCAGGAATGACTTTTTGGTGAAAAAAGGAATACAATGTCAACATTTTTGTATTTTCAACCATGTTTGTAGTCGAATTTTAAACTAAGAACGATCATTTTTTAACAAAGAATGGAATAGTTACATTTTTAGTTAAAAAAAAATTAATTTCCAACCAAAAAATACTATTTCTTAACAAAATACTTCAATTTTCATAAAAAATGTTGAATTTCCCACTAAAAACAATTATTTTTCAACTAATCATGGAATAGTTAAAGTCTAAGTTAAAAAATTAATTTTTAATTAAAAAGGAACAATCTGAGCAAAATAGTTAAATCTTCAGACAGTGAACTAAATATTTATCAAAGTAGTTAACTTTCAAACACGAAGTTGAATTTTCCAGAAAATAATAAATTTTTTCAATAAGTGGTTGCATTTTCAACAAAATAATTAAATTTTCAACAAAACAGTTGAATATCGAATAATGAATTATAAAATGGTGATATTGAAACCAAAATTATTTTTAAAACAAAGCAGTTGAATTCAACTGAAAAGAATGAATTTCAAAGAAAACAGTTGAGTCTTCAATCAAGACAGAATAATTTGATGAATTTTCAAGCAGAAAAAATTTTTTAGTCAAGAAAAATAAATGTTAACCAAATTGTTGAATTTTCAACCAATTAGTTGAATTTGAAACTAAAAAAAAACAGAATTTCAACCAATAAGATTTTCAACAACATAATACAATTTTTTGATGGATAGTTGAATTTTTAAAAAATATTTCAATATTGAATAACGAATAACAAAATAGTGGTATTTCAACTACAGAAGGCTTTATTTCGAAATGAAAAACATTTGAATTGAACTAAAAAGGACGAATGTTTAACAAAATCAAAACAGATTAATTTTTCATCAAATAGTCGCAGTTTCAGCAAAAAAAAGCTTTTCAAGTCAAGAATGAAAAAGATTTTCAACCAATCTGTTTAATATTTGACCAAATATTTGAATTTTACACTAAACATAAGTTTTCATACAAGAATGGAATAGTTGAATAAGAAGTTTAAAAAATTAATTCTCAACTAAAAAAAGACTAATTTTCCACAAACTACTCCCATTTTCAACCAAGTAGATGGATCTTCAACTAATGAACTGAATTTTGAACAAAGCAGTTCAACCAAACTATTTAATTTTCAACTGAAAATAGTCAACTTTCAACCCATGATGGAATAGTTACATTTTGAGTTGAAAAAATTAATTTTTAAGAAAAAAAGAAAGTATCTTCAACAAAATAATTAAATTATCAACCAATGGTATGAATATTTAACAAAGTAGTTCAACTCTAGCCAATTATGGAATAGTTAAATTTTCAGTTAAAAAAATTAATTTTTTAGAAAAAAAGAAAGTTTCTCCAACAAAATAGTTAAATCATCAACCAATGGTATAAATATTTAACAAAGTACTTCAACTTTAACCAATTATGGAATAGTTGAATTTTCAGTTAAACAAATTAATCTTCAAGAACAAACCAAAATTTTTTGGACAAAATGGTTAAATCTTCAACCAAATAGTAGAATTTTCATCCAAAAGAGAGATCATCTTAAACTTGATTTACAACATTGAAAATAAAGGCACACTGATTATTGCCACAAGTTTTAGAGAAGAAACCGAAGCATAAATAACTAAAGAAAAACAGATAATAAAATAATTATCTATTTAAATGTAGTTATATTATTATATTCGTGTTTTTTCATCTGATTTAGGCGATATTCTTAATTTTTACTACATTTTAATTTGCAAACGCTCATTCTATTCCTTGAAAGGTTCTTGAAGTCATCTTTTTTATGAAAATTATCTTATTCAGAAATAACAGGTACAATAATTTTTAATTTGTCATTTTTTGAATCAATCAATTCGCTAATAAGAAAAATCACAGAAACCGTGATGGAAATTGAAAAACATTTGTGCTCTTTAATACTGTTGTGCGGTTAAATGGAAACTTTTAAACTGTCTAATAAATTATTATTAAAAATATTATTCATCTTGCGTGTTATTGGTTTTTGTTAGAAATCACACTGTAAAAATTTCCTCATTTGTGGGTAACTAGATTCGTAGCTAGGCTGACCTGGTCAACATTGATTATTATCAGCTAATCATACTATACAGTTTGAAGAAGACACGACAATAAAACAATGGAACAGTGTAATAATAAAACCCAACATCTTCCAATTGAATCCTTACCTGGTCAACATGAATTGACATCAGCTAATCACACATGAAAGTTGGAGGAAGATACAAAAATAAAATTGAAGAATGGACCAGTATAACAACAAAATCTAAACTCTTCTAATTGAATTTTTTCCCTACAACACCAATAAACATCAGCTAATCATACAATACGGTTTAAGAAGATACAACAATGGAACAATAGAGCAGTGTGCAAAAAAAATCTAGCATCTTCTAATTAAATTTTTACCTGGAGAACATCAATTAACATCAGCTAATCATACGACGCGTTTGGAAGGAGATACAACAGTGGGACAGTGGAGCAGTATACCAACAAAATCCAACACCCTCTAATTGAATTCTTACCCTGAAACGTCAATAACCATCATCTAATCAGACAATATGGTTCAAAGAAGATACAACAGTGAAACAATGGACCAGTTCGCCAAAAACATCCAGCATCTACTGATTAAACTCTTACCTGGTCAACATCAATTAACATCAGCTGATTATACAAGAAGGTTGGAAGAAGATACAGCAATGGAACAGATGATCAGTGTAATGAAAAGTGTAATTCAATTCTTACCTGGTCAAAATTAATTAATATCAGCTAATCATACAACATGGGTAGGAGCAGACACCACAGTGAAACAATGAACCAGTATACCAACTAAATCAAACATCTTCTAATTAGATTCTTACCCCACAATACCAATAAACATCAGCTAATCATACAACACGATTGGAAGAACATACAACAATGGAACAATGTAACAGTGTACAAACAAAATCTCACATCTTGTTATTAAATTCTTACCTGGCAACCTCAATTCACATCAGCTAATCATACAACACGGTTTAAAAAGGGTGGAACAATGGACCAGTGTATCAACAAAATCCAACATCTTCTAATTCAATTATTACCCTACAATATCAATAACCATTAGCTAATCATACAACACGGTTGAAAGAAGGTACAGCGATGGAACAATGGAACAGTGTACCAACAAAATCTAACATCATGTAAATAAATTCTTACCTGGCCACATCAATTAACACCAGCTAATCATACAACACGGTTTGAAGAAGATGGAAGAATGGACCAGTCTATCAACAAAATCCAACATCTTCTAACTCAATTCTTACCTGGTCATCATGAATCAAGATCAGCTAATCATATAACATTGGCGGAAGTAGATATAACAATGGAACAATGGACTAGTATACCAACAAAATCCAACATCTTCTAATTAAATTCCTACCTGGTCAGCATAAAATAACACCAGTTAATCATACAGCACGGTTTGAAGAACATGGAACAATGGACCAGTGTATCAACAAAATCCAACATCTTCTAATTAAATTCTTACCTTAAAATATCAATAACCATCAGCTAATCATACAACACGGTTGGAAGAAGATACAACGATGGAACAATGGAACAGTGTACCAACAAAATCCAACATCTTCTAATTAAATCCTTACCTGGTCAACTTGAATTGACATCAGCTAATCATGCAACATGGTTTGAAGAAGATACAACAATGGAACAATGGACCAGTATAGCAACAAAATCCAAACTCTTCTAATTAAATTCTCTCCCTATAACGCCAATGACATTCAGCTAAGCATACAATACGGTTGTAAGAAGATACAACAATGGAAGAATGGACCAGTCCACCAACAAAAGCTCACATCTTCTAATTGAATCGTTACCTGATCAACGTCAGTCAACATCAACTAGTCATACAACACGGTTGGGAGAAGATACAACAATTGAAGAATGGACAAGTATACGAATAAAATCCAAACTCTTCTAATTAGAGTTTTACTTTAAATTACCAATAACCACCAGCTAATCATACAACACGTTTAGAAGAAGATACAACAGTGGAACAGTCGACCAGTATATTAACCAAGTTCAGCATCTTCTAATTGAATTCTTACCCTACAACATCAGTAACCATCAGCTAAGCATACAACATGGTTGGAAAAAGATACAATCATGGAACAATGGACAAGTTTATCAAGAAAAACCTTCTAATTAAGAGCTTACCAGTCAACATCAATTTACATCAGCTAATCATACACGGTTGGAAGGAGATACAACAATAGAACAATGGAACAATGGAACAATTTACCAACAAAATCGAACATCTTGTAATTAAATTTTTACCTGGCAACATCAGTTAACATCAGCTAATCATACAAGACGGTTTGAAGAAGGGTCAGCAATGGAACAATCGACCAGTATATCAACAGAATCCAAACTCTTCTAATTAAAGTCTTATCCTAAAACATCAACAACCATCAGCTAATCATACAACACGTTCGGAAGAAGATACGAAAGTGGAACAATAGACCAGTATATTAACAAAGTCCAGTATCTTCTAATTGAATTCTTACCCTACAACATCAATAACCATGAACTAAGCATACAACATGGTTGGAAAAAGATACAACAAAGGAACAATAGGCCAGTGTACCAATAAATGCTCACATCTTCTAATTAAATCAGTACCTGAACAACATCATTCAACATCAACTAGTCATACAACACGGTTGGGAGAAGACACAACAATTGAATAATGCTCAAGTATACAAATAAAATACAAACTGTTCCAATTGAAATCTTACCCTACACGTCAATAACCATCAGCTTATCATAAAACTTGGTTGAAAGAAGATGCAATAGTGTAACAATGGACGAGTGATTTAACAAAGTCCATCATCTCCTAATTGAATTATTACCCTACAACATCAATAACCATCAGCTAATCATGCAACATGATTGAAAGAAGATACAACCGTGGAACATTGGACCAGTTTATCAAAAAACCTTCTAATTAAATCCTTACCTGGTCAACATCAATTAACATCAGCTAATCATACAACACGGTTGCAAGAAGATACAGGAATGAAACAATGGACCAGTATACCAACAAAATCTAACATCTTGTAATGTAATTATTACCTAGTAAACATTAATTAATATCAACTAAGCATACCAAATGGTTGGTCAAAGATACAACAAAGGACCAATAGACCAGTACACCAACAAATGCTCACATATTCTAATTAAATCAGTACCTGATCAACATCATTCAACATCAACTAGTCATACGACACGGTTGGTAGAAGATACAACAATTGAAGAATGGACAAGTATGCCAACAAACTTCAAACTCTTCCAATCAAAGTCTTACCCTACAACATCAATAACCATGAGCTAATCATACAACGTGGTTGGAAGAAGATACAACAACGGTACAATGGATCAGTATACGAACAAAATCCTGCATCTTCTAATTATATCCGTACCTGGTCAACATCAATTAACATCAACTAATCATACAATACGGTTGCAAGAAGATACATCAATGGAGCAGTGGACCAGTATACAAACAAAATCCAACATCTACTTATTACATTCTTACCTCGTCAACATTAATAACCATCAGCTAATCATACAACACGGTTGGAAGAAGATATAACAGTGAAACAATGGACCAGTATATCAACAAAGTCCAGCATCTTCTGATTAAGGTCTTACCCTACAACATCAATTAACATCAGCTAATCATACAACATGGTCGGAAGGAGATGCAAAAACGGAACAATGGATCAGTATACGAACAAAATCCTGCATCTTCTAATTAAATTCTTATCTGGTCAACATCAATTAACACCAGATAATTAAACCATTCAAGTCAACTAAGAAAGATACACTGGGTTCTTAGGGAACTAAGATGAGTAGTTGGAATAACTGTGATAACTTGGAATAACTTTCAACTACTTTTCTCAGTGGCATTAAACAAAAAATAATTATTTTTACTGTATTTTCAGTTAATGTAACTGATAAAAGTAGCAAAACTGAAAAGTGATTCCAACTACGCATCTTAGTTCCCTGAGTCTCCAATCTATTTTTCTTACTTAACTTAAATGCTTTAAGTAGTCAACCTAACTAAGAATTTAGTTAACCACAAATAAGAAAGCAGTTGGATCAACTATTTTCTCGAACCAATTAAACTTATCTGACGATTCACCAGGAATTTTTTCAGCCTTGTCTTGTTAAGGAAGGATTTTAATATAAAATCTAAAAGTTTCCACAAAAGACTTGAAATTTCTGAAGATGTAGGCTGTCTTAGTTTTATTACCGGAAATTGGGATTTCAAAACAAATATAACACAGTCAAGTCCTGAATTTTGAAATTTCAAACGGCAATTTCTGGTTCTGAGTTTAAAGAGGAGATCAACTGTTATATGGATATCACTCAAGGTTTCATTAGCCTGAGAGGAGAAGTGGACGATACAACAGATTTACTACGGGGATAGCAAGTGTTACCGTTGAAGAGGCTCTTAAATGTGGAAGGTAACTTCCGGGTAACATATATAAAGTATATCTATAGAGACTTCAGTATATAATAAAATCCATATTCTGGCTTCAGGTTGACGGCACATTCAGTGTTAATTGCCTCTGGGGTGAAAATAATAGGCGAGATCCCATTTCCATGCATCGCGTGGTATGAAATCTACAGATAGGCATTAACTTGACACAAATCATGCTTTTTCAGGAAGACTTTTTTTTATTTTCAAATATTTATAAAGATGCAATCCAATTTTCTAGAAAAATTCTTGTACATGTGCAATATTCAGTCGGAGAAAATGTAATTTTTAAATAATTGTTAGTAATAGTCTGCAGTCGTTTAACATTACTTATTGGTGGTTTTTAATCATTTGAGTAAGAATTAGCCAATATAGTGTTGAATGCCTTTAATTTGAATTATCAGTATTTACGTTCATTTTTCAAGTAAACAATAATAGTAAAAAAATGAAAAACAAATTATTAATTGCAGTGGTGTCTTTAACCTTCTTTGTTTATAACTAAATAGTCCAATTTTCAATCCAGAAAGATAAATTTTTCCGATTCTAGTTGCATTTTCAACCCTAAAAGTTTGATTTTTGATATTAAAGTTCATTTTCAACCAAGATGAAAACGAATTTTTAACAATAAAACAAACGTATTTGCAGCTCATTCAATTTAACAAAGACAAATTTTTGACAAAATTGTTGAATCCTCAACCAAAATAATGAATTTAAACAACCAAGATTAAAATTCCTACTCAACAAGAGGTATTTCAAACAAAATATATGAATTTAAAAAAAAATTGTCGACCCAAAAATGGAAGATTCAAATTTTCAGTTTAAAGAATTATTTTAAAAAGAAACGAATTATCAACAATTCGAATCCAAGGAAAAAAGACTTTTCAACAAAATAGTTTAATTTTAAAGCTTAGAAGTCGAATGTTTCATAAAACAGTTGACTTTTAAACCGAAAAAGAAAAATTTTCAACAAGAAAATTAATTTACAATCGAAAAAAATTATTTTATTTTTCAATTGGACGAAATTATTGATTTCTTAACTAAAAAAAAGATAGATTTTTTAACCTAACACGACATAGGTAAATTTTCATTTGAAAAAAAAAGAATTTTCTACAACAACAACAAAAGAATTTTCAACCAGTTGAATTTTACTAAAATAGACGAATTTTCAACAAAATAGGTTAACCGAAATCATGGATTTTCAACAAACAAGATTACTGTTTTACCCTAATAAACTATTTCTCAATAAAATACACGAATTCTATACCAAATAGTTGAATTTTCAACTTACAAACGATAAATTTTGAATTTTTCAAATTTGGAAATTTTTAGTTAAAAAGAGTAATTTTCAATTAAGAATAAGAACAAATGTTCAACAAAATAGTTGAATTTCTAACTGAAATCGTGAATCTTCAGCTGGAATAGTTCGACTTTAAACCAAAAAGATGGATTTCCAAATAAAAATAAAAAGATGAATCACTAAATGTAAAAGTTTAATTTTCAACCAAAAAGTGAAATTTTCTATCTAAAAATCAGACTTTTTAATCAAAAAGTTAATTTAAAACCGATCAGTTCAATTTTCTACCAGATTCTGGAATTTTCAAACCAAAAAGACGATTTTTTTAGCAAAAAGTTGATTTTCAAAGAGAAAACAATTAATTTTTCACAAAGCAGTTCAACCTCAAACCAAGTAGTTGATTAGAAATAAATGAATTCACAAAGGAAAGTGTAATAAATGATGTTTTAGACAAAAATGATTTTGAAATTGAAAATAGTTGAAATAAACAAAAAAAACGAATTTTCAACAGAATAGTTGCATCCTCAACCAAAAAAGTTTAATTTTTGTCAAGTCCATTTCATTTTTGACCGAAAGTGATGAACTTTAAACTAAGGAGGTTGATTTTCTACCAAAAAAGATTAATTTTCAACAAAATATTCCAAAAATGGAATAGCTACATTTGCATTCAAGAAAATTAATTCTTAACCCAAGAAAGTATGAATTGTCAGCAGAATAGTAAGTTTTCAACCGAAAAGTTGATTCCTCTACTGGGAAAATAAATTTTTTACTAAAAAAGATGAATTAAAAAAAAAATGAATTCACAACCAATAACTTAAATTTTTAACTAAAAAATACTAATTTTCTACTGTATAATACAGTAGATGCATACAAAATGTAATAGATTAATTTTTGGTTGAAAAATAGATTTTTACCAAAAAATGCAATCAATTTTCAACAAAGCAGTTGCTCTTCCAACAAAATAATTACATTTTCAACCAAGTAGTCGAATATTAATATATAATATAAAAATAAAAGGGGTTGCATTAATATAAATGAAAAAATGCACGTAGGGATCACACTGATACGTAAGACCAAGGACCTCAGTGATATAGGACCTACGTCACTGAGGTCCTTGGCCTCACTTTGCGCGTGGCATGTGAAGGCACTATTTAATCTTCTCTCTTACACTTAGGGTATCTTTACTGATTGGTACAATTTGGTAAAACTTGTGACGGGTTGAGAGCTGATCTATTTTACATAACAATTAATTACTGGTTTATTGTCAGTTGCTGGACATGACAACATCATGCAACATTACAGAAATATTGGTTGTTATTGTATTCAATTATGAAATCCTTAAAATATTGTATGTGATGGGAATATTTAAATTTTGGTGAACGAGCTACGTCAGTAAAAGATGACAAATACTATTCTGAACTGAGGGGTCCATAAATGCGTCCCAGATCATATAGAGTCAGTTGTAAAGTAGGAATCACACTGATACGTGGGATCAAGGACCTCAGTTACGTAGGACCTACATCACTGAGGTTCTTGGTCCCACTTTGCACGTGGTATGTGAAGATTCTATTTAATCTTCTCGCTGGAAGTAAGAACATTAAGCATCATTACAGCGATGTCGTGTTTTATTATATTTTTATTATGAAAGCCTCAAAATATCTCGTCCGATGCGAATATGTAAATTTCGTTGAACGAGCTGCGTCGGTAACAGACGGCAAAAACTGAACTGAACTGAGGAGCCCCTAGATGCGTCCCAGATTATATTAAGTCAGTTGTAAAGTAGAAATCACACTGATACGTGGGATCAAGGACCTCAGTTATGTAGGACCTACATCACTGAGGTTCTTGGTCCCACTTTGCGCGTGGCATGTGAAGATTCTATTTAATCTTCTCGCTGGACGTAACAACATCATGCAACATTACAGAAGTATTGTTTGTTATTGTATTTAATTATGAAAGCCTCAAAATATTGCATGTGATGGGAATATATAAATTTGGTGAACGAGCTACCTCAGTAAAAGATGACAAATACTATACTGAACTGAGGGGTCCCTAAATGCGTCCCAGATCATATAAAGTCAGTTGTAAAGTAGGAATCACTCTGATACGTGTGACCAAGGACCTCAGTGATGTAGGGCCAACGCCACTGAGGTCCTTGGCCTCACTTTGCGTGTTGCATGTGGAGATTTCATTTAATCTTTTTGCTGGACATAATAAGATCATGCAACATTACAGCAGTACTGCTTGTTATTGTATTCAAGCATGAAAGCCTTAAAATATTGCATGTTATGCAAACGTATAAATTTTGCCGAACGAGCTGCGGATGTAGTGAAAAGCTTTATGATAAATCCATAACAGTAATTGTGGACAATTTCTCAAGTGATTTCGGCAAGGAGTGACCTACAATCTAGCTTGGCGGTAATGTTGACGCTATAAGAATGCGGAGGCGAGCAAACTACTGATTCATATTTGATGTGCCAGAAATGTCGTGGAGCCTAGAATGCCAGAGGAGCCAGAACCAGCACAGTGTACGTTCAATGTTGTATACACTACATGAAACGTATAACACATGTAACCTATATGTGTAACGAACGCCGGAAGATTCATGGACCAAATGGCGCCGTATCGTCGCTCTGTCCACTGACTAAACCGTTTTCCATATTTTCATCTCCGACGTGCTAACACCGCTATTTCACTTTCTGAAAAAAAAAAAAAATGCAGAACCACTTTCCCGTGAACGAGATCGCTTTCGACGCTCAGGGTTGCACTGTGCCGTGGGCATGATAGCGAAATGTTCAGCGAGCGGTAAAATTTAGGAAGCTGGAGCTTATCAGCTTTCAGAAGATAATTTGTCTGATGGGAAAATTGAGAGTTGTTTTAAATTATTTGAATTTGAAGATATGGCGAGTTCAATAACCTAATGCAAAAATTTTGAAAATTTTGAGACAAATTGTTTTATACTGGTTGTTTTTTCTTTCTTCAAGGTAGTATGAGCATTAGTGTGGTCCAAGAATGCATTGGCAATTTTTCTTCAAATCTTTATGAATAACGCCCATTAATTTGTTCGAATGGAATACGAATAGAATATTATGTTTCGAATATTTCCCCCATTAGTCTGTTGTATAGGGTGCCAAAAAAAACCCATAAGTCAAAATATGGGTTTTGCGAGTTTCTGGCGCTAATTATGGTTTTTACGTTGTTTTAATGTAAATTGCTCTATACTGATAATCATATGTTTAAATGAATTGTTTCAATTGTAATATTTTGCTCGCATTCTATGTCTAGTTGTGAAGAGAAATATTGTGTTTCAACTTGATCCAGTTAATATTGAGGATTCTGAATAAAATTTACAAAAACGTATTTTTTTCTTATGGAAAATACGTGCTAAGCTTCACGGGGCTTGCGTCACCTCTGAATATAATTTTTTTTTAATAACGGAAACGGAATTATTTTTGTGTGGATTCGATCAAATTTCCGGGCGTTATTCATGAAAATTCGAGAAAAAAAAATTTTGGCCCACCCTAATGAACATTGATAATTAGGCAATCAAGAAAGAATCATCTTCTCAGAACTTATTGAATTCAGTTTCATATGGTAATGGATATTCCGTTTCCCGAAATTTATGAAATTTTTACATTCTCATCCTATAATGGGAAGGTATTAGATTCGTGTAATATTTGCCCCCCCCCCCCCCCGTTTTTGTCAAATGTCCACGATTGAGACCCCCTGAACCCAAAAAACAGGCTTTTACAAAATGGCTGCCACCTGTTAGTCTGTCTGTCTGTTTGTCTGTTTGTTAGTCCGTCTGTCTGTAGACTTTTTTTTCTTCAAATTGAGAGGCCATTCAACTTCAGACAATGAATGTAAATAAATTTTCAAAACCATCTCAATAATGCAGCAATTCGTGTTTCTCTTGCAAAGAAACAGTTTGTACCCAAGCAGAAAAACTATAAATAGTTTATACATAGTGGGAAAAATTATATACAATTTGTTTTTATAAATAATGTATGTATAAGTAAAAATTACACATAATTTTCTCACTATGTAAAATTTTCCCGCCTGGGATATAAAACATCAATTCCACTCATCTTTAGAATGTCAATTTTCCACATTCGTTGTCAAAGGAGTTTTTTTTTTTGGTTTCATGATGCCTTTACATCGAATCGGTTTTCATAATTTGAAAAAAAAATCTGTAAGACAAGCATTTTTTCCGTTTAGAACATTTTTATTTTAAATTAATTATTTAAAAACTGTTTATTTTTTCTTGATTTATTTTTCTTGAATTATTTTTCTTTATTGAAACCATTCATCCTAAGAAAAATTAAAAAAATGGGTGAAAAAGCACAAAGAAAATTTTTGATATTTGTCAAATTCAGTAGGCCTTCTTAATTTTGATTACTAGTGAACTCCATGAAAAATATCAATCAAAATTTTGATCTTGGTGAGTTTTGGTTCGATATTCCAAATTTCGGCAAAAATTGTTCGGAAATAAATTTTACACCGTAACTTTTTATGTTACTTACTTCAAAATTATTGGCTTTATTGACAAACTTTTCAAATTGGAGTTGTAGATTTCAATGAAATACATCTTTTGTATACATCGATACTTCAAACCCCCAATGAGGTCTTTTTAAATAAAAATTTTGAAAACACTAAATGAAAAATGTTAAATTTAATTTTTTTCAACCTCTGGTGGAAATTTTTTTACGAATAAGTATGAAAAAATGAAACATTGTTACTGTAAAGTAGAAATAATTGATTTCGAAAAAAAATATAAATTCTAAAAAAGGTTACATTTTATCCAAATAGTTGAATTTTCAACGGAATAATGAACTTTTCCTCAAGAAGATTTATTTGCTACCAAAAAGGTAAATTTTCATCTAAAATGATGAATTTTCATCGAAATGATTGAATCCTCAGCCGAAAAAGATTTTAATTTCCAACCAAACATTTGCAGTTTTATTTTTAAAAAAAGAAGAAATTTCTGCCAAAGTTATATGAATTTTCTTACAAAAAAAAAACTATATTTTTAACCAAGTTTTTAATTAAAATCCCAAAAATAGTTTTTTCAGTCTACAATGGAAAAAAATTTGGGCAAATTATAATTTGAAGAAAAAAATTATTTTCAATACAAAATAAAAATTTCTAATAAGCATTTATTTTTCTATTTTTTTCGTTTATTTGCTTTAAGGTTTTATAACTATAATTTGAATGGGCTGCTCAGAAAATTAAAGAAGATTTTTGAAGATTTCAGATATTTCAAAAAAGTATCAACGAAATTTTTGAGACAATTTTTTTTCATTCCACACGATTTTGCAAAATGTTAGTACAAATTTGAGTAAGTTAAAAAGATATTGACGACTTTCTAACGCTCATACAAAATTTAAGAATATTTTATAAATTTTCGGAAATCTTTCAAAGTTTTAAAATATTTATAATCTCTTCAAAATTAAAAAAATGCCTGAATATGTTTTAATCCTACTCGAATTATTGCTGGAAATGTTTTGAAATCTTCCGGATTTATTTTTGAAAATTTGGCAATCTTCTGTAATACTCTAGAACCGTTTTTAAATATCCTCTTAAAATGAATTGAAAAAAAATAAAGTATCAAAATCTTTGAAAAACTTCAACATTTTATTTCGAAAATTAAAAAAATATTCATTTTGTTCCCAGTCTTTTGAAACTTTTATTTCATTTTTTTGAATTTTCTAAAAACTCCTAAAAACCTCTTTCAAAATGATTCAAATGATTCCTAAAATTTCGAAAAAAATTCGTAAAATTGAAAAAATCACCTTTAAATCTTCTAGATTTATTTTTGTGAGTTGGGAAATCTTTTGGAATATTTTGAAAAATTCCTGAATATTCTCTCAAAATAAATTTTGGTGAATAAAAAAATCGTTTCGGACTTTCCCAAAAGTCTTGAGAAAATTTTTCCTTCTCTTTGAAACCTTTCAGGATTTTTGAAAATCTTTTCAATTTTTCGTTTTAGGTCTTCAATAATCTACATTTTTTAAATTTGTTGAAATCTAATTCAGGTTGAAATTATTTTTGTATTTTTTCAAAACTTCTAAACATCTCTTAAACTTATTCGATTTTTTTCTAAAATTTTCTAATCTTGCAAAAGTAAGAACTGTTGGTTACCATTCTTCTGCATTCTTTTCCAAAGTTATTGGAAATCATCTCAAATTTTATAAAATATTTTCTTTAAATTGTAAAAAAAAAACAATTTTTGCTAAAATCGTAAAAAAAATACATTATCTTAAAACCTTTCTAACCCTTTAGAAAACTTTAAAATTTGACTTCAAAATCTTCCAAATTCTACATTTTGTTTGAAATTTTTAATTATTTTAGAATCTTTTCAAAACTTCTAACATTTCAAAGTATATTCTGAAATCATTCAAAATTTTGCTAACATTTTTTTTGCGCGAATTGAAAAAAGTATCTCGAAATCAAAGCTTAAATAATAATTAAACTATTTTGAGTTTTTGTCCATAATTTCATTTCTCTCATTTCTTTGAAAGTGTGAAAAAGTTTGCAAATTATAATCTGGTAGCGGAATGTTAAAAACAAACTAATTTCTAATATTAAAAAGCATTTACAATTAAAATTTTTTATTTTATCAATAATGTTTAGAAACATTCAGAAATAAATTTTAGCAAGGGGTTATGAATAACAACCTTTCATCATTTTTGAAACATTTGGTCAAAAAGTTAAGAAAAGAATTGTTGTCTTTATTATTAAAGAATCATTTACAATTCAAAATTTCTCTTTTAAAAATAAAGCAGAACTGAAATTCCTCATTTTGAAATCGCGATTTAAAAACTTCCAGAAAATTCAAAAGAACAAATAAAAAAAACGTATGCAACGAATCAGGTATTCAACAACGATTGCGAGATTTTAGGGAATTTCTTTTCATCAATTTTCTAAATAAAAGATAAATAAAATTGTTATTCTGGAAAGATTTTCAATGTTGCTAAAATTTTGAAAAATTTATATCTATTCACACACGGAAAAGTTTGTCCTATTATTTTTTACGTTAATTTTGCAGTCTTTTCAAAATTTTGAAAATATCTTTCCGCAACCTTGCGGCAATTTTCTGGCAATCTTGCGGAAAACTGCTGGAAATTTTGCAGCAACCTTACAGGAACCTTGCAGCAAATTTTGCAAAATTAATCATTGTTCCTTATAATTGCCATAATTTATTCGTTTGTTTAAGAAACATGAAATGTAATCTAACATGTAGAACAAGTTGCAAGAATCGAGTGCCAAAAGTGACAAATAGCTGAGACAGTGTCTTTTTGTTACCCGTATTTAATGACGAAATCATAATTCCTCGGCCCATATGGTTTGAAATTGCAAATTATTTCTGGAGCGTAACTGCAATTTCAAATAAGGGTCAAGATTCAAAACCCCAAGCCTACCCTGACCCAGTTGGCATAGGTGTTGCTGGATACATTGATGAGCTTTTTTAGTGTAAACAGGTGTTATTAAAGACGATCTTCCAATAAAATCTCCATCATTTTTACCAACAAATATTTTTATTTTAAATAAAAAACACTTGAATTTTTTCATAAGATACGAATTTTCAATTAAGAAAGATTTTTCATTTAAGATAGATAATTTTTAACCCAGAAAGACGAATTTTCAACAAAATTGTTGTATTTAAAAAAAATGAATTTTCAATCAAATAGTTGAATTTTTGACCAAATATAATTATTTTCTGGAAATATTTTTAAATTTTAAACAAAGTAATTGAATTTCCGGATAAAATGAAGGATCCTCCACTGAGTAATTTCTCACATAAAAAACGGAAAGAAAAAACTTTCTGACAAATTTGTTCAATTTTCAATAAGATAATTTAACTTTAGAGCACAATGATGAATCTTCAATTGCAAATGTTAACATTTTAGTTTAAGAAATTAATTTTTAACCAAAAAAATTGAATATCCAAATAGTTCAATTATTTACGAAAGTAATAGAGTTTTCAACTTAAAAAGACCAATTTTGAGCGAAATAATTAAATTTTTAAGCAAAAAACAAACAAATTCTCAACCAAAATAGTTAAATTTTCAACCAAAATAGTTAGATTTTCAACCACAGAGATGAATTTTCGAATAAAATGGAGTATTTAAATTTTCAGTTTAAAAGTAATTTGTCACACAAAAAAAAATGAATATTGAAAAAGTTTTATTTTCTATGAAAATAATAGAAGTTGCAACCCAAAAAGATGAATTTTCAACAAAGCAGTGAAATTTTTGAGCCAAAAAGACAATTTTTCAACGGGAAAGGAAAATTCTCTAAAAAATTTGTTCAGTTCTGAATAAAATAATTTAATTTTAAACCACAATAATGAATCTTCAATTGCAATGTTAAAATTTTAGTTTGAGAAATTAATTTTCAAACAAAAAAATTGAATATCCAAATAGTTGAATTTCTTACGAAAGTAGCAGAATTTTCAACCCAAAAAATATTTTCGTTTTCAACAATAATCAAAGTTGCAAATAATTAAATTTTTTGAAAATTAGTTAACTTTTCAACTGAAATCCTGAATCTTCACAAAAAAATAAATTTTCAGGCCAATAAAAACAAACAAATTCTGAACCAAAATAATCAGATTTTCAACCACAGAGATCGAATTTCAAATAAAATTATGAATCTTCAACTAGAACTGTTAAATTTTCAGCTAAAAAAAGTAACTTTTGAAAACAAAAAATATTAATATTTAAGTAGTCGAATTTTTTATAAACATGATAGAATCTGCAACCCAAAAAGACAAATTTTCAACATAACATAATTTTCAGTTGGAAAAATTGATTTTCAACCAAAAAAAGAGAATTTGCAATAAAATAGTTCAATTTTCAGTTAAAAAAGAGAATTTTCAACTGAAAAAATCAATTTTTAACCAGTAAAAATCATAAATAATAAAAACGAATCTGTAGTAAAAAATAAATTACAACAATATAGTTAAACTTTTAACCAAATAGTAGAATTTTTAAAGAGTTGAAAAATTATGAACATTATTTAAAATTTAATAATTTTTCGAAAAAATCACAATAATTGTTCAGGAATCAGAATTGTAAATCTTTTCCTAATTCTAATGATTTTTCTTTAAAATAACCGATTTTCCGTGAAATGCGCTAATAAACCGAGGAAACTTTAATTATTATGAAAAAAACATTAATCTTTGAAATATAATAGTTCTTATTAAAAATTGTCATTTCCAATTCTACTATTTGGTTGAAGGTTTAATTATATTGTTGTAAATTATTTTTCATTACAGATTGATTTTTATTATTTATAATTGTTATAGGTTCAAAATTAATTTTTTTAGTTGAAAATTCTTCTCTGTCATTGAAAATTGAACTATTTTGTTGCAAATTTTCTTTGTTTGCTTGAAAATCAATTTTTCCAACTGCAAATTTAACTATTCTACTTTTGGTTGAAAATTGACCATTTTTAGTTTAAAATTCAACTGTTCGGTTAAAAATGAAGTTTTTGGTTTGAAAATTCTATTATTTTGGTAGAAAATTGTACTATTTCGGTAGAAAATTCAACTATTTGAAAAATCTTTTTTTTTGGTTCGAAATTAAATTTTTCATTTGAAAAATTAAATATTCCAGTTGAACTTTCAATAATTTATGTATTGGTTGAAAAGTTTATTATTTGGTCGAAAATGTAATTATCTTGTTCAAAATTCAACAATTGTTTAAAAAATTAATTCTATTCGGTTGAACATTCAAATTTTTTGTTGAAAATTCGTCTTTTTGGATTGCAGATTCTATAATTTTCATAGAAAATTCGACTAACTAAAAATTAATATTTTTATTTTCAAAAATGACTTTTTTCAACGGAAAATTCATCTCTGTGGTTGAAAATCTAATTAATTTGGTTGAGAATTTGTTTGTTTTTTTTTGCTTAAAAATTTGACTATTTTTTTCAAAATTCGTCTTTTAGGGTTGAAAATTCTATTAATTCTGTAAGAACTTAAATTATTTGAATATTCACATTTCTTTTGGTTAAAAATTTTTTTTTCTTAACCGAACACTTAACAATTCCTGTTCAAAATTCATCATTTTAGTTTAAAATTAAATTATTTTGTTGAAAAGCCTACAATTTTTTTAGAAATTCATTGAAATTTCAACTCTTTTCTTTTGTTAAAAGTTATATTATTCCATTATAAATAAAACCTTTTTAATGAAAATTCAACTACTTATTTGAAAGTTAAACTTCTTTGTTAAAAATGTATTTTTTTGTGAAGATTCATAATTTTAATTGAAAAGTCAGCTAATTTCTTGAAAATTTAATTATTTGTTTTAAAAATTCAACTGTTTTGTTGAAAATTCGTCTTCTTGGGTTGCAACTTTGACTATTGTAGAAAATAAAACCATTTTAATACTAATATTTGTTGTTCTTGAACAATACTTTTTTACCCTGAAAATTTAATTATGCCAGTCGTAGATTCATCATTTTAGTGAAAAATTAATCTCTCTGGGTGAAACTTTAACTATTTTTGGTTAAGAATTCACCTTTTTTGCTGAAAATTCATCTTTTTTCTCAAACACATAATTGTTTTGCTAAAAATTTGTTTTTCTGATATTCAATTTCTTTTGGCTAAAAATTAATTTCTTTAACTAAAATTTTAACAATTGTAATTACAGTTCCATAATAGTAGTTTAAAGTTAAATTATTTTATTGAAAATTGAATAAATTTTTAAGAAAATTTTCCTTTCCCGTTAAAAAATTGTCTTTTTGGCCTACTCGATTCTTGCCTGACTCGACAGTCTTGCCTCACTCGATTCTTGCCTCACTCAATTCTTGCCTGACTCTACAGTCTTGCCT
>CAKNXH010000488.1:135885-168875 GCA_932178445.1 Andricus quercusramuli | reverse complement strand
AAAAAGGGTTAATTCAAATTAAAATAAGTGTAATTAATAGCATGCTAAGTTGTTTATTTGTTTTTTTTTCCACATAAAATTTGATTTCATTTTAAATTATTAAAAAGAAAAATTATTTCAAAAAAATATATTTTAGTTTTCTTGATTTGATTTTGCAGCATTTTTCATTTATAAACTATAAATTTATTTTGGTGTAGAAATATATGCTGTTAAATTCAAGCTGCAATCGAACTCTCGTAATAGCAATATTTTATTAAGGGTTCGAGTGCTTCAGAGGGAAATGTAATTTCTGCCTTGGCCAGGCTATAATTTTACAAATGACCTGCTATTCAAACGAACGTGTTTCTACCCTACTTGATAAAAGTGACTGTGGGGTTTCAATTGATTGAGGAAATGCAAACGCATTTCCACTTCCTGTGTGTCGAATATTTTAATGAATATATATTCTGAATTTTTTTATAATAAATAAAAAAATAACAAATGAGAATGTTTATACATTTTTCGAACAAATTTTCAAATATTTTTAACATTTGAAAAACAAACAAAAAACATTTTTAAGTTATTTCCGGATGAAATATTCGTCAATTTAGAATTAAATTTGACTATTGGAACTTTCGATTCGAATCTTCTACAAGGATCGATTTACTGCTAAAAAAAGAAATTTTTTACAGATGAGTTCCAGTTTAAACCAAGTAGGATGTTTAACCAAAAAGGATCAATTTTCAGCCAAAAAGCTTAATTTTCTAAAAAAAATAATAATTTTAAACAAATAAGTTCATTTTTTCAACAGAAGAGATTAATTTTCAACTGAAAAGTGTACATTTTCAAACGAATAAATGATATTTTAAATAAAAAAGATTAATTTTCAGCAAAAAATGAAATAATTAAATTTTTAGTATAAAAAATTAATTTTTAATCAGAAATGAAACAAGTTTGTAACGAATTTTTAAAAACAAAATTCATTTTCTACTACCAAATTGTTCAATTTACAATTTTGAAAGGATAAATTTTCAATTCAAAATAGAACAGTTAACTTTCCAGATAAAAATTTTATTTTTCGCAAAAGAAAAATGATTTTCAACCAAACAGTCCAATTTTCTACCAAATTATTCAATTTCAAAGTCAAAAAGACGAATTTTCTACAAAGCAGATGAATTTTCAACCTAAAAATATGAATTTTCAACAAAAAAGTTAATTTGCGACCAGATAGTTGAAGTTTAAACTAAAAGGATGAATCTTTAACCGAAAAAAATTAATTTTTTTCAGAGTAGCTTAACTTTAAAACAAGCAGTTGATTTTTCAACAAAAAAAATGTTGAACAAAAATGTAATATTTTATATATATATATATATATATATATATATTATATTTCATAATAAAATTTTAAATTAGTTATAGTAATATCTATTTCATTATTATAAAAATTCAATTTTAAAGTTTATAATATTTTCAATAATAATTTTCGGTTTAAAAATAAAATAAAATATAACAAATAAAGACGAATTTTCAAGAAAAGACTTGGATTTTGAATCATAAAAGATCAATTTTCAATTTAAAATATTATGTTTGAACCAGAAATAGAAGAGTTTTACTTTCAGCCAAGAAAGTTAGTTCTAAAAAAAAAAAAAAAAAAAGAAAAAAAATTCAACAGAAAATATAATGCTGTATTTTTCAGCCAAAAAATGATCTTTTGACCTATAACAGTTAGATTTTGTTATTGGGTTTTAATTATTTTATTTTATTCATTTTTATTTGATTTATCTTCACTAAATTTATTATTATTTTATTTTATTTCATTTAATATTGGGTTCTAACAATTTTCTTTCTGGAAAAGATTAATTTTCTTGAAAACAGGGAAAAAGTGAGAATTCTTGGAAAAAGGGAAAAATTCATTGTTTGATTGACGGTTACATAAAATTACCTTAATATTTCGTATTCAAAAATAGCAGGGGGTCAGCATCAGTGTCACGTGACATTTGAGTGGTCACCTAAATGTCACAAATTGTCACAAGAGGCAGAGGTGAGTCAAAAGTTACTAAAATAGCGTCACGTAATATGTGGACGCTCCCTTTTCCCCATATAGAAAATAGAGATACAGTCGACAGATTTGATATTCATAAAAAAATAAATGTAAACCGAAAAAATGCAAAATTTCACACTATTTCACAGGAAATAACTACAGATTTCGTGGCTTCTTTTGTTTCATCATAGAGGAAGCTTTGGTAACATTTTCCAAAATTTTTGAATTAATTTAAATAAACCTTCCTTAATTTAGAAATGTCTAATACAATGTTTTAAGCAATGCCCGGATGTGTGTGTGTGTGTGTGGATGTGTGGATGTGTGAGTGGGAATGTGTGGATTTGTGTTAGGATGTCACATTTTTTTGTGAACACGGTAACTTGAAAACGGTTGCAGACAAATGGATAAAATTAAAAGGTCAAAAGATTGACCTATAACATTGAAACATTTTATTGAAGAGTAAGGAAGCTATGGTAATGCATAACATTTGAAAATACGGTATTTTATGGTAAAACTGTTTTCCCTAAGATAATTCAAAATTGATGCAAGGATATAAAAGATTCCTTGGTTCGAAACAAATCGATTGACCTACAACAATAATACATTTTATTAAAGAGTATGGAAGTTATGGTAACTTATATATTTTCAAAATCGATTTTTCTAGTGAAAATTTTCTCATTAACATCATTCAAAGTTGATGCAAGAACAGAAAAGATGTGTTAATATGAGTCGTATCAATTGACCTATAATATGAATACATTCTATTAAAAAGTAAGGAAGCTATGATGATGCATAACATTTGAAAATACGGTATTTTATAGTAAAACGTTTTTCTTCAACATAATTCAAAGTTGATGCAAGAACATAAATATTCTTTGGTTCGAGACGAATCGATTGACCTACACTATTAATACATTCTAATGAAGAGTAGGAAAGTGATGGTAATTTATATATTTTTTACATCGATTTTTATATTAAAAATTTTCTCAATAACATAATTCAATGTTGATGCAAGAAGAGAAAAATGTGTTGATTCTAAATGAATCAATTGACCTACAATATTGATACATTTTATCAAGGTGTAGAGAAATTATGGTAATTTATATATTTTTTAAACCGATTTCATTGTAGAAATTTTCTTTATCTCATAATTTAAAGTTGATGCGAGAATAGAAAAGTTGTGTTGATTCAAGAAAAATCGATTGACCTATAACATTGAAACATTTTATTGAAGAGTAAGGAAGCTATGGCAATGCATAATATTTGAAAAACGATTTTTTATAGTAGAACTTTCCTCACGAACATAATTCAAAGTTGATGCACGAATATAAAAGATTCCTTGGTTCGAGATGAATCGATTGACCTACAATATTATTACATTTTAATGAAGAGTAGGGAAGTTATGGTAATTTATATATTTTTTAAGTCGATTTTTATAGTAAAAAAATTTGCTCATTGACATAATTCAAAGCTGATGCAAGAAATAAATGATTCCTTAGTTTGAGTCGAATCGATTGACCTACAATATTAATACATTTTATCAAAGAGCAGGGAAGTTATGGTAATTTATATATTTTTTTAATTGATTTTTATGATAATCTTTTTCTCATTATTATAATTTAAACTTGATGCGAGAATAGAGAAGCTGTTTTGATTCAAGGCGAATCGATTGACCTATAACATTGATACATTTTATTGAAGTGTAAGGAAGGTATGGTAATGCATAATATTTGAAAATACGGTTTTTATAGTAGAACTTTTGTCTTCAACATAATTCAAGGTTGATGCAAGAATTTGAAAGATTCCTTGGTTCAAGGTGAATCGATTGACCTACAATATTAATACATTTTAATAAAGAGTAGCTAAGTTATGGTAATTTATATATTTTCAGAATCGATTTTCATAGTGAAAATTTTCTCACTAACATAATTGAAAGTTGATGCCCGTTCGAGGTGAATCGATTGACCTACAATATTAATACATTCTATTAAGAAGTAGGGAATTTATGGGAATTTATATTTTTTTAGAATCAATTTTTATTGAAAAAATGTTCTCATTATCAGAATCTAAAGTTGATACGAGAATAGAAAAGTGGTGTTGATGCGAGACGAATCGATTGACCTATAATATCAATACATTTTATTGAAGAGTCAGGAAGCTATGGTAATGCATAATATTTGAAAATACGGTTTTTATAGTAGAACTTTTGATGCAAGAATTTGAAAGATTCCTTGGCTCAAGGTGAATCGATTGACCTACAATATTAATACATTCTACTAAAGAGTAGAGAAGTCATAGTATGTTATATATTTTTAAGTCGATTTTTATGGTTAAAATTTTCTTATTGACATAATTCTAAAGTTGATGCAAGAACAGGAAAAAAGTGTTAATTCGAGTGGTATCGATTGACCTATAATATCAATACATTCTATTGAAGAATAAGGAAGGTATGGTAATGCATAATATTTGAAAATACGGTTTTTATACTAGAACTTTTTTCTTCATCATAATTCTAAATTGATCCGAGGATATGAAAGATTCCTTGTTTAGAGAGGAATCGATTGACCTACAACAATGATTCACTTTATTATAGAGTAGGGAAGTTCTGGTAATTTATATATTTTTTTAATTGATTGTTATATTAAAAATTTTCTCATTCTCATGATTTGAAGTTGATGCAAAAATAGAGAAATTGTGTTGATTCAAGACGAATCAATTGACCTATAATATTGATATATTTTATTCAAGAATGAGGAAGCTGTGGTAATGCATAATATTTGAAAATACGGTTTTTTATAGTAAAATTTTTTTCTTTAACATAATTCAAAGTTGATGCAAGAATATAAAAGATTTCTTGGTTCGAGACAAATCGATTGACCTACAATAATAATACTTTTTATTAAAGAGTAGGAAAGTTATAGTACTTTATATATTTTTTAAGTAGATTTTCATTGTAAAAATTGTCTTATTAACATAATTCAAAGTTGATGCAAGAACAGAAAAGATGGGTTGATTCGAAAAAAATCGATTGACCTATAATATTAATACATTTTATTGAAGTTTAAGGGAGCTGTCGTAATGCATAATATTTGTAAATACGGTTTTTATAGTAGAACTTTTTTCTTCAACATAATTCAAGGTTGATGCAAGAATTTGAAAGATTTCTTGGTTCATGGAGAATTAATTGATCTACAGTATTAATACATTTTCATAAAGAGTAGGGAAGTTATGGTAATTTATATATTTTTAGAATCGATTTTTATAGTGCAAATTTTCTCACTAACATAATTCAAAGTTGATGCATGAACAGAAGAGATGGGTTGATTCGAGAAGAATTGATTGACCTACAATATCAATGTATTTTACTGAAGAGTGGGGAAGCTTTGGTAATGCATAATAGTTGAAAATACGCTTTTTATAGTGGAACTTTTTTCTTCGACATAATTCAAGGTTGATGCAACAATCTAAAAGATTCCTTGGTTCAAGGTGAATCGATTGACCTACAATATTAATACATTCTATTGAGAAGTAGGGAATTTATGGTAATTTATATATTTTGAAAATCGGTCTTTTATAGTAAAACTTTTTTCATTAACATAATTTAAAGTTGATGCAAAAACAGAAAAGGTTTGTTGATTCGAGACGAATCGATTGACCTATAACAGTGATACATTTTATTGAAGAGTCAGGAAGCTAAGGTAATGCATAATATTTGAAAACACTGTTTTTTATGGTAGAACTTTTTTCTTCAGCATAATTCAAAGTTGATGCAAGAATATAAAAGATTCCTTCGTTCGAGAAGTATCGATTGACCTACAATATCAATACACTTTATGAAAGAGTACGGAAGTTATGGTAATTCATATATTTTCTAACTCGATTTTTATAGTGAAAATTTTCTCAATAATATAATTCAAAGTTGATGCAAGAACAGATGAGTTGATTCGAGACGAATCGATTCATCTATAACATTGATACATTTTATTGAAGAGTAAGGAAGCTATGGTAATGCATAATATTTGAAAATACGGGTTTTCATAGTAAAACTTTTTTCGTCGACATAATTCAAAGCTGATGCAAGGACGGAAAAGATTTCTTGAGTCGAGGAAAATCGTTTGATCTATAATAATAATACACTTTATTGAAGATTAGAGAAGTTATGGTCATTTATATATTTTGAAAATCGGTTTTTATTATTAGAACTCTTTTCATTAACGTAATTCAAAGTCAATGCAACAATGTAAAAGATTCCTTGGTTCGAGACAAATTGATTGACCTATAATATAAATACATTTTATTGAAGAGTAAGGAAGCTATGGCTATGCATAATATTCGAAAATACGGTTTTTTATAGTAAAATTTTTTTCATTAACGTAATTCAAAGTTGATGCAAGAACGAAAAAGATTCCTTGATTCGAGGCAAATCGATTGATCCATAATATTACTACACTTTATTGAAGATTAAGGAAGTAATGGTTATTCATAATATTTGAATCATCTGTTTCAAACAGAAAAACTTTTTTCATCGACATAATTCAAAGTTGACGCATGAATAGAAAATACTTTTTGATCATAAATTTTCGAATAGAATAATTCTGGAAATTTTTGTAAAGAAATAATAAAGCTGGGAAAGGGACTATTGCTTCCTCTATAAGGAAACAAATACATTTTCTAACGGGAAGCAAAGTGCTCGTGAAATGAGCACCATATAATCATGAATACAAACAAGGTGGAAACTCTCGAAATCGAATTCACAGCTAGTTTTGATTTTCTATTGTATCGTTCTAAATCTAGAAAAGTGGATTATTCTTCTCTATGGAAGATAGTAACGTGGACGATAAATCTTTTGCCAATACTGTCAGCTTTGTGTGCAAACACAATAATCGGTTCCGAATTCGATTAGAGAATCACCGGACGATATATTGGAATCCAAAGATCAATGAGGATGAATTCAGGTTAATCGACAAATGGTACTTCGCTAAATTCGCTTTCCTAATGACATGCTCTGACTTTCAAACTAGAGGGAGAAAACCACTCATTGAATTCCAGAAAGTCGTGCACTGAATCCCGGACAAACTTCGAAACACAACGAGCTGAACACTAAAAGCATTCACGTACATGATCTTCAAACTAGGGAGAAGATTTGATTAGCTTTAAGAGAGTTACTCATTCAGTTTATTCTTTATTTAACCGAAAGACCTGCTACCTTGAAAGTCAATTTTTTGTATACTCTTAGAAATGTTTGCAATTTTAGTATACACGGGCAAATTAAATTTCCTATACGTTTACTAAATTCATTACACTTTGTAATTTTAGTATACTTACGTATACTAAATTTCTTTTATGAAGTTATATGCGTACACTAGATTTATTAAGTGTTCAGTATGTTTCTTTCACGTATATGAATTTTATAGCTTCTGTATACTAAAATTCATATACGTGATTAATATATTCAGATGCGCAAGCGCGTTCCGATTTACGCGAGTCGGGGAACGTGATCGGTGGCAGACTCGATGCCGCTGCATTTGTTTGAGTTCTCTGTAATGCTACAAGGTTCGGATTCTTTCTTCTTAATTTGAAAATTAAAACTGTGTTTTTCGATTTCATGTTTCATCTGATCATGTTTACAGGTGATGAAGATGGAACCCACGCGAAACGGAACGCGTATACTAAATTTAGTATATGCGTATACTGAATTTCGTATACATGTATACTGAAGTTAGTATACGCGTATACTAAATTTTATGTACGTGCATACTAAATTCATTATATGCATATACTAAATTAACTGTACGCTGGTATACTAAATTTAATTTCATGTTGTGCATTCTTGCTTCCATTACATATATACTAAATCTAGTACAGATTTTTCTTACATAGGTTGTCGATGTAGCCCAGCATGACGTACAGTGGTTCAGATGATCCGAAAAGGTGATCCAAATTTTTAAAAAATTACTTTTTCTGTGAACTATTGATGACAATCTATTAAAAAGTACTTGAAGTACGTGAAACTACAAAATTAATTTGAAAAATTTTATTATTGTAAGCAATTTTTCAGGATTCAATGTTTAAAAATTTGAGAAATCGCTCTCAACGCCTAATGTCCCATACATACCCAGGCGGAAATATTATATATAGTTTATATATAGTGTGAAGTATTATATATAATATTCGTTTGTTTTATACATTTTTTATATAAAACAAATGAATATTATATATAATACTTCACACTATATATAAACTATATATAATATTTCCGCCTGGGTATGTACCTTAACTTTAGTAGGTGCTGTATTAAGACCAGTGAAAAATATTTTTAAAGTGGTTATATAGAATCGTAGTGTTCAAAATTTCATATTTATTAATATTATTAGCACTATTTTTATTTATTTTATTTACCACTTTGCGACGCACAGTGGTAAATAAAATGACTTTTTTTTGGTTCACAATTCACAAATATTAACTAATTGGGACAAACAAATATACAAAAAAAGCTGATAAAATTCCAATGAAATTCGTAGAGCCTGATTTTTTATTCAATCTTCCAATTTTATTGAAAAAAAACAATTATGACGAAAAAAAAGAGCAATTTTTTGTTTTTGCGTCTCCGAAGCTCTCTAATAATAGGAAAATCATTGTAATGGTCTACGTTTCATAGATTTACATTAGATGAAGCTATTGCATCATGATAAAATAAACAAAAAAAATGTATAAACAAATTATTCATTGAAAATGTGTTTTTTATCATTTTCAATGATTTTACGTTTTTTAAGTCATATTGCAGGAAATTTGTGTGGAAACCATATTATAATGCAGAAAATTTCTCTCAACATTATGTAATTGATATAATATATAATTATATAGATTAATAAACAATATATAATATATATAATGAATAATAAAATAATATAAATTAATTATTCTGGCATTTGTCGACAGAAAAATTAGTATTTTTTTCAATGTCAATTCTTGAAATTAGAAAACCTTATGATAATTTCAGCAAAATTCATAATTTTTTAATAAATTTAATGTCCTTTTCGAAAAAATTTAATAAACGAATGCATTATTCGGGCATTTTTTAAGAAAAAAGTTTGATCTTTCAATCTTAGTCCTTTTAGTTTCAGTTTCTTGTTTTAAATTTTGAATTTTTTGTTTAAATCATGCAATTTATCAACTGAGTATCAATATTAATGAAATTATCATAGATTGCCTGAAAAATTAATTTGTTTATAATATTAACAAAAATAATTTCAAGAGAAATTTTCTTTACTATTATATTGTTTTCTTCCAAATTTCTTGCAATCTGACTTTAAAAAAAAGTAAAATTAGTGAAAATTGTAGAAAACACATTTACAACAAACAATTTGTTTTCAACATTTTAAACTTACAGAGATGAATTTTCGAGGAGAATGTAATTTTTAATGAAAAAAATATGAATTTTGAAACAAATAATTGATTTTCCGACTAAAACATATAAGTTTTCAACCAAAAACGATATAGTTACATTTTTAGTTTAAAAATTAAATTAATTGTCAACAACAACAAAAAACGAATTCTTAACTAAATAGTTGAAATCTCAATCAAAATGACGATTTTTTTAACATGAAGATCATGTTTCTTCGGAAAGATGAATTTTCAACAAAATACAAGAATTTCCCACAAAATAGTTGAATTTTTCACCCGACATTATTTATTTTTAACAAAAAAAGTTATTTTTCACTAACTGGTTAATTTTTCAAATAAGCAGTTCAATTTTTAGTTAAACAGTTGAATTTTCAAACAAGTGGTTGAACTTTTAACGAAATAATGTAAGTTTTCAACAAAAAATGTAATAGTTACATTTTGAGTTAAAAAATTAATTTTTGACAAAAAAAATTAATCTTCCACCAGTTAAATTTGACAAAAAAAGACGCATTTTTAATGAAGTAGTTAAATCCTGAGCCAAAAAGATGAATTTTCAAAAAACAAAATTAATTTTCTACCCAAAAAATGCGAATTTTCAATAAAATAAATGAATTTCCGATATAGTTGAATTTTCTTTCAATTCTCCTTTCAACAATATGAACTTTCGACAAAAAAGTTAATTTTCTATCAAAAGAGTTGAATTTTCGAATAGAAAACGAATTTTTAATTAAATAGTGGCATTTTTCACCAAAAAGGATAAATTGTCAATCAAAAGTGGAATGGTTAAACTTGCAGTTAAAAAAAATGATTCTAAAAAAAAAAATTTAACAGAATAGTTTAATTTTGAACCAAAGAGATGAATACTGAAACCAAAAAATTAATTTTCAACAATATAGTTTAACTTTTAACCAAATAGTTAATTTTTTCAACAAAAAATATAACTTTTTCACAAAATAATTATATTTTCAACAAAATAATTTAAATTCACAACCACTTAGTAAAACTTTTAATCAAATGAGATGAATGTCCCTCTAAAAATATTACAGTAAACTTTTCAGAAAAAATTTTTTTTAATTCATAATAATTAATAATAATATAATAAAAAATATTTGGATTTTCTTATTGGGTTCTATATTAATTCAGTTCGCTTCTCGAATTGCAATATTCCAGAAATTCCTAAATTAAAAAAAAAATTGCCACGTGATATTTTTTCTTCAAAAGGCTCGAAATATCTCTACTAGGGCTCATTCAACGTAGAATTTCGTAAGCTTTCTAGCCGCGATTTAAAAAAATATCTGGCCTATTTCCAAAGAAGCTATCTTATTTCAAAGTCAACAGTGACTTTTAGGGCCGCCCGCGCAAGCCCTGTAGATGATTTCCGACGGAAGTATAAAAAACTTTTTTTTTTAATTTTTACCTGATTATAAATTTCTTCCAAGTAGCTTTTCCAAATTTACTTTTTGTTTGTTTTAATTTTGATTACAATTCCGAAATAGAATTATATTGAAACGAACGTATATTTATATCATCATTGTGTATAACAATTTTGAAATAAATAATTTTACTTAATAAAAAAATTATTTCTAAATGTTTCTAAACATTATTGATAGAAGAGAAAATTTAAATTGTAAATGATTGTGTAATAATGGCAAAAACATATTTTTTTAAATTAGAAAAAAAATTGGAATGCTTTTTGATAATTATTTTAAAATTATGAATAATTTTTAAATAATTAAAACTTTTAAAGATTTTTAAAGAATTTTGTAAGTTTTCACGAGAATGAAAGCAAATTTTTGATGTTCCTACGAAAAATTAAAATAATTTTCTTCATTTTGAAAAATTAATTTTATGAGACCATTTGAAAGGATTTCAAAACATTTCAAATATTTTCAAAGAAGCTGAAACATTTTGAGACAATTTTTTTAATTTTGCAGAATTAAAAAAATGCAGGAAAATTTTGAATAATTTTTAAAGATTATGAGGTTTAGAAGGTCTGGCAAGGTTTAAATAAATAATATTCTTAATATTTGTGTGAAAATTTGTAATTATTTTTTATTTTGAGAAATGAACTTTTCGAGAAAATTAAAAAAGGCTTTTAATCATATCCGACGATTTTATGAAATTTAGAAAAATATTTCGAGAAAAAGAAGTGAACAAAAAAAAGAAAACGAGATTTAAGAAGAATTTTAAATTTCAAAAGATTTACAGAACTATAGATTTTTTAAGATTTCAAACATAAACTTCAGAAGCTTCAAAAGAATTTCGAAAGGTTTCAAGAGAATACAAAAATTTTTTGATTCTTAGGAAAATTTAGAAGATTATGAAGCCATTTTTTTACATTTTGAATGATTTTTCAAAATTGTAAGAAAAAATCCTATAAAATAAAAAATATTTCTTCAAAATCTTCTAGAGTATTTTTTCACGCATCTGAAATATTCAAAAAACTTCTTTTATTTTTCTCAAAAATCTTATACAAATTATATTCATATAAATTTAAAAACAAACTGATAATAGTTATTTCTTTGTCCTCGATTCTCAGACTTTAATTTCAACTCAAAATTAAGTGCTCAAAAACTTTTAACAAATAAATAATTATTCAAAATTTGTATGTTATATTATTATTAATATTTTTTTATATTATTTGTGGTATTGAAAAAAAGTTTTGAATTGGTTAATTTCAATTAGTACTTACACTAGGTAACTTCAATATATGTATGAAAAAAAAAATATTGAGGAAGCATTCAGTGTTTCATCAAATTATTGTTTCATTTATAGACAATACTTCATCTTTGAAAACTTTTTTGTATTTAGAAAATCGATTCATCTCGAATTAATACAACTTTTCTATTTTTGCATCAACTTTGAATTATGTTGAACAAAGAAATCTTATTATAAAAAACCGTATTTTTGAATATTATGCATTACCATAGCTTCCTCATTCTTCAATAAAATGTATTGATATTATAGGTCAATCGATTCGAATCGAATCAACACATATTTTTTGTTCTTGGATCAACTTTGAATTATGTTAATGAAAAAAGTTTTACCATAAAAACCGATTTTCAAATTACATAAGTTACCATAACTTCCCTACTCTCCAATAAAATGTAATAATATTATAGGTCAATCGATTCGTCGCGAACCAAAGGATCTTTTATATTCTAGCATCAACTTGGAATTATTTTAATGAAAAAAGTTTTACAATGAAAAACCGATTTTTAAAATATTAAGTACTAAAAGAAATGCAATGAATACTTTTAGGAATCCTTTGGCCCGGAAAATTGCTTCGAACATTATATTAGACATTTTTACCTGAGGAAGGTTTAATAAAATGAATTAAAATTTGTTTGGAAATGTTACCATTACAAAGCTTCCTCCATGAGGAAGCGAAAAGGAAGAATGTTTTTATATATTTTATTCCGTTTTTAAATTTCCATATTTTACAAGTTGGAAAAAGCTTTTCACATTTGAAAGTAAGTTCTACGTTCACATTGAAAACGCTTCCGACGGATGTGGAACATGAGGATATGGAAGCTGAGAACGACAACCAGCTGTAGATTTACGGAACAGTTTTCATCTCGTCACGTGTAGTGCTGGAGCACGGCATTCATTTCCATTTTTTTTTTTTTTTTTGAAATATACGAATACACACGTCCAGATATATATTCACAATTTTTCATGACTTTTGCTTTCTCATAGAGGAAGCTTTGTAATCGTAACAGTAGGGTGCACAGTCTTCCCCTTTTTTTCTTAGTTTCCCCTTTTTTCTTGAAATTCCCCTTTTTCCCCTATTCTCAAAAAACTTCCCCTTTTTCCCCTTTTCTCTTTAAATATACGATATTTGGAATTGTACCCATTATTGAACAATAATTAAAGCAATTATACCACTTAAATAAATTATTTATGAATAAATAAGGTACATGTTTCAAATGCAGACCATTGAAAAAGAATACTCTTTAAAAAAATTTGAAGATGAAACATTTTGAAGCAAGTTGAAAATGTGAAAACTATAGACAGAAGTTATTATCCAATATTAAATTGGAACAGTTACAAAATATTTAGTACTATTTGAATAAGTGTTAGAATATTAACACATTTTAGTTTAAATGTACAAAGTTAAATACCTAATTAAAAAATGGAATATTCCGAATTTATCAACTGCAATTTTAAATTTGGTTGCAAGTTCATGAATTTCGTTTAAAATTTATATTTTTTGGCAGAAATTTGGTCAAAAATTTAACTACTTGATTGAAAATGTATTGATTTGGTTGAAAAGCTGTCTTTTTGGTTGAAAATCAAACTAATTTGTCAAAAATCCATTTTTTTAAACTGAAAATTGCAATTTTGGATTCAAAATTATTTTTTGTATTGAAAGCTTATATTTTTGAGTTAAAAATTCGAATATATTGTAGAAAGTTCTTTTTTTTGCTCAAAAATTCAATAATTTTCTAGAAAATTGGTTTTTTCATTTGAAAATTAGTTTCTTGAAATGAAAGTGTAGCATTTCCATTTTTGGTTCAAAGTTGATCTTTATTATTTTGAAAATCCAAATATTAGGTTAAAAATTTATGTAATTTGTTAAAAACTCGTCCTTTTTTCAGAAAAACAATCTTCTTGTTTTAAAATTCGACATTTTGAATGCATTTTTTTTCTTTATTGACTAAAACATCTTTTTTGGTTGAAAACTCAACTCTCGTTGCAAATTTGTGTTTTCGGATTAAAGATCCAACTGTTTTGTAGAAAATTTTAATTTTCTCTGGAGAATTCAATAGTTTGGTGGAGAATTTATCTAATTGGTCGAATTTTGAACTAGTTTGTTAAAAATTCATCATTTTAGTTATTTTTTTTTAGTTTGTTAAAAACTAGGGTTTTAACTGAAAATTTTAATATTTGGTTGAAAATGAACTTCTTTAATTGAAAATTCATATTTTCGTAATCAAGTTCATTGTAGAAAATTCTTCGCTCAGGCTTCTAAATTCAACAATTTGGGAGAAAATTCAGTTTCTTAAATTGAAATTTAATTTTTTGAAACAAAAATGTAACTATTCGATTATTTGTTGAAAACTGACGTTCTTGATTCAACAATTCAACTATTTTGTTCAAAAATTATCTCATTTGTTGAAAATTTAAAATTGTGAAAATTAAAAATAAATTTTTTGATCAGTTACAATTTTTTTGTAAATGTGCAAAAACATGTTTTTTTTTTTTGATTGAGTCATATGCACACATTTTAAAAAAAGTTGAATATTATCGAACCTGAAATTTATTTAGTTTGATCCAAAGAAACATTTTTTAATTTTGCTTTTTCGGGAAAAAAATTTTGTTTGCGATTTTGGAACGTTACAAATACCACGAAAAAAAATTTTACATGAATAAAAAATAATAACATGTTTCTTTGGTTCAAGCTGACTCAATTTCAGGTTCCAATCAATCCAAAAAACATGTTTTTGTATATTTTCCAAAAATTTTGAATAATTTATTTATCTATTCTTTTCTTGTTTTGTTAAAAGATCAACTACTTTGATAAAAAATCGAACTATTTGGTTTAAAATAAAAATATTCACTTAAAAATATAACTGTCAGAAATGGAAACGTTTTTTTTTGTACCATAGACTGAATTAATAAAACTCTAAAAGAAAATAAATATAATTTTAGTTGTAATTTTCAACGAAATAGTTAATAAAGAGTCCAATTTCCAACGAATAAACTGGTTGAAGATTGAACTATTTCGTTCAAAATTCGTTCTTTTTTGGTTAAAAATTAATTTTTTTCAATTGAAAATTTAACTATTCTATGTTTAGTTGAAGGTCGATCCTTTTTAATCGAAAATTCACCTAATTTCTACTAATTTGTTGAAAAAATTATTTCATTGGTTGAAGATTCAACTATTTTGTTGAAAATTCGTTCTTTTTGGGTTGAAAATTATTTGTTTTAGTTTTAAATTCAACTATTTCACTATTGGTTGCAAATTGATCGTGATGAATTTTTTTGAATGTTTAAAAAATTTACTTTTTAAATTTTTCGCGGGAATATGGGGCATTCTGATTGGACAAGCCTCGGAAGTCCCAATTTTTTCCACCATTGGTCAGTTGGATTCTGGATACTTTGTTAGTCAATGAAGCCACTGCATACCACTATCCTGATTGGTTAGCCAGTTTTCAGACGTCTTGAGTTATCGGGACATGTCCTAATTTATCGGGACATGTCCTAATTTATCGGAACATGTCCTAATTTATCGGGACATGTCCTGATTTATCGGGACATGTCCTAATTTATCGGCACATGTCCTGATTTATCTGGACTTGTCCTAATTTATCGGGCCATGTCCTTATTTATCTGGACATGTCCTAATTTATCGGGACACGTCCTGATTTTTTATCGCTGACCTGATTTTCTGATTTTTCGTGCTATGTCCTGATTTTTCATGCCCGAAAATGAAAATCAGCGACTTTTATAGCGCTTCACTAAATTTTTTTGACAATTTCTGAGAAGACAGTCTCATTGTTTTCGAGATAATTAACATATTGTACTATTGTATTATTTTATGAAATTTAAATTTTGAAATTTAAAATTGAACTATTTTGTTGGAAACTGGTCCTTTGGCATGGGAATTCCATGTTTTAGATAATTATTTTTCTTCATCGACTGAAAAATCTGTCTTAGTTGAAGAAATTCAAACTTTTTTGGCTAAAAATGCAACTGCTTGGTTGAAAACTAAAATTTTTTGATCGAGGAGTTTCAACTATTTTGTTGCGTGATACGTCCAAATCCAACAAAAAGTATTCAGGCGGCCCTGCCTGTTTACGTTTGGATTTCTCCGAAATATGCTGAAGGCTACTGCAAGCCATGCCAAAAACCGTGCTTATTTCAGGACTTGAGTGTAATTTATTTTTGGTTAAACATTTTTCTTTTTTAGTTGAAAATTAGAATTTTTCTTGTTGGTCGAAAATTAAACTATTTGGTTCAATTTTTTTCATTGAGGATTTAAAATTATATTTGATAATTCATTTCTTTGATTAAAAATTCAATTGGTAGTGAATTTTCTACGAAATTGTTCAACTGAACGTTTTTTTATTGAAAATTCATATTCTGTAGTTGGAAATTCAACTATTTGGTTGGAAATTTATTTTTGGGTGAAAATTGATCTTTTTCAATAAAAAATTCATGTATTTTGTTGAATTTCAATTCAATTACTTGTTTAAAAATTTATTTAGGTTTTTTTCATTGAAGATTCATCATAATATTTGGAAATTCATTTCTTTGGTTAAAAATTTACTTATTTGTTGAAAATTTAGTTGAAAATTAATTTTTTAAACTGAAAATTCAACTACTCCGTGTTTTGTTGTAAAATCTTCCGAGTTGAAAATCCATCAGTTTGCCTAATGATTCCTCTACTTTGTTGCAAATTAATTTCTTTTGTTAAAACTTAACTATTTTGTTGAAAATTTATCTTCTTCAGTTGAAAATTAATTTTTTAGTTACAAATTGACCTATCTTTTTTAACAATTGTTTTTTTTTGTTAAAAATAAATTGTTCAACTGAAAATATAACTATTCCATTTTTGGTCAACAATTTTTCTTTTTCATTTCAAAATTGGTATTTCTCTTGTTGATCGAACTTTAACTATTTGGCTCAAATTTTTTTTATTGAGGATTTAAAATTATATTTGAAAAGTCATTTCTTTGATTAAAAATTTAGTTAGTAGTTGGTTTTTTTTAAAATAATTTTTTCAACAGAAACTTTAACTACTAAGTGTTTTGTTGAAAATTTATCTTTTTTAGTTGGAAATTCAACTATTTGGTAGAAAATTCAATTTTTGGTTAAAAATTCATCTTTCAATGATGATTTATCATTATATTTGAAAATGCATTTCTCTCGCTAAAAATTTAATTATTTTTTTGAAATTTTTTTTGTTGTTGAAAATTAATTTTTTTAACTGAAAATTTTACTAGTCCATGTTTTGTTGTAAATTTATCTTCCCCAGTTAAAAATCCATCTTTTTGGCCAATGTTTTCTTATTTTTGTTGAAAATTAATCTTTATTGATGACTTTCATGTATTTTGTTCAATTTCAATTCAATTATTTGGTTCGAAATTTATTTATATTTTTTTGAAGATTCATCATTATATTCAAAAATTCATTTCTTTACTTAAAAATTCAATTATTTCGTTGGAAATGCAACTGTTTTTAATTGAAATTTAATCTTTTCTGTTTAAAATTCGATCATTTTGTTGAAAATTCATCTTTTTAGGTTGCAAACTCAACAATTTGGTTACAAAATCAACTCATTTGTTGACAATTTTATTATTTCTTTGCAAATAAACCTAAATTAGCAAATTTATAAACATCAAAAAAATATTGAATTTAAAAAGTTTCATTAAGTTTTTTTTAAAGCTGAAAAAGAGAGACACTTTGAATATTTTCTATCTATTCTATTTTGAAGGAAAAAGTTTAATTTCCAACACAAAAATGTGAATTTTCTACCAAAATAATTAAATTTTCAACTGAAAACGATAAATTATTAAGCAAAAATTGAATAGTTACATTTGCAGGTGAAAAATTTATTTTTGACTAAATAAAAACGAATTTTCAACAGAAAGGTAAAATTTTCAACCAAAGAAATGTATTTTTTCACTAAAATAATGAGTTTTCAACAACAAAAATGTTTTTTTAACAAACAAACAAATTTTAACCAAACAGTTGAATTTTCAACCGAAAAGATTAATTTTCTACCCAAAAAGATTAATTTGTAACAAAATACATGAATTATCACAAAACTATTTAAAATTAAGCAATTTTCAACCAAAGAAATGAATTTTCAACGAAACATGGAATAGGTGAATTTTCGGTCAAAAATAATTTATTTTCAACCAAAAAAAAGTGATTTTTATTAAAAACTGAAAAAATATTTAGTGAATTATCAATTTGGAAAAAATTCGAGTAAGTTTAAGATATATTTAGAAGTTTTGTGAAGATCTAAACTTAATTTAAAGCTGGAAAAGATTTAAAAAAATAAAAAACTTGAGATTTTTGAAAATTTCGAAATAAAATTTTGAAGCTTTTTAAGGTTCATTAAAGGTTTTGAGAAAATAAAAAAAATTCTCAACATTGCTGGAAAAATTTACAATGAACTTTCATTGTTAAAAATTAATGTTAAGAGAATATTTAAAAAGATTTAAAAAATCTTTGAATAATTATTAATTTGAAAAATAATCGAGTATCGTATATAAATCGTATAAATATTTTATATCTATTTTATAGATATTTTATATTTTATTTTTATTATTTATATTATTTTATATTATATTTTATATATCGTATAAAAATATCGAGTATATTTCAAAATAGAATCTGGAAGGTTTTAAAGCCATTTTTTTTATTTTACCGGATTTTCAAAAAAATGTAGGAAAAATTCAAGTTTTAAGATAATAATTAACAAAATTTGCATCAGATTCCTGGAAAAGTTTTTAATGATTTTTTATAACAAATTTTCAAGCGAATATCAAAAAGGATTTTAGAACAAATTTCGATGTATAAATTAATATTTCTAGCTTAAAATTGCCTAAAATTATATATTTTTAAAAACGTATACATTTTTTTATTGATTCTTCAATGTTGAATTATTAAACTTTTTGGTTCGGTTGGTTAAAAATTCAAGTCTTTTTATGAAAAGTCCTTTTTTTGTTTGAAAATTAGTCTGTTTTGGTTGAGGCTTGAGTTAATAAAAATAAAACAGAAGTACCACTTTTTAACTTTTTTTCGACACTAAAGAAAATGCAAATTTCCGTTTTGGTCTCTGTTTAAAATTTCTGAATTTTTTTGAATTGAAAATTTAATTATTCCATTTTAGGGTGAAAATTGATCGTTTTTAGTCGAAAATTCAACTATTAAATTTTTCATTAAAAATTCTCCTCTTTTGGTTTAAAATTCAACCTTTTGGTTAAACATAGAAGTACGTTGTTAAAAAAACTTATTTTATTTGTTGAAAATTGAACTGTTCCGTCAAAAATAATTTTTTGCATTACATTTTTTTTCTTGCTGAAAATGTAATTATTCCAGTTTTGGTTGAAAATTCATTTTTTTTCAGTAAATTTATCTTTTTTGGTAGAAATTAAAAATTTTCCTAATTGGAAATTCAACTTCTTGATTGAAAATTAAACTACTTTTCTTCAAATTTATTATATTGGTTGAAGACTTAACTATTTTGTTGAAAATCCTTTTTTTTCTGCGAAAATTAATTTTTTAACTGAAAATATAACTGTTCCATTTTTGGATCGAAATTTATCGTCTTTAGTAGAAAATTCAACTATTCGGTTAAAAATCGATGCTATTATTTGTTTGCAAGTTGGTTTATTTTGTTGAAAATTTGTCAATTTTTGGTAGAAAATTAATTTCTTTTGTTGACAATTAAAACAGATGGGAACAGCGAGCAAGCAACGACGCTATCTTCTCGATACCTCATCGAGGAGATAGCGTCGTCGCTTGGTCGCTGTTCCCATCTGTTTTAATTTTTCTTGCCTTGATAAGGGTGCTGTGTGAGCACCGAAACGTTGAATTCTTGTTTTATTTTCAGGAATTCTGTATATTAAATTTTTGAATTTACTAAAATTTTTAGAACCTAGTAAAGCATTTAAGAAATTTCTTATCTTAAATTCATGAAACAACCCCATTAATTTTTTCAGCTGCAGAGGAACTCGGCGTTGGAGAAACTCTGCCATCAGCACCAACGGAGCTTGCTCAGTATCCAAAGCTTTGTGAACTTCGGAGGAAGTTTCCGGTTCTGTATCGCGTGGAGTTTCAGGTAAGGCCATTTATTTTGCAGAAACTCTATGGCCCTTAAAGGCCTTGCGAGAGCATCGATCTCGTAGCAAGAGAAAAAAATTGCCACTTTTTTTTGCCTCCACCAAAAAGCTTTTCCCGGCAAGTATCGGTCGGGTGCATCAGGGAATTGTGAGAGAGGCTATTGAAAAAAATATTTGAAAAAAACATAACATGGAAAGCGGAAGGCTGAAAATAAAAATATCTTCCTTTAAAATATTCTGAAAATTGAAAGGAATTTAGAGTGGGAAAACGTATTTATTAATATTTACCCAACAGTAGGGTAAAATAAGAAGCGCTAAAGATATTGTATTGTATACTTTTCATAAAGAATGGTTCTTGAAACATGCTTTTCCATAAAAAAAATGTGTAGGAGTGGGCTAAAAATTTACAATTTGGAATCTGTGTCAAAAATACTCTAAGATAACTTGAAAACAATTTGAGTAGGGTAGTTAAAAAAAAGTTAATTTTTGAAAATTGAGAAAGCCTTCCGATTTTTTAAAAATATAAGTCAAATAATAAAGTTTGATGAGTTTTTTTCGATCAACAAATAAATACAAAATTATTGGGACCAGCATTTAGAAGATCTATTAGAGTTATATTAAAAATATTTTCAAACAATTTTTTTTAAATGAAGATTGAAAAGAATTCCATTTTATCATGAATAATTTTTGCCGAATGAGCAGGAAAAAGATTCATAATCAAAAAATAAAATTCGAAAGCAACCTCACTTTTCCGCTCATTAGAGACAAAAATAACATCATGAAAAAAGAGGAAGAAAAAGGAAAAAAATTACACAAAAAAAAAAAAATAAATAAATAAATAATTTTTTTCTAAATTTCAATTCATTTTAATCTTGAAATACTTTTAATCTAGAATCTTTTACAAACGGAATAAAACAATATTTAAAATACAAATTTAAAATTCCTTAATTTATTAATGTATTTGGAACAAAATCTCTTTTCTACTATAAAAGATGGTTTTCCAACAAAAGACTTGAATTTTCAAAAAAATAATTAAATTTTTAACATAATTGTTGAATTTTCAATCTAACAAGATAAATCCCCAACAAAAAATGTCATAGTTTACATTTCAGTCAAAAAAGATTAAATTTATACCAAAAAAAATTTTTCTCAAAACCAAAAAGACGAAAACAAATAAAGACTTTTGACTAAAGAAAGAAAATTTTACCCAAATTGTTGATCCTTTAAGCCAAAAGACGAATTTTCTCTACAAGAATTGAATTTACAAACAAAAAGTATGACTTTAGCAAAAAATTATTCTTTCACGAAACTGATGCATTTTTAAACAACAAAAATCAGATTTTAAACCAAGGAAAATTTTTTTTTTCTTGCCAGAAAAGAAGAATTTTCAACTAAAAAAGATCAATCTTAAAAAAATGGAACTGTTACATTTTCAGTTAAAAAATTAATTAAAAAAAAAAAACTTTTCCCCTGAATAGTTAAATTTTTAACCAAAGACATAAGCCTTCAATCAAAAAAATAAATTTTTAATAATGTAGTGTAACTTTCACCCAAGTATTTAAATTTTAAATTCAAAAAGATTAATTTCCAACAAAATAGTTAAACTTTCAACCAATGAGATGAATTTTCAACTAAAAATATAACTCTTGAAAAAATATGATTTCTCAAAAAAGTAATTCAACCAAATCTTTCTAATAAAATAGTTGAATACTCAAGCAAAGAAGAATATTTTTTAACAAAAATTTGCATTTTCATTAAAGAAAACGAAATTTCTACCAAAAAGATAAATTTAATAAAAAAATTTGAATTTTCTGTTAAAAAAAGATTTTAGTTGACTTTTCGCGATCAAAATGTGATTTTTTAACCAAGAAATAAGTTTCTACTAATTTTTAATAAAAAAGGACAAATTTTGTTTATAGTTAAACTTTCATCCAGAAAAGCTTTTAGTTAATTTTTTAACAACAAAAGATGAACTTCAAACAAAAAGTAAATTTTTAATGAAATAGTTAAGTTTTCAATAAAACAATAGAATTTTTAACCAAAAGTATGACTTTTTACCAAAATAGTTTTATTTTCAACCAAACAGTTGCATTTTTATCCAAGAATGATAAAATTTCCCTTAAACAGATGAATTTAAAAAAAAAAAAAAAACTAGTTGAATTTTCATCTAGATAAGATTTCAGTTCTCTTTCTAAAAGCAAAATATTAAATTTAAGCAGAAAGTAAATTTTTTACAAAATAGTTAAATTTTCAGCAAAACAGCAGAATTTTCAACCAAAAAGTATGACTTTTCAACAAAATTGTTGAATTTTAAACCAAAAGGTCGCATTTTAATCCAAGAAAGATTCAATTTCTGCTAAAGCAGGTGAATTTTGAAATGAGAAAACAGATTTTCAAAAAATGGTTGAATTTTTAAGCGAACAGTTGCATTTTTATTCAAGAAAGATGAAATATTTATTTTGAAACGGATGACTTAGAAAAAAAAACTTAAAAAAAATAGTTAAATTTCTTTCTGTTAATTTTCTGCTAAATATAGTCGAATTTTTAACTAAAAAGTATGACTTTTTAACAAGATTTTAAAAATTTCAACCAACAGTTGCATTGTCAAAAAAACCAGAATTTCTACTAAAACAGGTGCATTTTTAAATCAAAAAGAAAAATTTTCAAAAAAGGAGGTGAATTTTCATTCAAAATGATTTCAATAGACTTTCCTACAGAAAAATACAAATTTTAAACAAAAACAAAATTTTCTAGGAAATAGTTGAATTTTCAACCAAATTTCTTGTCCAAGAAAGGTGCGAAATTTCTACTAAAAAAAGATGAACTTTTAAATTAAAAAGTCAAATTTTCAGAAAAAATATTTTTCATCTAAAAAATATTTCAGTTGACTTATCAGCACCAAAATATGAATTTTAACAAAAGGTTAATATTGTACGAAGAGTTGAATTTTTTCAACCAAAAAGACGAATTTTCAACAAAACAATTGAATTTGAAGAAAAAGTGATGTCTTTTTAAGAAAATTGTTAAATTCTCAACCAAATAATAAAATTTATAACTAAAAAGATATTCTTTATTATTAATAATACTATGGTTGGGAATCAAAGATAAATGGATCTCTTTTTCGCAAATAAGAAATAATGATAAGAAAAATATGAAAATATGAGCTTCTTCAATATACATTCTATTGTTTTCATATTCATAAATTTTAAAAACTGCGAGGTTGAATTCAAGCTTCAAAGTGGATTTTGTGCGGTGGAAATGGCTCAAAATTTTTTGGACCATGAAGCTTTTATTAACTGAATTTTTCATCACACCCGCGAACAATATTCGCTCCACATTTTTTTTCAAAGCTACTAAAATCGCGAAATTTTTCAATTTTTTAAGAGTTGTCTTTCATTTTTGAAACCACTGCCCTGGAATCTTTTCCTTTAGATTGGTTGTCTTCAAAGATGGCTCAAATTGAAGCGTTTGGCATATTGATGAAGTTTAAAAAAAAATTAATTTTCTCTATTAAACTGTTGTTTTATTATTATCAGTTGTTAAAAAATATAAAAAATGAGGAAATTCCGTTTTTAGCTCACTATGATGAAAGCTTTTCTATTAAACCGGTTTTTTGGGGAATGGCTCAAATTGAAGGCTATTCGCAATAAACTGAACATGTAGATATGCATCAAAGAATAAAATTTTTTTTCTTCAATTGATGTTTTTTTTTGTTATTGAACATTTAAAAATGAACTAAATGAAGAATTACCACTATGCTGGAATCTTTTCTTTTAGATTGGTTGTCTTCGGAGATGGCTCAAATTGAAGCATTTGGCATATTGATGTAGATTCAAAAATGTAATTTTCTGTATTAAATTGTTGTTTTATTGTGGAAATTTGTTTTTTTAGCTCACTATGATGGAACCTTTTCTATTAGTCAGTTTTTTTGAGAATAGCTCAAATTGAAGGTCATGACATGTAAATGTGTATTTAAAAATAAAATTTGCTATGTTCTATTGATGTTTTTTTGTAATCCACTCTCTAAATCTGAATTAGTAGTAGAAAACTACTAATTGGTAGTAGTTTTCTAGTGATTCAAATAGGGCCGATTCGTTTATTGGTAATTAGTAAGAATCTACTAATTCAACTAGTAAGAATAACTGACTAAATGAATTAGTAACTATATTTACTAAAGGAATTGGTAATACTACTACTAAATTAATTGTTGAATGTATTGCTGGTTACTATTTCAAAGGGTAGTCTCAAGTAAATTGAAAAACTGTTTTTTCAACGAAGAGAAGTTTATTCAAATACATTACAAAATTATTAAGGTCGAATTAGGTCCGATTAAAAAACAAGTTAGTTCAATCCGAATTGAAAACATGTTATTGTTATAATTAGAACTATAATATTAATAATCTTAAAAGGTTTTACAAGACAAAAACAACTGCGAAGTCGTAACTGTTTTTCCTTTAGCTAGATAAAACTATTAAAATATAATATAATGCTCGGTGGAGAGCTTTGTAAGTTTGCACCATGCAATGTACGGCTGTACACTTGGCTTTGATTGATTCCGGATGCCCTCTACTTCCTCAGACACGTTACTAGCATCCTAGATTACAAAATTTTTATTACGTACTTTTAATTCGTATATCATGGTTAATTATTATTACAGTATAGCCAAATGAAGATATCATACCTGAAAAAACATTCCCTGACAATTCCAAGTTCTATCCAGATATGTCAAATTTTTTTCTGGTATAATTTTTTATAGTACGGACCCATTCAAATATTTATCTTTTTTTTAATCGACTCGGAATAAGTCCACAGTTTCGCGAGTTAATTATATTTTTTTTTTTAGTTTCTGGGGATTTAATTAATATTTTTAATTTAAGAATCTTCAACATATTATATGACAAGATATTATCAAATATATTGGCACCATTAAATAATTAAATAATCAAACCTGCTTGAACTAAAATGATGAATCTTTTACTGAAATAAATGAATTTGTAATAAAAGTGTAACTTTTAACCAAGTAGTTTTTATCTTCAATCAAAAAGATCAAATTACAACTAAAATTATGAATACTTAACTGGAATACTTACATTTTCCACCAAAAAGATAAAGTTTCAAACAACAAGATTAATTTTGAAACATAAAGAATGATTTTATACAAATAATACGTCTTTTGAAGAACATGAAAGAAATCTTAACTGAAAAAGACAAACTTTCAACCAAACAGTTGAATTTTCAGTTTAAAAAATTAATTTTCCAGAAAAAAAGCAAATTTTCAGCTAAAGTGTTGTATTTTCAACTGAAATGGTGAACCATTGACTGGAATAGTTGAATTTTCAACTAAAAATTATAATTTTTCAACCTAAAATTGAATGGTTACATTTTAAATTTTGTATTATGTTAAACTAAAGAGATGAAGTTTCAAATAAAATGTTGGAATATTCGACTGGAATAATTACATTTTCAATTCAAATAAGAATTAATTTTTTGTTAAAGTAAAAACAATTTTTCAACAAAATAGCTCATATTTTAACCAAAGAGATAAATTTTTTATTAAAATGATGAACCTTGAACAAAAAAAATAATTTTAAACAAAAGAGTTCAGCTTTTAACTCTGTAATTAAATTCGTATTCCAAAAAAGATGAATTCTGAACGAAAAATGTAGTAGTTGACATAAAAAGAAATTAATTTTTAATCACAAACAGTTGAATTCGACAAAAAAACTATTCAAAATGAGTTGGATTTTCAACTTGAAAAGATTTTTCAGTCAAGGGAGAGAAAAAATTGCAAACAAGCTGTTAAATCATCAATGAAGAAGATGAAGATTTGAATTTTCAACTAAAAACGATCAATTTTCAAAGAAAAATATAATAGATACATTCTCATAAAAAAAATTAAATAAACTACATTAAAATTTTCACGCTTCAAAGTATGTAGCTACTTTTATTTTAACGTATCCGCAGTTTAACAGTAAGGTGTTTCAAAATAGAATTTTTGGAAGACAAAAGAGTGTTAAATCCTGTTTAAAATTTAGGTTAAATAATAATGTTTGTGCATTAGTTAAAATAGATCTAATAATTATAAGTGCTGCCTCAAAAGCGTAAGTTTAAAATTTTGAAAAAATACTTTTTAATCTTCTTTAAAACAATCTCTTTATCCATAAAAACAATTAAATAAAAATTTTTAACCCAAAAATCCGACTCAGAATTTTTAAATTGATTTTTTAAAAAATTTGAACATCTACGTATCTTTCAATGTATGTTGAGTAGGTTTTCTGTAAGTTAGAGATAAAAAAATAGAGCCGTTCTCAAACTGTTAGTTGATTACGATATGGTACATAATTTTCAATTTTCGATAGACACTAGAAACTTTATTAAAACAAATAATTCTACATTCACTTGTTGTTACGAATAACAGAATTATTTGAAATAAGACTATAATTCAACTTTTACCCTGTTTGAAGCAACATTTTTAAGGTAATACTTATAGAAAGTTAGAATTTCCTGACCGAGTTCTCCCAGGCTAGAGGCATACTTTATTAATTTGCTCTTCATTATTGAAAATTCAAAAGCCGTTTTGACTAAGAAAAAACTTATTGTACAAAGATAACAATCAGGCATATCATTCATATAAATGGAATATGTAATAATAATTTACATTCGGATATTTGGACAACTTAAGTGCACTCTTGATGGTTAGCTTCTTGACTTACTTGCAAATTTTAGAAAAAAATACATGAATAAGTGAATATTTGCTTTTTATACCTTCCAGTTTCGTTACAGTGTCTAAATCTAGTAGTTTTCAAGTATTTTAGTCAATTGCTGCACACTGTATTCTCGAAGGTCTTGAATTTTTCTGAAAATAAATTTTAGTTAACCTTACTTTTTCCAACGACACTTTCACAGTTCCCTTCAAACTATTTACCTAATTACTAATATTAAACAAAAACTTACCCATTTTAAAGAATCTAAGATAAACGACTCATCCTGAAATCAATTGCAGTTATAACCCACTCTTTGCCGTCAGAATCCACTTATTCACAAACTTCGGAACATTTTGGGAACGAACAATAGCTATAGTTATTCTACCTAATTTCACGAGTTCACATTTTGGCTGCATTGGAGTATTGACAAAACGTTAACCTTTTTTAATTGAAACTCAAAAAGCAGCAGAATGTATTTTAAAAATTGTTAAATTATGTTTCCGTAGCAATTCTTTTCTACTCTTCGAATTAGTAAGTTGCTACTACTAAGCAGATTAGTAGAATACCCTCACTAATTCATTTAGTAACATAAATCTCAACATTTCATTTAGCGGAAAATGATAAAATTACTAATTTAACAGTCAGATAGAATGCTACTTATTGAATTGGTAAAATTTCTACTGATTCGGATTTAGAGAGCAAGATTGAAAAATGAGGAAATTTCATTTTTTGGACCACTATATGAGCTTTCATATTAGTCCGTTTCTTCGGAAATATCTCAAATTAAAGCTCTTGTCACGGTAGATGTGCATTGAAAAAAAAAGTTTTATAAAATAGTTTTTTTTGTTATCACTCTGTTCAAAATTAGAAAATTGTTCTTTTTTGCTCACAATGATGAAAACTTTTCTATTAGTTCAGTTTTTTCGGAAATGGCTCAGATTGAAGGTTTCAAAATGTTAGATGTGCATTACAAAATAAAATTCACTATATTATGATATTATTTTTTTTTTGTTATCAGTGGATAAAAAATGAGAAAAATGAGGGAATTTTGTTCTTTAGCTCACTACGATGAAAGCTTTTCTATTAGTCCAATTTTTTTTTTTTTTTTTTTTTGGAATGGCTTAAATAGAATTTGTTATTTTATAGTATTTTTTTATCACTGTGTAAAAATATGATAAAAATGAGGTGATTTCGTTGTTCTTTTTTTAGAAACTGGAATCATTTTGTATTAGTTTTTATAGATGGCTGAAATTAAAGATCACAGTCATTTTCTAGTAAAATTTTTAAGAAAAAGTCACTATAGTCATTTTATTTAGGGAAAAGGTCAATTTCGCTACTTGAATCCATCCCAATTAATATTTTACAATAAAAAAAGAAATATAATTTATCCTCTTTTCCCCTCTTCAAATGAACTCCTTTCTGTTTTTTCTCTCTTTTTGAGAAACATTCTCTTTTTTCTGTTGTTTTTATTTCTCAAATGCAAATAGAAATAATAGAACCTAACAAGAAAATCCAACTATATTTGGTTGCAAGTTAATTCTTTTTGTTTGAAAAGTCTACTATTATATTTTTGGTGTAGATGTAATCTTTTTTGGGTAAAAATGTAATTATTTGTCCATAAATTCAATTATTTTATTGGAAATTTAACACTGTTTTGTGGAAAAGTCATATTTTTTGGTGGAAAATTTGTCTTTTTTCGTATAAATTCATTTTTTCGATTAAAAATATATCTTTTTTGGTAGAAAAGTGAATGTTTTGGTTGAAAATTTAACTTTTTCGTTGGAAATTCGACCTTGTTCTAAAAAATTCGTCTTTCTGCCTTGAAAATTCAAATTTTTTGTTGAAAATTTAATAGTTTTTGGTTTCAGTTCAGTCTTTTTTGTTCGAAATTTTGGGCATTTAATTAAAAATTCAACTATTCAGTTGAAAATTCAACTCTTTTTTAAGAATGCATCTCTTTTGGTGAAAAATTCACATTTTTTGGTTGAAAATGCAAATATTTATTCAAAAATCAATCTTTCGATGTGAATTGATCTATTTTGGTGAAAAATTAATGTCGTTTGGTTAAAAATTGATGGCTTTAATCAAAATTAAGGTTTTTTGGTGAAAAATTAAACTTTTCTTTAAAATTCTTCTTTTTTCTTGAAAATTCATCTCTATTCTGCTGAAAATTTCATCTTTTTAGGTGAAAAATGCAACTGCTTGGTTGACAATTAAAAATCTGTTTTGCTGGATTCAACTATTTTGTCAAAAATTAATTTTTTTTATTGAAAATCCATTTCTTCAACTAAAAATCTAACTATTTTACTTTTAATAAAAAATTGATATTGTTCATTAGAAACTTCAACTATTTGTATATTTCTGTTGAAATATAAATTATTACATTTTTTTATCGAGATTTCATCTTTTTTGTTTGAAAATTTAAGTATTTGGTTGGAAACTGAACTCCTTTGGAAAAAAATAATTTTTTTGGTTAAAGATTCATAATTTCATTTGAAAATTCACCTCTTTGTTTGAAAATTTGACTTTTATGTGGAAAAATCTTTTTTTTTGCCTGACAATTATTGGTTTTAACTGAAAATTTAACTATTCCATTATTGGTTGAAAACTAATGTTTTTTTGGTAGAAAATTTAACTATTTGTTCGACAATTAATGTATTTTGTTCAAAATTCATCTTTTCGGTTAAAAATGCAACTATTTTGTTAAAAAGTCACATTATTTGTTCGAAAATTTAACTTTGTTTTTAAATTCGTCTTTTTGACAGAAAATACATTTCTTTTAATCTGAAATGCATCTTTTTGGTAGAAAATTCACCCTTCTTGGTTAAAATTTTAACTTTGAAACAAAATTTAACTGTCTTCTCAAAAAATTCGTCTTTTTGGCTTGAAAATTTGACTTTTCAGGTTGAAACCTCAACTTTTTTCATCAAAAATTCATTTCTCTTGGCAGAAAATTAATCTTGTTTGGTTAAAAACTCAATACTCTAGTTTTATTTAGTCAACCATTTGATTAAAAATTCATTTTTTTTTTTGTCAAAAATTCATTGTTTTATTTCTAAATTCACCTCTTTGGTTATAGGTTGAACTATTTTCTTAAATTTTTTTTTGGTTCAAGATTAATTTTTTCAACCTAAAATTTAACTATTCCATTTTTGATTGGAAATTTATCTTTTTTTTTAGTAGAAACTTTAACTATTTAGTTGAAAATTCATCCATTATGTTAAAAATTCATCTTTTTTGATAGAAAATTATTCTTTTTAAATGAAAATTCATTCTTTTGTTTGAAAATTCGAATATTTTATTAAAAGTTAATAAGCTCTTTTGGTTCAGGATTCGAATATTTAATTGAATATTCGTATTTCTTTGTTAAAAGATTAACTATTACATTGGAATCTTTCGAAAATTCCTAGGAATATTTTGAAATGCCCTCAAATATTTGAAATTCTTTGAAACCTTGTGAAAAATTCTTTGGAAGTTTAAAATATACCCGAAAATCATCTGAAAACCCTTTAATTTATTGAAATTTATTGAAAATTCCTTGCAATCTTATGAAGTACCCAAAAATATTTTCAATCCTAAGGATCAATCCTTAAAAATCTCTCCAGTTTATTTATTGATTCAATCATTATTATTATAATAATAATAATTATAACATTAGGCATTAGTTGCGCAGTGAATTTTGACTCAGGAAAAAACCAGATTGCAAGTCCTTTCGAGCGCGGATAGCAGTCGGATGGGTGACCATAGGCTTTTATTTCATACCACCAGTTGTGTACTCGCTGCGTTTTACATAACTTTGATTGAATTCGTTGAGAATTCATATTGTTTGGTAGAAAATTCAGCTTTTTGGTTAAAAATTCTTTTTTATTTGGTTGAAAAATAATTTTTTAAATTAAAAACGTAACTATTTCATTTTCAGCTGGAAATTGATATTTTTCGAAAGTAAAATTCTGTCTTTTGCCTTGAATGTTCAACAATTTCTTTGAGAGTTTTTCCTGTCTTGGCTGAAAAATTCTTATTTGTTGAAAATTCGTAATTTTTATTAGAAAATTTGTCTCTTTGTTAGAAAATTAATAATTTCGGAATGAAAATTCATCTGTTTTGTAGAATTTTTTGTTTGTTTTTCAAAAGTTTACCTACTTTATAAAACATTCATTCTTTGGTTGCAGAATTGCAGATTCATCATTTTAGTTGAAAATTCATCTCTGGTTCAAAATTCAGCTATTTAGTTGTAATTTTTGTTATTCAAAATTAATCATTCTCAGTTGAAAATATTAAATTATTAGTTTGCAAATTGGTTAATTTTGTTGAAATAACTATTTTATTGAAAATTCGTTTTTTTTTTAAATTTCATCATCGTTTTTAGTCAAAAATTCAACTATCAAATTTTTCATTAAAAATTCACGTTTTTTGGTTTAAAATTCAATATCTTGGTTGAACCTAGAACTACTTTGTTAAAAACTCATTTTATTTGTTGAAAATTGAACTATTCTGTCAAAAATGATTTTTTTTTGCATTAAGTTTTTTTTCTGAAAACTTAACTATTCCAGTTTTGGTTGAAAATTCATCTTTTTCAGTAAATTTATCTTTTTTGGTAGAAATTAAAAATCTTCTTAATTGAAAATTCAACTACTTGATTGAACATTTTTTTGTAGAAAATTAATTTTGTTTGTTGAAAATTCGTCGTTTTGGTTGAGAATTCATCTTTTCAGGTTAAACTATTTGGTAAAAAATTGAAGTATTTTGTTGATTTTTCTTTAAATTCAATCTTTGGTTAAAAATTTAACTATTCTATTCAAAATTCATTTTTTTTTGTTTTTGAAATACCAACTATTTAATTTTTCGTTGAGAATTCGTCTTTTCGTCGAGCATTCCAATTTCCGTGTTGAAAATTCAACTATTTTTGGTTGAAGTAAAATTTTTTTCAGAATAAGACTATCTGGTTGGAAAATCATTTTTGTAATTTCAAGTATTTTTCTGTTAACAGCGACCAAGTAACGACGCTATCTCCTCGATACCTGAGATCTCAGGTATCGAGGAGATAGCGTCGTTGCTTGGTGGCTGTTCCCACCTGTTTTAATTTTTCTTGATTTTTCTTGATTTGATAATAATAGAAATAAAAAAGACGAAAGAAGTAAAAAAGAGAAGGAAGGGGATTTGGTTGGTTGCCTTCTCATTTTTCTTTCCTCTTCCTTATTTTTGTCCAAAGAAACAAATTTTTTTATTTTGTTTTTTAGGATTTGCAGTAGGAGCATTTTTTTATGGTTGTCCAAATTTTATCGTTGAATTCTTGTTTTATTTTCATGAATTCTATATATTGCCCTGGAAATCAGTAGTTCTGTGGTTCGATTCCCAGCGGAGCGAAGGGGGGTGATTTTTTTCAGAAAAAAATTATTTAAAATAATTTACCTTTGAAATTCCTATAAATTATGGAAAATTCTTTGCAGTCTCATTGAATTTGTTTAAATTTTGTCAATAACTGAAAAATATTTGCTTCCGTTGGCTCGAATCAGACGTTGGGGAAGTTAGGTGGACGGTAGGCGATTTATCTTCTGGAAAACTGCTGTAAGGAAGTGTGGGAAAAAAGCAAAAAAAAAAGAAGAGGGACGGGTCAAATATCTTCCGAGCAGCAATTCCTCCCTAACAGACTTTGGTCGAAAGTCTTGTGAAGTCTTAAATTTCAAACGTTCAAGAAGAATCGATTGGTTTTTCCGGAAAAGCTTTATTTCCTAATTTTTCGAAATCCTTTGATTTTCCTTCAATTAAAAGCACTTGAAAATTCTTTCGAATCTTTTGAAATACTCTAAAATAATTGAGAGCCTTTGAAATCCTTTGACATCCTTTGACTTCCTGGCAATTTTTCAAAACACTTGAAAATTCATTTAAATATTTTTAAATACCCGTAAAATATTTTTAATATGTTGAAAATTATTTGGAATCTTTATACATACCCTAAAATCCTTTGAAATTTCTTCAATTAAATGGAATTTATTAAAGACTCCTTGGAATCTTTTGAAATACCCTAAAACATTTAAAATCCTTTCACATTTCTTTACTTTT
>CAKNXH010000488.1:121678-133929 GCA_932178445.1 Andricus quercusramuli | reverse complement strand
TTAATACCCTAAAATGTTTCAAATCCCTTCAAAATTCTTTGGAGCCTCTCAAAATACCCTAAAATCTTTTGACATCTCTTCAGTTCATTGAAATCTATTATAAATTTCTTGGAATTTTTTTTAATACCCTAAAATATTTCAAAACCTCTAAAATCTTTTGACTTCGCTTGCAATTTTCCAAAACACTTGAAAATTCATTAAAATAGTTTTAAATACCCTAAAATATTTCAAAGCCCTTCGAAATTATTTGGAATCTTCAAAGATACCCTAAAATCCTTGGTCTTTTTCGATTAATTGAAATCCATTGAAAATTTCCTGGAATTTTTCAAAATACCCTAAAATATTTTAAATCCTTTGAAATCTTTCCACTTCCCTGGCAATTTTTCAAAGCACTTGAAAATACAGTGGCAATTTTGAATACCCTAAAATATTTAAAATTCTTTGAAATCTTTTGACTTTTCTGTCAATTTTTCGAAGCACTTGTAATTTTATTTGAATATTTTTAAATACCCGTAAAACATTCTTAATTTCTTGAAAATTATTTCGAATCTTCAAAAATACCCTAAAATCCTTTGGAATTTCTTCAATTAATTGAAATCTATTGACAATTCTTTGGAATATTTAAAATACCCTAAAATATTTAAAATCCTTTAGAATCATTTGATGCCCCTTAAAGTTCTCTAAAGCACTTGAAAATTTATTGAAATATTTTCAAAAACTCGTAAAATATTTCAAATCCTTTGAAATTTTGTATTTCCATGGCATTGTTTCATAGCCTTTGAAAATTAATTTAAATATTTTTAAATACCCTAAAATATTTTAAATCCTTTAAAATAATTTAATGCTCCTTAAAAATTTTCAAACCACTTGCAAATTCATTAAAATGTTTGAAAATACCCATAGAATATTTAAAATCCCTTGAAAATGATTTGAAATAATTAGGAATACCCTAAAATCCTTTGTCATCTCTTCAATTGATTGGAATCTATTGAAAATTTCTTGGAATTTTTTTAAATACCCTAAAATGTTTCAAATCCCTTCAAAATTCTTTGGAGGCTTTAAAAATACCCTAAAATATTTTAAATCCTTTGCACATTTTTTAAATTCCCTGGAAATTTTTCAAAGTAATTGAAAATTCATTGAAATATTTTCAAAAACCTGTAAAATATTTCAAATACTTTGAAATTTTGTATTTTCATGGCAATTTTTGATAGCACTTGAAAATTCATTAAAATATTTTCGAATACCCGTAAAATATTTTTAATCTCTTTAAAGTTATTCGGAATATTTAAAAATACCCTAAAATCCTTTGAAATCTCTTCAATTAATTGAAATCTTTTGGAAATTCTTTGGAATCTTTTAAAATACCCTAAAATATTTCAAATCCTTTGAAATTTTTTCAACTTTCCTTGAAATTTTTCAAATTAATTGAAAATTCATTGGAATATTCTGAAATACCCTAAAATATTTTAAATCCTTTGAAATCATTTGGTGCTTCTTAACAATTTTCAAAACACTTGAAAATGTATTGAAATGTTTGAAAATACTCATAAAATGTTTAAAATCCCTTTAAAATTATTTGAAATATTTAAAAATACCCTAAAATCCTTTGTCTTCTCTTCAATTAATCGGAATCCATTGGAAATTTCTTGGAATTCTTTTAAATACCCTAAAATATTTCAAATCCCTTGAAAATTATTTGGAATCTTCAAAAATACCCCAAAATCCTTTGTTATCTGTTCAATTAAATGAAATCTATCGAAGATTCCTCGGAATCTTTTGAAATACCCTCAAATATTTTAAATCCTCTGAAATCATTTAATGCCCTTTAAAGTGCTTAAAGCACTTGAAAATTCATTGGAATATTAAAAAAAAAACATAAAATATTTCAAATCCCTTCAAAATTATTTGGAATCTTGAAATATACCCTTAAATTCTTCGTCTTCTCTTCGATTAACTGAAATCCATTTAAAACTTCCTGAAATCTTTCAAAATACCCTAAAATATTTTAAGTCCTTCGAAATCTTTTGACTTCCCGGGAAAATTTTCAAAGCACTTGAAAATTCAGTGGAATATTTTCGAATACCCTAAAATATTTAAAATCCTTTGAAATCTTTTGACGTTTCTGGCAATTTTTCAAAGCACTTGTAAATATTTTTAAATACCGGTAAAATATTTTCAATTTCTTAAAAATTATTTCGAATCTTTAAAAATACCCTAAAATCCTTTAAAATCTCTTTAGTTAATTGAAATCTATTGAAAATTCTTTGAAATCTTTTGAAATGCCCTAAAATATTTCAAATCCTTTGAAATTTTGTATTTCCTTGGAAATTTTTCATAGCACTTGAAAATTCAATGGAATATTTTTAAATACCCATCAAATATTTTTAATCTCTTGAAAATTATTTGGAATCTTTAAAAATACCCTAAATACCTTTGTGATCTCTTCAATGAATTGGAATCTATTGAAAATTCCTTGGAGTCTTTTGAAATACCCTAAAATATTCCAAATTATTTGAAATTTTTTCCACTACCCTGGCAATCTTTCATAGCACTTGAAAATTCATTGGAATATTTTTAAATACCCTAAAATGTTTAAAATCTTTTGAAATCATTTCATGCGCCTTAAAATTTTTCAAGGCACTTCAAAATTCATGGAAATATTTGAAAATACCAGTAAGATATTTCATATCCCTTGAAAATTCTTTGGAGTCTTTAAAAATACCCTAAACTCCTCTGGAATCTCTTATATGTATTGAAATCTGTAGAAAATTTCTTGGAATCTTTAAAAATGTCCTTGAACAATTCAAATCCTTTTGATTAATTTAAATTAATTGAAAATTCCTCGAAAGCTTCTAAAATATCCTCAAATATTCTAAATCCTTTAAAATCCATTTAATTGATCAGAATCTATTAAAAATTCCTTAAATTCTTTTAAAAGCCATTACAATTTTTTGAAGCTTTCAAAATTTTCTTGTAATCTTTACTAATAGCTTGACATTTTTTGAAATTCTTTCAAATCCCCTCAATTTATTGCAATCTATTAAAAATTCCCTTGATTATTTTAAAAAGCCTGGAAATATTTTTAAGACTTTGAAATCCCTTCAATTTATTGAAATGTATTGAAAATTCGTAATAATCTTAGAAAATACCTTAAAATATTTCAAATCCTTTGATAGCATTTGATACTCCTTAAAAATTTTCAAAGCACTTGGAAAATCATTGAAATATTTCACGATACCCATAGAATATTCCAAATCCCTTGAAAATTTTTTGAAATATTTACAAATACCCTAAAGTCCTTTGTCACCTCTATTAATTGGAATCTATTGAAAATTCCTTGGAATCTTTTCAAATACCTTAAAATATTTCAAATCCTTTGAAAGTTTCGTAACTTCCCTGGCATTTTTCAAAGTAATAGAAAATTCATTGGAATATTTTTAAATACCCTAAAATATTTCAAATCATTTGATGCTCCTTAAAAATTTCCAAATCATTCAAAAATTCAATGAAATATTTGAAAATACCCATAAGATGTTTAAAATCCTTTGGAAATTATTTTAAATATTTAAAAATACCCTAAAATCCGTTGTCACCTTTTCAATTAATTGGAATCTATTGAAAATTCCTTGGAATTTCTTCACATACCTTAGAATATTTCAAATCCTTTGAAACTTTTTTAACTTCCCTGGAAATTTTTTAAAGTAATTGAAAATTTATTGGAATATTTTTAAATACCCTGAAATATTTCATATCAGTTGAAAATTATTTGAAACCTTCGAAAATACCCTAAAATCCTTTGATTTCTCTTCAATTAATTGGAATCTATTGAAAATTCCTTGGAATATTTTCAAATACCCGAAAATATTTCAAATCCTTTGAAATCATTCGATGCCCCTTAACGTTTTTTTAAAGCTCTTGGGAATTCTTCCAAATATTTCAAAATACCCATAAAATATTCCAAATCCCTTGAAAATTGTTTGAAATATTTACAAATACCCTAAAATCCTTTGACATCTTTTCAATTAATTGGAATTTATTGAAAATTTCTTGGAATCTTTTCAAATACCCTAAAATATTTCAAATTCTTTGAAACTTTTTTAACTTCCCTGGCAATTTTTTAAAGTAAATGAAAATCTATTGGAATATTTTAAAATACCCTAAAATATTTCAAATCCCTTGAAAATTAAAAATCCTTTGTCATCTCTTGAACTAATTGAAATCTATTGGAAATTCCTTGGAATCTTTCAAAATGCCTTGAAGTGTTTCAAATCCCTTAAAATCTTATGAAATCCTTTGAAAATTCTTTGGAATCTTTAAAAATACCCAAAAAAAACCCTTTGTCATCTCTCTTTATTTAATTGAAATTTATTGGAAATTCATTGTAATCTTTTAAAATGCCTTTAAATATCTCAAATCCCTTGAAATCTTGTGAAATCCCTTAAAAATTCTTTGGAGTCTTTAAAAATACCCCAAAATCCTTCGAAATCTTTTATATGTATTCAAATCTGTAGAAAATTCCTGGAATCTTCAAAAATGCCCTTAAATATTTCAAATTCATTCAATTTGTTCAAATGTATTAAAAATTCCTTGAAATCTATGGAAGTACCTGAATATACCCTAATATATTTCAAGTCCGTTAATATATTTAAATTCATTGAAAATTCCTTGGAAGCTTTTAAAATACCCTAAAATATTAAAAATATTCTTAAATCCGTTTAATTGATCAGAATCTATTGGAAATTCCACACATTCTTTTGAAATACATTAATATTTTTTAAAGCTTTTAGAAATTTCTTGGAATCTTTACTAATACCCTGACATTTTTTGGAATTCTCTTAATTCCCTTCAATCCATTGCAATGTATTGAAAAATCCTTGGGTTATTTCAAAATGCCCTGAAATATTTCAGATTCTTCGAAATCCTCTCATTTTTTTTATATTTTTAAAAATTCATCGAAATTTTTGAAAATACCCTAAAATATTTCAAATAGGAATCTTTTAGAATTTCATAAAATATTTCAAGTCTCTCTGAAATCTTTCAAAATCCCTTACATTTTTTTTTTCATTCAAGTTTTTAAAGATAGCCAAAAATATTCTAAATCCTTTGAAATCCCTTCTATATATTGAAACATATTGAAAATTCCTAGGAATCTTGAAAGCTTGAATTCTCACTAACGAAAGGGATTTTTTTTTTAATTATACGCAAACCCTTAATTCTTGTAAAAGTCTTTGAAAGTTATAGAAATATTCTGAAATGTTATTAAAGTTTTGTTAAATATTATAACAAAACTAAAGGTGCAGAAAAATCAATAAAAGAATAATTGTAGGGTAGAACGGGGCGAGGCAGCCAAGACGCCACATTTTGGCGTGCAGAGCACTTATTTAAAATGACACCAAAAAGTGTATAGTGTCTTTGGAAAGCTTGATTCTTTGTCTACAAAATTACCTCGTCAAATTTTGACGTAGCTTGCCCATTACAGTTTCTACAACCTTTTCCAGAGACGCTATGTTTCTGCTCAACTGTAAAAACGTGGGGCGAGGCAGCCAACCAATTCAGCAGTTATTGGGCACACGTTTTAATACACATACATCCAATAATGTATAAGTTCTTGATTAGGACCAAGATGATATATAAAAATCAAATCAAAAGTTAAATGTCTTCTCTGACATTTAATGGAGCTTAAAAGAAAAACGAAACAAAAATTGGAAAAAATCTAAGAAATCAATGTATCATCTTCGTTGCTGCTGTCCAATCAATTCGCTTTTTAGCTTTTTCGTCATCTTCTGCCGTTTGTTGGCTACCTCGCCCCACATGTGCTTTTTTCCACAAAAATTTCACACAAAAATTTCACACAAAAATGTATTTTTAATATCGAAAAACCAATCATTCCATCGTGTTAACCTCAAAATTCTACTGCGGAAAATACTTAACTTTTTCTGCACAACCTATACACGAAGGATAAATAAACGTAAATCACGAAAATGGTCCTTCTGCTAGTAGTTTTTCACAAATGACGCTGCTTTTTACAAATTGCGATTGTAACGACACTTTTGGCAAGTACTGCGCACTCACCTAACCGATCTTATATTACAAAAGCCCGATTCCAATTAACGCTGTGGGAATAAGAAGAATTGGCTGCCTCGCCCCAATGGCTGCCTCGCCCCAATGACTACCTCGCCCCACTGGCTGCCTCGCCCCGCTCTACTCTACTCTGGCAATTATTTGTTTAGTCAATTTTGTTATAATGAATAATTATAATGAAATCTCAATTTTCGTATTTGAAGCCTAGATAACCAGATATAATTTTTTTCAAACTTAAAAAATATCTCAGATTGTTCATATCAAAAGATCGAACAAATCATTTTGTTAACACTTGTAATTGATATTGAAAAAAAAAATATATTTTTTCTTTGACTTTATTTGGTACTTCAAAGGCTCTGTGATTAATTATTAAAAAAAAAGGTTATTGTTAGAAAGTCTTTGGAATTTCTTTTTGTATCCTGGCTTTAGTATAACACTCTGACAACATCTAATTGGAAGAGTGCCAGTGTTTCCATCTATACTGTAGTATATTAGCTAGAGTGAATGAAAATTCAGAAATTCTACGTCAACTACATAGGAAAATATTTGTTGTTATCGCATTCATTTTTCCTACACACTTGGCACATTTTTCGTTGACTTTGCTACGATTTGGCCCACTCTACTCGATTACATTCATTGCATAAATTCAATATACAATAACAAATTTCGGAATTGTTTTCCATTCTCGATACCCTGTATTTTACATTTTTGTTAGATATGGAAATTTAAAATAAATAATTCATAATACAATTATAAATCATTGACACTGAGCTTCAATACATTAAAGGCTTGATGGAAAATTTTACGAAATCTGACCATATTTAATTCAATATAAAACTTTTTGAATTTCCGAGATTACGAATCAAAATATACTGTATTTTCCATAAGGTATTTGCATTTTTGACAAAATAAAAAAAAGGTGAATCTCTACCAAAAGAGATGAATTTTCAATAAAAGAGTTGAAAATTTGACAAAATATTGTAATTTTTGACCTAACAAGATGATTTTTCAACCAAAATTTTAAATTTTAAAAGAAAAACTATTGAACGTCAACCATTAATAGTCGCATTTTTAAATAAATATGTAAATCTCTAAAACAAAAAGACAAATTTTTTGGAAGACTGTTGAATTTTTAACCAAGAAAGATGATTTTAAGCCAAGAACTTTCCTACCAAAAAAGTTGAATTTTTTAAAAATCATCACTTTTTAGGCAAATTTTTTAACTTTCGACTCTTAAAGGTTAATTTTCAAACGAGTGGAGAAATTATCAAACTTGAAAAAAATTAATCTCAACCAAAAATAGTGAAATTGTTAACCAAATAGTTAGAATGTTCAAGACAAGAAGACGAATTTTTTTGGACTGTTGAATTTTCAATCCAAAAGAACGAATTTTCTATCAAAAAATATAAATTATTAATAGAAAAGTTATATTTTCGACCAAAAAAAAACTTGTTAATAAAATAATTGAATTTTTAAAGAAATTGATGAATTTCAAAAAAAAAAAATCTTTATCAAAGAAGTTCAATTTTGAACCAAGTGGTTCAATTTTCAATTAAAAAATTAATTCTCAGGGAAAAATATTATAGTTGACATTTCAAACAAAAAAAAAAAAAGGTTGTCATTTTAATTGATATAATTATATGATATTTCTTTGAGACTGACCTAAAATATTTCAAATCCCCTTGAATCTTGTGAGATTTCTTGAAAAATTTTCCGATTTTTTGAAAATACCCTAAAACATTTCAAATACTCTTGAAGCCACTTAATTTATTTAAATTTATTGAAAAATCTGAGGAATGATTTGGAATACCCTGAAATAATTGAAATCCCGTGAAAATTCCATAAAATCTTGAAAAATGCCCTAAAATATTCCATATCCTCTTAAATCTCCTGAATTTATTTCAATTTATTGAAATTCTAAGGAATCCTTTGAAATACCCTACAATATTTGAAATCCCATGAAAATTCTATCAAATAAAAAAAATATCCTAAAATATTTCATATCCTTTGAATCCCTTCAATTTATTTGAATTCATTTAAAATTCTTAGGAATCATTTAAAATACCCTAAAATGTTTGAAATCCGTTTCAAATTTCATCAAATGTTCAAAAAATATTCTAAAATCTTTGGAAATCCTTTAAATTTACTGAAATCTATTAAAAATTCCTTAAAATCTTTGAGAATACCCTAAAGGTGAATTAGAAAATATCTTTAAATCTTTAAAAATTCCAAAAATCCTTCGAAATTGTTTGATGTTCCTTAACATTTTTCAAAGAACTTTAAAATTCCTTGAAGTCTTTAAAAATACCCTATAATATTTTGAATCCCTTGAAAATTTCTTGAAATCTTTAAAAATTCCTTGGAATCTTTTAAAATACCCTAAAATATTTGGAATTCCCAAAAATTCCTTGGAATCCTTTAAAATACCCTAAAATATTTGGAATTCCCAAAAATTCCTTGGAATCTTTTAAAACATGCTAAAATTTCTTAAATCGTTTTATGCTCCTCAAAAATTTTCAAAGAACTTGAAAATTCCTTGAAGTATTTTAAAATACCCTAAAATATTTTTAATTCCTTGGAATTTTCTTGGAATTTTTAAAAATTCCTTGGAATCTTCTAAAATACCCTAAAATATTTTAAATTCCTCAAAAATTCTTTGGAATCTTTTAAAACATCCTAAAATATCTTAAATCCCTTAACATCTTTTTGAAATACCCTAACATATTTTAAATTCGTCAAAAATTCTTTGGAATCTTTTAAAACATCCTAAAATATCTTAAATCGTTTTATGTTCCTCACAATTTTTCAAAGAACTTGAAAATTCCTTGGAATCTTTTCAAATCCCCTGAAATATTTCAAATCCCTTGAAAATTTCTTGGAATCTTTAAAAATTCCATGGGATCTTTGAAAATACCCTAAAATATTTAAATTCCCTTGAAATCTTTTGAAATACCCTAGAATATTTCAAATTCCTCAAAATTCTTTGGAATTTCTTAAAACATCCTAAAATATCTTAAATCGTTTGTGTTCCTTAAAATTTTTCAAAGAACTTGAAAATTCCTTGGAATCTTTTAAAATCCCCTAAAATATTTTAAATCCCTTGAAAATTTCTTGGAATCTTTTAAAATACCCTAAAATATTTTAAATTCCTCAAAAATTCCTTGGAATCTTTTAAAACATCCTAAAATATCTTAAATCGTTTGATGTTCCTTAAAATTGTTCAAAGAACTGCAAAATTCCTTGAAGTCTTTTAAAATACCCTAAAATATTTTGAATTCCTTGAAAATTTCTTGGAATCTTTTCAAATCCCCTAAAATATTTCAAATCCCTTGAAAATTTCTTGGAATCTTTAAAAATTCCTTGGGATCTTTGAAAATACCCTAAAATATTTTTATTCCCTTGAAGTCTTTTGAAATACCCTAGAATATTTCAAATTCCTCAAAATTCTTTGGAATTTCTTAAAACATCCTAAAATATCTTAAATCGTTTGTGTTCCTTAAAATTTTTCAAAGAACTTGAAAATTCCTTGGAATCTTTTAAAATCCCCTAAAATATTTTAAATCCCTTGAAAATCCCTTAAAATCTTTGAAATGCCCTAGAATATTTTGAATTCGTCAAAAATTCTTTGGAATCTTTTAAAACATCCTAAAATATCTTAAATCGTTTGATGTTCCTTAAAATTTTTCAAAGAACTTGAAAATTCCTTGGAATCTTCTAAAATACCCTAAAATATTACAGATCCCTTGAAAGTTCCCTGAAATGTTAAAAAATACCCAAAAATCGTTTGAGATTTATTTAATTTAATGAAAACTATTTGAAAATTCCTTGGAATCTTTTAAAATCCCCTAAAATATTTGTAATGCCTTGAAAATTTCTTGGAATCTTTTAAAATATCCTAAAATATTTTAAATCCTTTGAAAACGTCTTGAAATCTTTAAAAATTCCTTGGAATCTTTCAAAATACCCTAAAATATTTTAAATTCCTTGAAAATTTTTTGGAATCTTTTGAAATATTCTTAAATATTTTAAATCCCTTAAAATCTTTTGAAATACCCTAAAATATTGAAATTCCTCAAAAATTCGTTGGAATCTTTTGAAACATCCTAAAATATCTTAAATCGTTTGATGTTCCTTACAATTTTTCAAAGAACTTGAAAATTCCTTGGAATCTTCTAAAATACCCTAAAATATTACGGATCCCTTGAAAGTTCCCTGAAATGTTAAAAAATACCCAAAAATCCTTTGAAATCTATTTAATTTAATGAAAACTATCTGAAAATTCCTTGGAATCTTTTAAAATCCCCTAAAATATTTTTAATGCGTTGAAAATTTCTTGGAATCTTTTTAAATATCCTAAAATATTTTAAATCCCTTGAAAACGTCTTGAAATCTTTAAAAATTCCTTGGAATCTTTTAAAATACCCGAAAATATTTTGAATCCTTTGAAAATTTTTTTGAATCTTTCAAAACATCCTAAAATATCTTAAATCGTTTGATGTTCCTTAAAATTTTTCAAAGAACTTGAAAATTCCTTGAAGTCTTTTAAAATACCCTATAATATTTTGAATCACTTGCAAATTTCTTCGAATCCTTAAAAATTCCTTGCAATCTTTTAAATTATCCTAAAATATTTGTAATCCCTTGAAAATTTCTTGAAATGTTTACAAGTTCCTTGGAATCTTTTAAAATACCCTAAAATATTTTGAATTCCTCAAAAATTCCTTGGAGTCTTTTAAAGAAAAAAAAAAAAATTGATTAGCATTTCGAACTCGAAAGTTCATTGCCTCACTACCCGATTCGGGTAGTGTTTCTAGATGGATAAATACCACCAGTATGGGTCCACCACACCCACGACGGGCCAACGCCACGCAGTATTCCCCGAACGGTCACCCATCCAAGTACTAACCGCGTCCAACGCTGCTTAACTTCAGTGATCTTACGGGAACTGGTGTTTTCAGCGTGGTATTGCCGTTGGCGGAGTCTTTTAAAACATCCTTAAATATCTTAAATCGTTTTATGTTCCTTAAAATTTTTCAAAGAACTTGAAAATTCCTTAAAGTCTTTTAGAATACCCTAAAATATTTTGAATCCCTTGAAAATTTCTTGGAATCTTTTAAAGTAGCCTAAAATATTTTAAATCCCTTGGAATCTTTTAAAATACCATAAAATATTTTGAATCCCTTGCAAATTTCTTGGAATATTTTGAAATACCCTAAAATATTTTAAATCTCTTGAAATCTTTTGAAATACCCTAAAATATTTAAATTCTTTGGAATCTTTTAAAACATCCTAAAATATCTTAAATTGTTTGATGTTCCTTACAATTTTTCAAAGAACTTGAAATTTCCTTGAATATTCTAAAATAATTCAAACATATACATTTTCAACCAACTATTGAATTTTCAACCAAAAACAATCAGTTTCAAACAAAAAATTGAATATTCAAATTTTCTGTTAAAAAACTTAATTTTCTAACAAAAAAGAAACTACTTTTCAAAATGATAATTGAATCTTTAACCGATAAAAATAATTATCAACAAAATAGTTCAACTTTGAATCAAATAGTTGACTTTTCTACCTTTTTAAAAAGGTGAATTCTTAATGAAAATGTTAATATTGAATTTTCCACCTAAAACTATAATTTTTCAACCAAAAATGGAACAGTCAAATTATAAGCTAAAAAATTCATTAAAAAAAAAGGAATCTTCAACAAGATAGTTTAATCTTGAGCGAAAGCGAAAAGAATATTTAACAAAGTAGTTTAATTTTCAACCAAAAAACATGAATTCTCAATTTAAAAAATAGTTAAATTTTCAACTGAGAAAAAGGTAAATTTACAGTTTAAAAAATAGATTTTATACTGAAAATAAAACAAATTGCAGCAATATTGCTAAATTTTCAACATAGGAGATGGATCTTCAACTAATAGAAGAAATTTGTTTAGAACGCAATTCAACTTTCAGCCAATTAGTTGAATTTCAGGAAGAAAAAGAATCCTCAATGAAAAAAGTAGTAGGGCTATAGGAGTTCTGGAACACTTACCGACCGAGCAGGTTCTGTTCCATGCTAAGTTACCGACAGTCGGTAAGTGGCCTCGATCGGTAATGCAGATTTACAATATACCAACAGATGGCGCCACCGTCGCAAGTTACCGACAGTCGATATTA
>CAKNXH010000488.1:74176-88309 GCA_932178445.1 Andricus quercusramuli | reverse complement strand
TTTTCTATTAAAATAGATTTCACTTGACTTTACAAGATCAAAATGTGAATTTTTTAACAAAAAGTAAGTTTCTACAAGAAAAATGGAATTTTTCATCCAAAAACACGAATTTTTTCAGCCAAAAGGAATGAATTTTTAACGAAATAGTTGAATTCTCTACCAAATAGTTGAATTTGTATCCAAGAAAAGCTTTCAGTTCATTTTTGAACACCAAAATATGAATTTTAAACAAAAGTAAATTTTCTACGGAATTGTAATATTTTCAACAAAACAGACGAATTGTCAACCAAAAGTATGACTTTTCTACAAAATATCTTTCATTTCAACCAAACAGTTACATTTTTATTCAAGAAAGATGAAATTTATCTTAAAACAGATGAATTTTTGATTTAAAAAAAAAAAAATAGTTGAATACTCAAGCGAAGAAGAATAATTTTTGACCAAAAAGTTGCATTTCCATTTTAAAAAAAATTGCTATCAAAGCGGTTTATAAATCAGCAAGATTATTTTAAAAAAATAGTTGAATTTTCTGTTTAAAAAGATTTTAGTTGACTTTTCACGATCAAAATATGAATTTTCAACCATGAAATAATTTTCTACGGAAAAAATTGAATTTTCAAGCCAAAAAGACGAATTTTCACCCAAAGAAGGATGACTTTTCAACAAAATTATTGAATTCTCTACCCGAAAGTTGCATTTTCATCCAAAAAATATGGAATTTCTCTTAAAACAGATGAATTTTTATTGAAAAAGAGAACCGATTTTTTTTTAAATTGTTGAATTTTCATCCAGAAAAGATTCCGGTTGACTTTTCAAGATCAAAATATGAATTTTTTAACAAAAAATCAGTTTCTGCGAACAAAATGGAATTTTTCATCTAAAAAGACTGATAGATCCAAAAAATTTTAAAGAAATAGTTGAATTGTCTACAAAATAGTTGAATTTGTATCCAAGAATGTTGAAATTTGTACTAAAACAGATGATTTTCTAATAAAAAAAGGAAATTTTTTTTTCAAAGTTGAACTTTCATCCAGAAAAGCTTTCAGATCATTTTCTAACACCAAAACATGAATGTTAAACAAAATTAAATTTTCTAAGAAATAGTTAAATTTTGAAAAAAAACAGAAGAATTTTTAACCAAAAGTATGACTTTTCAACAAAATCGCTTTATTTTCAACTAAACAGTTACATTTATATCCAAGAGAGATGAAATTTCTCTTAAAACAGATGAATTTTTGATTAAAAATTTTAAAAATTGAAAAAAAAATTTTTAATGGTTGAACTTTCATTCAGAAAATATTTCAGTTCTCTTTTCAACACGAAAATATATTGAATTTTACCAAAAAGTAAGTTTTCTATAAAATAGTTAAATTTTCATCAAAACAGCAGAATTTTCAAACCAAAAAATATGACCTTTCAACAAAATTGTGGAATTTCAAACCAAACAGTTTCATTTTTATCCAAGACCGATGTAAATTCTGCTAAGGCAGATGAATTTTGAAATCAGAAAAACAAATTTTCAAAAAAGAGTTAAATTTTCAACCACAAAAGTTGCATTTTCATTTAAAAAGAAAACCAATTTTTTTTAAATAGTTGAATTTTCATCCAGAAAAGATTCCAGTTTACTTTTTAAGATCAAAATATGCATTTTTTTCACAAAAAATAAGTTTTTACAAACAAAATTGAATTTTTCATTTAAAAAAAAAACGAATTTTTTCAATCAAGAGGGATGAATTTTTAACGAAATGGTTGAATTGTCTAGCGACTAGTTGAATTTTTATCCCAGAAAGATGAAATTTGTACTAAAACAGATGAATTTTTAATAAAAAAGGGACATATCTTTTTTTTAAATTGATCTTTCATCCAGAAAAGCGTTCAGTTCATTTTTTAGCACCAAAATATGAATTTTAAATAAAAGTAAATTTTCTACGGAATAGTTAAATTTAAAAAAAAATCTAATTTTCAACCAAAATTATGAGTTTTTAACAAAATAGTTTCATTTCCAACCAAACCGTTGCGTTTTCATGCAAGAAAAATGAAATTTCTCTTAAAACAGATGACATTTTTATATAAAAAAATGGTGTTTTTAAATAGTTGAATTTTTATCAAGGAAAGGTTTTAATTCCCTTTTCAACATAAAAATATTAAATTTGACCAAAAAGTAAGTTTTCTACAAAAAAGTTAAATCTTCAACAAACCAGCAGAATTTTCAACGAGAAAGTATGACTTTTGAACGAAATTGTTGAATTTCAAACCAAACATTTGGGTTTTTATCCAAGAAAGATTTAATTTCTGCTAAAGCAGGCGAATTTTGCAATACAAAAAACTAATTTTCAAAAAAAAGTTGAATTATCAACCATTTATTCAAGAAAGATAAAATATTTTTTTTAAAAGAGATGAATTAAAGAAAAAACTTCAAAAAAATGGTAAAATTTTCATTCAAAGAAGTGACTTTTCAACAAGATTGTTAAATTTTCAACTAAAAAGTTGCATTGTCCAAGAAATATGAAAACTCTACTAAAACAGGTGAATTTTCAAATCAAGAAGACCAATTTTCAAAAAAGGAGTTGAATTTTCATCCAAAAGGATTTCAAGAGACTTTTCTACGGAAAAATATCAATTTTAAACAAAAAGTAGATTTTCTAGGAAATAGTTGAATTTTCAACAAAACAGTTGCATTTTTGTCCAAGAAAGATGCAATATTTCTACTTACAACCGATAAACTTTTAAATTAAAAAGACACATTTTCAGAAAAAATATTTTCCATCCAAAAAAGATTTCAGTTGACTTATCAGCAACAAAATATGAATTTTAAACAGAAGGTTAATATTATCCCAAAAGAGTGAATTGTTAACCCTAAAAGACGAATTCTTAAGAAAACAGTTGAATTTGCAAAAAAAAAAGTTATGTCTTGTTAAATTTTCAACTAAATAATAAAATTTATAACTAAAAAGATAATCTTCAGGAGAAAGTTTTTGCGAATTTGCAAAAATTACGTACATGAGTGAAGGACCCCCTTGAGCTGTTAGGTAATGTACTGTCCCTTATCTCATTCTCTTCTATTTGATTTGATTTACAAGAAGGGTCTTGCGCCTTCAAATTACCCTAAACAAATCCTAATTTGGCTTATCTTAGGATCATTTGTATTTTATTCGTCATCAAGGAAAATTGAACTTTTTGTCTGAGGAAAGTACCAATGATATCAAGATAAAGAGCATTGTCTTCAGTTATCTGACCTACATATCGCATCCATAGACAGGGAAGAATTTGCTTCTGTAATTTTTTTCAGGTTACGTCTTATCTCTCAATAGCATATCACCCCTCCCTTCACCCTCTTCTCCCTTTACAAATTCTCTTCTTGAAGTGTCGAAGGGTAACTTTTGTGGACTTTAGCGAAAGAATAACCTCAGTTTTTACAGTCGGATCCTTTCATCCTTCCAGATAAGTGATTTATGGCTTAATAGCATAGACATAGACTGTTAAATTGGAAATTCTTTCTCCTCAGAACTTATTGAGGCTTTACTTTATCTGACAAGTACTTCTCCAATTGAGGGAAAGTGAGGCTTTCTAGTTACTCCATTCCCGTTGGAAGCAATTTCCTTTATTTCATTTGAGTGAAGATTTAAAACTGAGTTCAAAGGACCAGATGCCAAATGAACAGAAAATGGCTTTTAGTCCAAATTTTTAATTAAAAATTGTTTTTATAACTTTTCTCTTACTCCTTCTACGCATGTTATTTCAACTCTCTCCCCCAACTCCTATTTTCCCTCAATTACCCTACTTCCCCTACTTCCCATGCTATACTTTACCCTACTCACCATCCTTCACTTTACCCTACTTCCCCCCTCATTTTTCCTCACTTCACCTACCTACCCTCTCATCATTTCCTCAGCTTCCCCTACTTCCCCACACCTCATTTCCCTCACTCACCATACTTCCATACCTCACTTCCCAAACTATCATTTCCCTTCACGCCCCCTATCTACGTTATTTTACCTTACTTCTCTAACTCTTATTTGCCTTACTTCCCCTCCCCACATTTCCCCTCACAATCCCTAAATCCTATTCCCTCATTTCCCCTCCCTCATCCTACTTTTATCCTCTCATTTCCCTTACTTTCCATACAATGATTTCCCCACACTTCTTCTTCTTCCCATACAATTATTTTCCTACACTTGTCCTACTTCCCCTCCCTTCGTTTTCCCTCTTTTATTTTGTTCCCTTGCGTAGCTTCTTCACTACACTTTTTCCTTCACTTCCCAAACTCTTAACTCCCCTTGATTTTGCCACTGCTTCTTCCCTCATTTCCCCTAATTCTCATCTTTCAATTTTCCCTCACTTCTCCTACTTCTACTCCCTTCATTTGTTCTAATTTTTCCGCAATTTTCCTACTCATTTTTATCGCATTTCTCATCACGTTTCCTAATTCACATCCTTTTATTCCCCCACTTCTGTCACTTCTCCTTCCCTCATTTCACCTTAATTTCTCTACTTCTTCCCGCATTTTCCCCACCGTCTCCTACTCACCCAGCCCACATTTCCCCTCACTCTCCTTTCCCCTGGCATTACACCGTACTTGACTAATCCTCATTTTTCTTCACTTTCCTTTCCCTGATTTCTCCTTAGGTACCTTCCCGTAATTTCCTCTCACTTCCCAACTCGGCATTTCTACGAACTTCCCCTAACTGCCCAAGCCCTGAGGTTACCTCACTTCCCCTATTTCCTCTCCCCTAATTTCCCCTACTCCCCCTTTCCTTATTTCCCCTCACTTTCCCTACTTCTCTTCTTCTCATTTCCGTTAATTTCCCCGCAATTTCCTCACATCTTCCTTTCACAATTTCCCTTACGTCCCCTATTTCCCATCCCATCATTCTCTCTCATTTCTCTTACTCTCTATTCCCTAAGTTTTCCTACTTCTTCACCCCTTACTTCCCCACATTTACCCACCTCTCTTCTCATCATTGAACCTCACTTCACCCACTTATCTTCCAATCATTTTCTTCCCTCCCTTTACTTTCCCATCCCACATTTTCCCTCACTCCCCATACCCTCGTAATTTCATCTCACTTCCCCTATTACCTCTCTCCTCACTTTCTCTCATTCGCCTCCCCTCATTTCCCTTAGTTTCCCTCCCCGCATTTCCCCTCACAATCCCTTTATCCCATTCCCTCATTTCCACTCCCTTATCCTGCTTTCATCCCCTCATTTCTCCTACTTCCCATACAATCATTTTCCCTCACTTCTCCCACTTTCCATCCCTTCATTTTCCCTATTTTCTTTTGTCCGCTTTCCCAACTTCTTCACCTCACTTTTTCCTTCACTCCCACGACTCCCATTTCTTCTTACTTTTGCCACTTCTCCTTCCTTTATTTCCCATAGTTCTCATCTTCTTATTTTCCCTTACTTCTCCTACTTTTACTCCCTCATTTCTCCTAATTTTCCCTTAATTCATCTACTTCTTCTCTCCGCATGATCCCTACCATCGCCTATTTACTCAGCCCACATTTTCCCTCACTCTTCCTACCCTGTCATTTCACCGTACTTAACTATGACTCATTTTCCTTCACTTTCCTTTCCCTGATTTCTCCTCAGTTACCTTCTCATATTTTCGCCTCACTTCCCAACTCGTCACTCCTGTAAACTTTCCCTAACTACCCAAACCCTCATGTTACCTCACTTTCTCTACTTCCTCTTCCCTAGCTTTTCCTACTCCCCCTTCTCTCATTTCCCCTCACCTTCCCTACTTTTCTTTCTCTCAATTCCCTCCATTTACCCTAAATTTCTACACAATTCCTTTCTACATTTCCCCTTACGTACACTATTTTTCATCCCATCATTCTCTCTCATTTCTTCTTCTTTCTATTCCCTAATTTTTTCTACTTTTCCACACCTTGTTTCCCCGTATTTCTCCTACCTCTCTTCTCATCATTAACCCTTACTCCACTCACTTCCTTTGCAATCATTTCCTTTCCTTTATTTACTTCTCCAGCCAAAATTTCCCCTCACTTCCCAAACCCCTGTAATTTCATCTCACTCCCCCTACTTCCTCATCGCTCACTGTCTCTAATTCGCCTCCCCTCATTTCCCTTAATTCCCCACCCTGCATTTCCCTTCATAATCTCTGCATCCTACTTCCTCATTTCCCCTCCCTTATCCTACTTCCATCCCCTCATTTTTTCTACTTTCCATAAAATAATTTCCCCACACTTCTCCCACTTCCACTACAATCATTTTCTTACACTTCGCTACCTTTCCTCCCTTCATTTTCCCTCTTTTATATTGTCCCCTTTCCCAACTTCTTCACTTAACTTTTTCCTTCACTCCCGCAACTCTCATTTCCCCTTGCTTTTGCCATTTCTCCTTCCCTTATTTCTCATAATCCTAATCCTCTCATTTTCTTTACTTCTCCTAATTCTACTCCCTCATTTTTCCTAATTTTCCATGAATTTCCCTACTTGTTCTCACCGAATTTCCTATCACGTTTCTGAATTTCCATCCCATCATTCCCCCCTCTTCTTCTAATTCTCCTTACCTCATTCCCCCTTCATTTCTCTACTCCTCCCCGCATTTTCCCCACCGTCCCCTACTTACCCGGCCCACATTTCCCCTTACTCCCTATATCCCTGTCATTTCATCGTACTTGATTAATCCTCATTTTCGTTCACTTACCTTCCCCTGATTTCTCCTCAGTTAGCTTCCCATAATTTGCCCTCACTTCCCATCTCGTGATTTCTGCAAACTTCCCCTAACTACCCAAACCCTCATGTTACCTCACTTCCCCTACTTCCTCTCCCCTAACTTTCCCTACTCCCCCTTCTAGTATTTCCCCTCTACTCCCCTACTTCTCTTTTTCTCATACCCCTTCACTTCCTCTTAATTTCCTCACATCTCCTTTCCACATTTTCTCTTACGCCCCCTATTTTCCAACTTATCATTCTCTCTCATTCTTCCTACTCTCTATTCCCTAATTTTCCCTACTTCTCCAATCCTCATTTCCCAAAATTTCCCCTACCTCTCTTCCCATCATTGACTCTCACTCCATCCACTTCCCTTCCAATCGTTTCCTTCCCTTCCTTTACTTTCCCACCCCAAATTTCCCTCACTCCCTATACCACCGTAATTTAATTTCACTTCCCCTACTTCCTCTCCCCTCACATTATTTAATTCGCCTCCCCTCATTTTCCCTTACTTCCGCTACATTCTATTCCCTCATTTTCCCTATTCCCCTTCCCTCATTTCCCCTCATTTCCTCTCCTTGGAAAAAAGTACGATCAAGGGCGAACGTAGACCTGACCGAAACTTTTTTTAATCAAACAAATGCCAAAATTCTAATTTTTACATGTATTTAGTACAAAAATTCGTCTCTTATTGAAACATTATTCTTCTAACAAAATTTTCTTTATGTTTGCCTCATACTTTGCAGATTAAACCAATGAACAGAAATGTTTAAACATATGAACTTGACATCCATACCATCTTTCTATGCAGGATGTTTGAGGGTTGTTTTAACATCCCCTAAACATCCAAGCAAGGATATCGAAATTTTTTAAAAACCAAATCCGCGAGATATTTTTTGAATGAACCATTGACGTTGAAGAGTATTTTAAAATAAATGTGAAAATTATCTCCTATTAGAAAAAGTCGATGAATTCATTGTAAAGGTTGTTTTAACATCCCTTGAACATCCAATGAAGGAAGTCGACGTTTGCCAAAAACCAAAAGCACAGAAGATTTTTTAATTATGCTATTGGGGTGACAAATCACTTCAAAATGAGCAAGGGAAGCCTTATTTATCAGAAAAAATCGCTGCTCTTATTTTAAAGGTTGTTTCAACATCCCTTAAAAAATTCAACCAACGAAATCGACATTTCCAAAAAATTTAAATCACAGGCGATTCTTTATTAGGCTTGTTTAATGAATTATTTGAAAATGAGTGTATGAAGCGTCCTCTACCAGGAAAATTGTTTGATTTTTTGTTAAGGGTTGTTTTAACATCCCTTAGAGATTCAAGTACGGAAATCGACACTTCCTAACAACCAAATCCACGGGAGATTTTTTTATCAATATATTAGCATCGGAAATTACTTCAAAATAAGTGCAGGAAGCGCTACTACTACTGCTAATACTACTATCAGGAAAAGTATACGAATTTATTTAAAGGGATGTTAAAACAGCCCATGACAAATTCAACGAATTTTCTGCTAGAATATGTGTTTCAGAATTTTCTAAAGTGATTTCCAACCTCAATACTTTAATCAGCAATCTCCTGTGATTCTGATTGTTAGGATATGTTGATTTCCTTGCTTGAATCTCTAAGAGATGTTAGAACAACCCTTAAAATAAGTTCAACGACCTTTTCAGCTAGGGGATCATTCACACATTCATGGTAAAGTGATTTCTGACCCCAGTCGTTGAAAAAAAATCTCCCGTAATTTTTATTTTTTGAGGATGTCGCTATCCTTCCTTGAGTGTTCGAAGGATGTTAAAACAACCCTTAAAATAAATTTAAACACTTTTCTTGCTAGGAGATCTTTACTGCACTTATTTTTAAGTAATTCCTGACCCTAATAGTTTCATAAAAAAATCTCCTGCAGTTTTTATTGTTAAAATACGTCGATTTGCTTACTTGAAACTTTAAGGGATGTTATAACAACCTTTAAAATATGATTAGCGATTCATCCTGGTAGAAGATATTACCCAAGTTTATTTTAAAGTGATTTTTCAGGGATTTTAAAACTACCCTTGAAAAAATTTCGCACACTTTTTCTGATAGGGGACGCTTCCTGCACTTATTTTAAACAGCTTTCTTATCGCCATAGACTAATTAAAAAATCTCTCGTGGTTTTGGTTTTTTGGAAATGGCGATTTCGTTAGTTGAATCCTTAAGGGATGTTAAAACAGCCTTAAAAATAATTTCAGCCACTTTTCCTAATAGATGTTACCTGCATTGATTTATAAGTGATTTCCGATGCTAATAGTCTTATAAAAAATCTCTTGTAGTTTTAAGTGTTAAAATACGTTAATTTCCTCACCTAAAATTTTAAGAGATGTTAAAACAGCCCTTAAAATAATTTCAGATACTCTTCCTAGTAGATGTTACCTACATTTATTTATAAGTGATTCTTGTCCTTAGTTATTCTATGCATAAATCTCTTGTAGTTTTAAGTTACATGAATGAATGATTCTTTAAGGGCTGTTCAAACAGCCCTTAAATTTTCAGGTTTTAAACAAGTTTTTTTTAGAAAAATTCCAGCAAAATAAAATTTGTTATTTTTTTCTTTTACAGACGGCAATAAAGACAACAGAGGCACAACAATGTAGGCATGCCATGAAGCCAGCGAACAGGGAAAAGAATCAAAACCAAAAGTGTATTCCATGTAAGTTAAGAACATTTTTGTTTATTTCCTTGGATTTTTGCAACGAAATAGTTGAATCCTCAATCCAAAAATATTTATTTTCAATTAAACAGTTGCATTTTTAACGAAAGGATTACATTTCTACAAAAAGAGATAAATTTTCAACAAGATTTGAATTTTCAATAAAAAAAAAAAAATTCAGTCAGTGAAGAAAAAAAGTTTCATCCAAAGCGTTTTTAATTTTCAAGCAAAAAATACAAGCTTTAACCGAATAGTTGAATTTTTACCTAGTAAGATTAAGTTTCTAAAAAAAACGAATTTTCAACAAACTACAATAACATTTTCAACCAAATAGTTGAATTTCCAATCAAAAAGATTCATTTTCTACCAAAAAAAGAAGAATTTTCAACTATTGACATACATTTTATACCAAAAAGTTTAATTTCCTCAACAAAAAAGATTAATTTCCAACGAAAAATGCAATAGTTGAATTTTCATCCGAAAAATTTATTTTTTAATAAAAAAAAAAGATTTTTTAAGAGGAGAGTTACATTTTCAGCCCGAAAATATGAGGGTTCAACAAAAAATTAATTTAGCAAATATTAAATAAAATTTTAAGTTTAAAACGAAAAATTTTAACAACAAAAAAATTGCAGTGTTTTAATTTGAATCAAAAAACAGTTGAATTTAACCAAAAAAGGCCAAAAATATTTTGATCAAATAGTTAAATTTGCTACTAAACTGTTGAATTTTCGACAAAAAAGATCATTTACAACCGAAAAAGATTAATTATTTTTAACCACAAGTGTTTTGATTTTTACAAATGAGATGAATTTTCAAATCAAAAAGAGAAAAAATGTTTATCAAGGTATTGAATTTTCAAGTCAAAAAAACAAATTCCCCACCTAAAAATTGAATTTTTATTCAATTTAATGAAAAATGGTTGGATTTTCTTATTGGGCTTTATTAATTTAATTCGCATTTATGCAGAAAAAAAGGGGGAAGTTTCTTAAAATAAGGGGGAAAAAAATGAATTCTTTGAAAAATGGGGAAACCAAAAAGAGGAACAGAAAAAAATAATTTTTTAACCAAGAATAATTTTCTACTAAATAAAAACGATTTTTCAGCAAAATAATTTGTTATGCTTATATTCATCATGTTAAAATTTATAGAATTTTATAATAAAAAATATTGTTCAAAAGTATCCTTTTTTGTTAAAAGTCAACTTTTTAGTTGAAAATTCGTCTTTTTGGGTTGAAAATGCAATTAATACCGTAAAAAATTCCCTGATTTGGTTACAAATTTATATATTTAGTAAAAAAAAAATTTTTTTCGTAGAAAATTATTCGTCAGGGTTAAAAATCGCATTTGCGCTTGAAAATTTAACTATTTAGTTGAATATGAATCTTCTTTGTTAAAAATTGAGCAATCTTGTTAAAAGTTATTTCTTTGGTTGAAGATGCTTAATTTTTGTTGAAAAATCATCTCTTTGGTCGAAAGTTTAACTATTTGGTTCAAAATTCACGGTTTTTTTCAAATTCGTCTTTTCCGGTAGAAAATTATTCTTCTCGGTTAGGAATTCATTCTTTTTGTTGGAAATTCAAATATTTCCTCGAAAATAAATTCACTTTTTTGAAAATTTCACAATTTTGTTGAAAAGTATCCTTTCTGTTGAAAAGTCAACTGTTTCGTTGGAACTTCTATTTTTCGAGTGAGAAAGAAATTATTTGGTTAAAAATTAAACCACTTCGTAGAAAATTTAACAATTTTGTTGAAGTTATTTTCTTGTTTAAAAAATTAAGTCTTCTTGAAAAGTCATCTTTTTTTATTAAAAATTCAATTACTTTGGTAGAATATTCCACTATTTTGTCCGCAATTAATTTCTTTTAAGTTCATGTATTTTTTTTCTGATTCATATTTTTTTCGGTTAAAAATTCATGTACTTTGTTGAAAAATTGGTCTTTTTTGGTAGAAAATATCCTTTTTGATTGGAAAGTCAACTATTTTTTTTTAAATTCATCTTTTTCAGTTGACTTCAACCGTTTTTTATTTTAAGTTCAAATACATTTTGATTAAAGTATCAGCCATTACATTTTTCCTTGAGAATTCATCTCATTCGGTTAAAATTTAATGTACCTTGCAGAAAATTCAACAACTTTGTAAAAGTCATTTTTTTGGTTTAAGATACTCAATTTTGGTTGAAAAATTATCTCTTTGGTCTAAAATTTGACTACATTGTTGAAAAATTGTTGTTTTTCCGTTAAATAAAGAATATTTAACATCCCGAATTTTTTTTATAACATTTTTTTTATAAAATAAAGCTCAATCGTTGATAATATCTGTAGAATTAAATTGACTGATAAATTCGTTAATTTATTCTCATCTTATCTAACATAAATCCTTTAATTGTCACTCTTTGTGGACAGATATAGATTTCCAAGAGCATCTTCAACTTGATTCAGGTTTTGCAGAACAAAAGATACGACGCTCTAATTAGGAAAAGCCAATTAAACTCGAAGTTATCCTTTTGTAGCTAGCACGTTGTAGACTGCATGTGCCCATAGTTTGGAACAAAGCGTGTAGATGTACGAACAACTTGAGTCACTGTTAAGAGATAAAGAGATAGAAAGAGATAGAGAGACTGCGTAACATTTAAAGGAAACTTGTTAGTAATTCAACAAATTCCGTTCATTTATTTTAAACTACTTTCTATATTACCGCTCCTTCAGAAAAACCACAATTTTTATTTAGTCATGTAGAAAGAGAGGGAAACAGAAATAAATAAATAGAAAGGAACAGAGAGAGATAGAAAGGAGTAGACCTATAGAAAGAGAAGCAAAGAGATGGATAGAGACCGTTATTGTTAAAAAAAGAGAAGAAATGGATGTTTCTCAACTAAGAGAGAGTGAGAAGGAATTATCTCATCAGATGATAAGAGACAGGAGAGGTAGGGTACCCATAGGAGAGAGTAAGAGGAAATGTTGCCATTTTTGCAGAGGAGGGGTGTATGGTGGATAGACTTCAAGGGAGGTGAACGGTGGGTGTGATCATAGGATAGAAAGAGATAGCGGATAGAAGAGTGATCTGGAGAGTACCAGAGGAGGGAATGAGGGGATAAATTTCGAGGGAGGTGGAAAGGGGGAGTGTGTGTCTATCTCGTAAGATAGAAAGAGATACTAGGTTGAAAGAGGGGTTTCTGATTTCGATTTTCTTCAGTTATGAATTTTATTAACATGGTTTAAATTCGTAAGTAAGTGGGAAAGGGATGAAGTTAGTCAGTGTGTCGGCTGAAATGGCTGGCATGCCAGCTGTCTCAGCGGAAACGGGCAGGCTGGTATGCCAGCTAACCTGTTAGTGGAGGAAAGAAGGGGGAGAAGTTAAATGACAAAAAAAAATCAAAGAGTTGTATTTGAAATGTTGTCTTTATTCAGATCTATCTTATCATGTTGCACAGAGATAAGCGTTAGTTCTTAGGCGTGGTAGTGATGCGTCGTCAATTTGCCTCTGGCTGGCTTCCAGTTGGAGGATTTTGGCGTCCGAAAGAGAGAGAGAGAGAGAGTTCTGTTGGTCACGGCAATGGCTTGTGGTGGAAACCTATGGCTGGCTACCAGCTGTAGGTACCTACGGCTGGCTTCCAGCTGTAGGGTTTAAGTGAGAGGGCTCTGGCTACCAGCTTCCAAAAACTTCTGTCGTTCTGGGCCCGTGCGCGCCTTTTTAACGGGGAGGCTGCGTGGGCGTTGCTTGGGAGTCGAGCGGAGAGGGTAGAAAATCGTTTGGTGGGAGATGCGCGAGTCGAGTTTCGAGGGCGCTCTACTCGCGACTCTCTCCTCTACTCGCTCTGCCGCCTTGCTGACGTTACTTCATGGAGTACCTATTTCTCTCTCTCTCTCTCTTACTTGCGGGTCTAATTACTATTTATTATAATTTAAAATGGTTGCCTACAGAATGAATAAACGTCGTCTGCGAGAGTGTTTTAAATCTACCAATAAAAGAGTCTCGCTCTATGCGAGCCGCTTATAACAATTTGAAGGAATCTTGTTATTAATTCAACAAAGCCCGTTTATTCATTTAAATCTTCTTCTATATTACCACTTCTTCATGAAATCCACATTTTTTATGTAGATATGTAGAAAGAGATGGAAAGAGGTAGAAAGAGATACAAGCAGATACAAAGAGAAAGCAAGAAATAGAAAGAGGTAGACAGAGATATAAAGCGTACTAAAAATTGAAAAAAAAAAAAAAGAAAGTGATAGAAAGAGATAGAAAGAGACAGAAAAACTGGGTGAAATATAAAGGAATCTTGTTATTAATTCAACAAAGTCCGTTTATTTATTCAAATCTTTTTCTATATTACCACTTCTTCACAAAATGCACAATTTTTATGTCGACATGTAGAAAGAGATGGAAAGAGATAAAAAGAGGTAGACCGGCATAGAAAGGGATAGAAAGAGATATCAAGATACAGGAAGAGATAAAAAGAGATGGAAAGAGACAGAAGAGGATAGAAAAACTGGTAAAATTTGAAGGAATCTCGTTATTAATTCAACAAAGCCTGTTTATTTATTTAACTCTTCTTCTATATTGCCACTTTTCCAGGAAATCTACAATTTTTACACAGATACGTAGAAAGAGATTGAAAGAGACACAAGGAGACAGAAAGAGATAGAAGGAGATAGAAGGAGATAGAAAGAGATAGAAAGAGATAAAAAGAAATACGAAGATATAGAAAGAGATAAAAAGAGGTAGGAAGAGATAGAAAGAGATAGAAAAAGATAGA
>CAKNXH010000488.1:0-49595 GCA_932178445.1 Andricus quercusramuli | reverse complement strand
ATTTCCAAAGCTTTCAGGAAGGTTTCACAAAGATTTCACAAAGATTTTAATAATTTCCAAACGATTTTAATAATTTCACAAATATTACCAAATATTTCAAAAGATTTCACAAAGATTTGAGATAGATTTCAAAGATTTCACAAATATTTTGAAGATTTAGCAAAGATTTAAGATCGATTTAAATAATTTCAGAATGATTTCAATGATTACCCAAAAATTGTACAAACATTTCCGTTAGATTTCAAAGATTTCAGAAAGATTTTAACGATTTTAAAAAGATTTCAGAAAGGTTTCACAAAGATTTCACAAAAGACTTTAATAATTTCACAAATATTACCAAATATTTCAAAAATTTCAAAAATATTTCGCAAATATTTCTAAAGATCTTGCAAAAATTTTACGAAATTTCCCAAAAAATTTGGATAGATTTTAAAGGTTTCACAAAGATTCTTTGCTAAATATTTGAAATCTTTGCGAAATATTTGTGAAATTTTTGGGTAATCATTGAAATCATTGTGGAATCTTTGAAAACTATCTGAAATCGTTGCTAAATCTTTGAAATCTTTGTGAAATCTTTGAAATCTTTGCGAAATCTTTGTAAAATCTTTTTGAGATCTTTAGAAATATTTGCGAAATATTTTCAAAAATTTTCAAATATTTGTGAAATTATTTTCCCATTTTCATCTTTTTATCGGTTTTACCGATTAATAAATAATAGTTAATTGAATTAATGGAACCTAGTGAAGAAAGCTAACAATTTTGTATTTGTATTTGTGAAAAACATATTACCAGAGTTACAGCATTTACAAAATTTAAAAAAAATTAAAATTGTAAGCCAAAAAACGCACGGTATGGAAAAAATTTAGGAGAAGAAAAACATTACTTTCTGAATACCTATAAGGTTGTCATAATATCTTGAATTTTCTTAGAAAATCGAAAAATTCAAATTTTGATCGCACAAAAAAATAATTAAAAATTAAAAATTCCATTTCGCGGTGAAACTATACAAGATACGCAAAAAGATGAATTGACAAAAATTATGCATTCAAAAAAGATCTAAAAATCAGTTCAGCGTCACTTTTTGAAAGGACGCTTTTTTTGTTTAAATTCGTAAAAACCAGCATTAAAAATGAAAAAAAATTTAAAATTTTGGACAAACGATACAAGCAACGAAAAAAAATAATGACACGGATGTTGTTCACCCAAAAAGGAGCTAATGTCATGAATTATTTTTTGATAGGATGCGTGCTTTTTGTTTTATTCGTAAAAAACAACATTAAAAATTAAAACATTTAATTTTTTGGACAAACGACACAAACTATGGCAAAAACTAATGAACAAAAGTTGCTCATCCAAAATACATCTACAAATTTGTTTTGAATAATTTTTCCATAGGACGCGTAGTATTTGTTTTAATTGTAAAAAATAACATTAAAAAAAATTAAATTTTGTGGAAAACGGCACAAGGTACGAAAAAAATTAATAAACTCACCCAAAAAGGATCTACAAATTTTTCATTCATAATTTTCAGATAGAACGAGTAGATTTTCTTTTATTCGTAAAAAAACCAGATTAAAACCGTCGATAAGTGTGCCGGCCGAAGGGTTAAAAATAAAAAAATTAAACTTTTGGAAAAACGATACAAAAGAGAAAAAAAATTAAGACGCAAAAGTTGAATTCAAGTCGTTGAAATTTTTTTTTTTTTCGTGTGTTGAAAATTAATTTTTCTAACTGAAAATTTAACGATTCCATTTTTTTTTGTAAACCTATCTTTCTCAGTTAAAAATTCCTTTTCTTTTTGTTTGAAAATTAATCTCCTTCGTGAAAATTCATCTATTTGGTTGAGGATTTCCCTATTTGGTTCGAAATTCTTTTTTTTTAAAATTATTTTGTTGAATATTATGCAATATACACTTATTTAATTCAATACATTAAAGTGTACAAAATTGAGAGTTCCAAATGTTTCACCATTTTTAAAAGCAACTTTTTTAGTTAATTAACATTTTTTAAATTTATTGTATTCTTGATTTCAGGTAATGTGTGTTCAATACTGGCCACCAAACAAAGAAAAGAACGAAGAATACGGAGGGATTGGTGTTTCGGTATTAAATGAAGAAGAACTGGCCAATTTTCACATACGAACAATAAGGCTGTACAAGATGGATGAAAATGGGGTAAATAAATATTTATATAAAAATGTATTTTGGTGAAAATTAATTCTTCAGGGGCGTTTGTAGTATAGCTATGAAAGCACGGCTTCACTTGCAGAACGAGCAAGGTTCTGTTCCATGCTAACTTATCCACAGTAGATATTACCGACGATTCCTGCTAGGTATCATTTTACCGACTGATGGTAAAATTATATTATAAAAATCACTGACCTTTCTGTTTTACCGACCGATGATCAATGATAACTGGAAGGAATCTGCATAACCGACCGCCGATAATACCTACTATCGGTAACTCAACACGGAACAGATCCTTGCTCTCATAGCTATACTACTGGCGTTAAATATAAGTTCGAAAAATGTTGTTTATTGTGACAGAAATTTGAGAACAATTTCACATCCATATAAAATCTCTTATTTTATTACTAAAAGTTACCATCATGATAATTAAAGAAGATTTTTTCTTTTTTTTTTCATTCGGAAGCGTCGTATTAGCACTGAAACTTACAATATTGAAGAAAGACAAATTTTGGGTCATTGCCAAAAAGTTGTCAAATTAATTTCCATGCCGCTTTACCCATTTCCATGATTTGAAATTTTTTAAATGACAATAGGATTAGTTTTAAGCAAATTTTCGAAATTTTGGTTACCATTCTTCAGAAATAGGAAATTCAATTTTTAAATAGGACAATTTTCAATTTGATGACATAACCCTAAATACGAATTTGCTCACCAAAATTTAGAAATTATTGAGACAAGAATTTAACAATTATAAACAGAAATAAATATTTTAGTTCTACAAGTACATTACTTCGGTGGAACTTTTTTAATAATTCCTACTGAAATAAGAACAAAATTGAAGATGCTGATTCACTGCCAAATTGAAAGCAGAAAAAAATTTTGTATTTTTAAAATTTTGTATTTTTAAAATTTTCTACGTCCAATCCTAAGAAATAAACAAATTTAAAAAAAACTTAAATTGGTTTTTTAAAGTTTCATTTAAAAAAATCGTAGCCCTAATTTCACCAAATTTTCGGCAAAGACCCTTAAATAGAAAGACAATGAAAAAGCAGTTTTCTGATTTATTCATAACAGTTGTGCAATTTAATACTAAATTCAAATTTAAGTTCATTTAAATAATTTGAGAAATTTATGTCCAATTCAAAATTCAGAGTAAGTGTGGTTTTAAGAGAAGAGGTGAGTTGAAACTGTTCCCGAGAGAAATCTTGAGCCAAATCCCAGAGTAATTTATTTAACATTGTTTTCATTTTTTGATAAGGAGAAAATTTAATTTGGTGTTTATAGAAACTTCCTTTAAGTATTTATAATCCTCCCTATTCATTATTCATTATCAAGAATATATTTGAGTCGAATTTCAAAGAGATTAAAAAATTTTTCGAGCACACTAGGCATCAAAAAGTCACTTTAATGGTGAAAACAAGATATTTGTACATTAATAAAATAATATGAAATTTAATAATAAAATTTTTGTTCCCTCAAATTTCAGAATGAAATTTTGAACTTGAAAATATTCAATAAAAATAAAATAGTTTTCATTTGTATTTGATTTTTAGAGAGGTAACAGTGTCGAATACGCTGATTTTATTTCATTTTTTGTCCTTTAGGTTCAAATTTTTGAATGTTAAAAATCCTGATGCATAGTTTGAAAATTAATCATTTTTCACGAATTAGTTTTGAGGTCCTAATCGAATCATCCTTTATTTTTTCAACGAAATTTGAATTTGTTTAATTTTTATGGCTACAAATTTGAACTCATTAATTTTGAAAGTTTTTTAATTGAATAAATTTTAAAGGTTCACAATATTTAAAATTCTTGAATCTTGAAAGATAAAATGACAGCGAATTTTTTTAATTTTTGAATTTTAACTTTTAGTTTTTGATAAAAATACTGAAAAATTTTAATTTTGAGGCCTTGAAACTGAATTTTTTTTTGCCTTGAAAGCTTAAATTAAAAAATCTTTGGTTTTGAAATTTCTCAATTTTTAAAGGATTCAAATTTCACATTGTTGTAGTTTTATATTTAAATAAAAAAATGAAAAGACAATTTCATTATTAAATCTTTAAAAATTTCAAAATTTCATATTACAAGCCTTATCAATCATTCTTGAATTAATTAATTTTACATTTAGATATTTTAAATTTTTTGGTTTCAATTTTAGTCAGTCATGAATTCAATAATTTCAGATTTAAATATCTTGAATTGTACATATTCCAAACAATAAAAAATTAAGACAATAATTTCTAAAAAGCAAGCCGTAAAAATGGAGTTTAGTTTCTAATTTAAATTTTGCATCTAATATCTTAAAATTGTCCGATTTTTAGTTGAAGACTAAAAAAAAGTGTATCATACAATAAAATTTTTAAACATTTGTTTAGAAAATTTCAAGAATAAAAAATAATTCTGAAGGAAGTGTTAAAAATTTAACGATTTGAAATGAACAAGTTGAAAATGATGTCACAAAAAAATCAACATAAATAAAAAATGAACTATCTGAAATTGATAACTCAGTAATTGAATAATTCCTTTAATTTTTAATGATTAAAATTTGAGAGATCTGCATTTTCATCTTGAACTTTTATAAGTTTTATTTTCCAATCAAAATTGAAATTAATTAATTTCGAAAGGTATGGTTGACATTTTTTGAATTATTAATTTGTGAACGATTCAAATTTGCTTGAAATAATTAAAATTTTTAAGGATTTGAGTATCAAAAAGTGTTGAAAATTCAACTTTTTGGTGGTAAATTAACATTTTTTTCATCATTTATATTTTTGGGTTGAAAATGAGCATGTTCTGTAAAAAAATTCGTCTTTTGGTTCGAAAATTCAACTATTTTGGTCGAAAATTAAACTTCGTTTCGTTGTAATTTTTTTTTTATTTTGGTTACAAATTAATTTCTTTTTCTGTAAACGTTGCTGTTCCATTTTTGGTTTAATATTTTTTCTTTTTAAGTTGAATATTAAACTGTTTGGTAGAAAATTGTAAAAATGTATTGAAAATTCATAGATTTGGGTAGAAAATTAATCTTCTTTGTTGAAAATTACTTTTTTGAACACAAAATTCAACGATTCAATTTGTAGTTAGGAATTTATCTTTTTTAGTTGAAAATTCAACAATTTCGTTGAAAATTTATGTATTTTATTGAAAAATGCGTCTTTTGGTAGAAAATTAATCTTCTTAGATGAAAATTCATCTCTCTTGGCTGAAAATGAACATATTGATCAAGAATTGAACCTTTCTGGTTCAAAATTCCACTATCTTTTGAAAAATTGTTGTTTTTTTTTTGCTTTAAAATTCCACTATTTGGTTGAAAATGCAACTACTAAATTTGTGTATGTTAATAATATTGTTCTCTAATGTATCGACATGGATTTAAATTTCATTTTTTGATCATAGAAGTGTCACGTATTACAAAAGCTTTGCAGGCGGGCCCCCCCCCCCATTAGAGTGTCATATTGTAATAAATATAAAAAAACAAAGAGGAATTTTTTATTTGCAAAATGTAATAAAACGTCGCTTTGAAATCAGAGCGATATTTTTATGCCTTTGACATATATGCCTGCAAGCTTTAGCGCTAATCCAGATCTGAAACTGGAAAGTCTTTATACAACTTCTTTACGGCCTTGCTTCCTTCTTTCGATTTAAACTTTATGAATAGACTGCGGAGTTGAATGTGGAATCTGGATTTTTTTTACAAAAAAAAAAAATGAACACTTGGCCTCAGTTTATATTTAAAAAATGCAATAGTAACTAAAATAAAGCATTTTACATTTTTGGGGATAGCTTCTTGATAGATTCTTGATATATTTTTCAGCAAGTTATTCTATAAATAACACTACAGCGGTCTAAAATATTAAGTTTATCTTTTTCTAATTCAATATATTTATCAAATTTATGATCAGTTTTAAAAACAGTTTTTATGTTGTAATTATCAAGAAGTCTATTAATATTATTTGATATTGTTCCTGGAAATGGAATAGACATAATCTCTTTTTTAATATTAATAAACTCATTACTCTTATCTGTTTCGAAAAGAATTCTGCCACTAGATTGCAATTCTCTTAACCTTTTTTTAATGTGTTCAACAAAAATATTAGGATAATTATGATAAATTAAGTAGTTCCTAACAATATTCAAACTGTCGGGATGGAAAATAGAATTAGAAAAGAGGATAGCCATGTAAACTTAATTTTAAACTATACCAATCTTGTATTGCACCGGATGATCAGATAAAAAATTAAGAAATCTACCTGAATATGTTTTTTTGCGGAACCAATTCTTGATGACACTATTGTTTGAATCTCTAATTACGTCAGAAATAGGAGGTCCCATATGAGTTACAAAAGATTGTTTATATAATATATCATCAAATTTAAATATTGTAGAATCTAAAAGAAGTGAAATGCCTTTTTTGAATTCTTCTAATGGTATCTTAGCATGGCGACCAATAAAACACCATCTGTCATCAATACTTTTTAATACCAATCCAGATGGAATATTCGTGAAGAATAATGTAACATCTAAAGATGCCATAATATAATTATCAGAAATTTTGTTAAACTAATTTATATATTACTATTATGGTTTTCTGTTCTTTAACATTATAGTATTACATGTTAGTAACGAAAGTAAAGTTAGCCCAAGCAAAGTAGCATCAGGCTACAGGCAAAACTTGGTCCAAAACTAGGGATTACTCTATATGCATGTAGGATTTTTTTCAGATTTTGTCTCCTGTGGTTCAAGATTGTAATATTGCACATTTGAAACAAAAATAAAGTAACCTCAAGTATGGTAGCGTCAGGCTAAAGAAAACTTGGTCCAAACTGGGGATTACTACATGTGCATGTAGACGTTTTTTTCAGATTTGCTCTTCTTTCTCTCAATATTGTAGTATTGCATATTAGTAACAGAAGTAAAGTCAGCCCAAGAATGGTAGCATGAGGCCACAGGGAAAACTTGGTCCAAAACTAAGGAATTCTCTATGTGCATATAGAAGCTCTTTCAGATTTGGTCTTTCATGGTTGGAGATTGTGATATTTCATATTATCATCAGAAGAAAAGTAAACCCAAGGATGATAGTATCGGGCTAGTGAAAACTTGGTCTTAACTGGGGATTACTATATGTGCATGTAGAAGTTTTTCAGATTTGTTATTCTGTTTCTCAGAATTGGAGTATTGCATATTAGTAACGAAAGGAAAGTAAACACAAGGATGGTAGCAACCGGCTAAAGAAAACATGGTACAAACTAGGCATTACTCTATATGCATTTAGGAGCTCTTTTAGATTTGGTCTTTTACGGTTCAAGATCGTAATATTGCACATTAGTATCAGAAGAAAAGTAAACCCAAGGATGGTAGCATTATGCTAGAGAAAACTTGATTCAAAACCAGGGATTAAAAAGTGCAAACAGAATTTTTTTACATTTGGTCTTCTGTGTCTCAATATTTTAGTATTGCATTTCAGTAACAAAAGTAAAGTAAACCCAAGGATGGTAGCATCATGCTAGAGAAAACTTGGTTTAAAACCAGGGATTAGAAAGCGCAAGTAGAAGTTTTTTTACATTTGGTCTTCTGTGTCTCAATATTGTCATACTGTATATTAGTAACAAAAGTAGAATAATCCCAAAAACGATAGCATATCAGGCTTTAGAAAACTTGGGCCAAAACTCTGCGTGTAGAAGTTTTTTTCCGATTTGGTCTTCTGTGTCTCAATATTTTAGTATTGCACATTAGTAACAAAAGTTCAGTAAACCCAAGGATGGTAACATCAGGCTAGAGAAAACTTGGTTCAAAACTAGGGATAACTATATGTGAATGTAGAAGTTTTTTCAGATTTCGTCTCCTGTTTCTCAATATTGTAATATTGTATATTAGTAACAAAAGTAAAGTCAGCCTAAGCACAGTAGCATGAAGCTACAGGGAAAACTTGGTCCAAAAATAGGGATTACTCTATATGCATGTAGGAGTTTTTTTCAGATTAGGTCTCCTATGGTTCGAGATTGCAATATTTCAATTTATATCCGAAGAAAAGTAAACCCAAGGATATAGAAGTTTTTTTCAGATTTGGTCTTCTATGTCTTAATATTGTAATATTGCATATTAGTAACAAATGTCAAATAAGCCCAAGGCTGCTGGCATATCAGGCTATAGAAAACTGTGTATGTAGAAGTTTTTTCAGATTTGGTCTTCTGTTTCTCAATATTTTAGTATTGCATTTCAGTAACAAAAGTAAAGTAAACCCAAGGATGGTAGCATCAGGCTAAAGAAAACTTGGTATAACCCAGATATTACTCTAGATACATGTAAGGGTTCTTAATGATTTGGTCTTCTGTTTCTCAATCATCTAGTATTGCATATGAGTAACAAAAGTAAAGTCAGCCCAAGCATAGTAGCATGATGTTAGAGGTAAAACTTGGTCCAAAACTAGGAATTACTCTATATGCATGTAGAAGCTCTTTCAGATTTGGTCTCTCATGGTTCAAGATTGTAATATTGCAATTAGTGTCAGAAGAAAAGTAAACCCAAGGATATAGAAGTTTTTTCATACTTGGTCTTCTGTGTCTCATTATTGTAATATTGCATATTAGTGAAAAATGTAAAATAAGCCTAAGGCTGGTAGCATATCAGGCTATAGAAAACTGTGCATGTAGAAGTTTTTTCAGGTATAGTCTTCTGTTTTTCAATGTTTTAGTATTGAATATTAGTAACAAAAGTAAAGTATACCCAAGGGTGGCAGCATCAGGCTAAAGAAAACTTGGTATAAACCAGAGATCACTCTAGATACATGTAGGAGTTTTCAAAGATTTGGTCTTCTGTGTCTCAATATTGTAATACTGCATATTAGTAACAAAAGTAAAATAATCCCAAGGATGGTAGCATATCAGGCTAGAGAAAACTTAGTTTAAAACTAGGGATTGAAAATTGCATGTGTATGTTTCTTTAAATGTGGTCTTCTGTTTCTCCATATTGTAGTATTGCATATTGCATAGTAACAAAAGTGAAGTCAATCCAAGCATAGAAGCATCAGGCTTCCAGAAAAACTTGGACCAAAACTAAGGATTACTATATATGCATGTAGGAGTTTTTTTAGATTTTGTCTCCTGTGCTTCAAGATTGTAATATTGCACATTAGTAACAAAAATGAAGTAACCTTAAGGATCTTAGGGTCAGGATAAAGAAAAATTGGTACAAACCAGGGATTACTACATATGCGTGTGAAAGTTTTTTCAGATTTGGTCTTCTGTGTCTCAATGTTTCAGAATTGCATATGAGTAACAAAAGTGAAGTAAACCCAAGGATGGTAGCATTAGGCTAGAGAAAACTTCAGAGTAATACAAGAATCTGAATTTCAGTAAAAAAAGTAGGTTGACTTTCAGATGTAACCAAAAGGATCATTCGCCGGTTGAAAGTCAACTGATGATTGAAATATGACTTTCAGTTACTGGCTTGGTTGAAAGTCAACCGCTTTATTCACGTAAAATGAAATTTTTAGGTTAATTCAAGACACAAATATTGTTGACATTCCGTTGAAACTTCACTGAATACTTTTGGAGTTTATAACACATCCTACTTGTTGAAATACTATAAAAATAATAACAATAAGGTGAGGAAATATATTTCCCGTAAAATCTTCAACTTTTCTTTACCTCTATGACAATGTATTCCTTGGAATTCGTCTCAGCCGCAACTCATAAAAAACTTTTCACAAACGACGCACATACCCAATACATAAATTTAAACAGGCATCGATAAACACTGGCTTTTTCAATTGCTGGTTGCTTACAATTTTCAAAACACTTTTGTTTTATTTGAGTCAAAACGTTTCAAAAACGACTTAAATATGCACACATCCAATTACCGAGGTCCACGCGTTAATCAACATTTTTCCTAAGTGTTCGCGCATCGCAGTTTGCGCACGCATTTCTGCCAGCGCAAATGAATTTCAGATCGTACGACTGAAAATCATTCGAAAGTTAACATACCTACCAGTTGTTCATTGTATTACTACATATTTCAGACAGAGACACGGTATTTAAGACCAATTTATGGTTAAAATTAATTGACTTACTGAATTTAAGTTAAAAATGAAATTCAGTTATTCTTAAAATTCAGATTCTTGTATTACTGTGTTGGTTCAAAACTAGGAAATAAAAAGTGCATGTAAAAGTTTTTCCAGATTTGGTCTTCTGTTTCTCAATATTGTAGTATTGCATACTAATAACAAAAGTAAAGTCAGCCCAAGCATAGTAGCACTTGGTCCAAACATAGGGATTACTGTATATGCATGTAGGAGCTCTTTCAGATTTGGTATTTTATGGTTCAAGATTGTAAGATTGCAATTACTATCAGAAGAAAAGTAAACCCAAGGATTCACAAGTATTTTCATATTTGGTCTTTTGTGTCTCAATATTGTTATATTGCATATTAGTAACAAATGTAAAATAAGCCCAAGGATGGTAGCATATCAGGGTATAGAAAACTGCGCATGTAGAAGTTTTTTCAGATTTGGTCTTCTGTTTCTCAATATTTTAGTACTGAATATTAGTAGCAAAAGTAAAGTCAACCCAAGGATGAGAGCATCAGGCTAGAGAAAACTTGGTCCAAAACTAAGGATTACTATATGTGCACATAGAAGTTTTTTGAGATTTGTTCTTCTCTTTCTCAATATTTTAGTATTGCATTTCATTAAAGAAAGTAAAGTAAACCCAAGGATGGTAGCAGCATGCTAAAGAAAACTTGTTTCAAAACTAGGGATTAAAAAGTGCATGTAGAAGTTCTTTCAGATTTGGTCTTCTGTTTCTCAATATTTTAGTATTGCATATTAGTAACGAAAGTAATGTGAGCCCAAGCATAGTAGCATGAGGCTACAGGGAAAACTTGGCCCAAAACTAGGAATTACTCTATATGCATGTGAAAGCTCTTTCAGATTTGGTCTTTTATGGTTCAAGATTGTAATATTGCAGTTAGTATCAGAAGAAAAATAAACCCAAGGATGTTGAAGTTTTTTATATTTGGTCTTCTGTGTCTCAATATTGTAATATTGCATATTAGTAACAAATTTAAAATAAGCTCAAGGATGGTAGCATATCAGGCTATAGAAAACTGTGCATGTAGAAGTTTTTTCAAATTTGGTCTTCTGTTTCTCAATATTTTAGTATTGAATATTAGTAAGAAAAGGGAAGTAAACACAAGAATGAGAGCATCGCGCTAGAGAAAACTTGGCCCAAAACTAAGGATTACTATATGTGCATATAGAAGTTTTTTGAGATTTGGTCTTCTCTTTCTCAATATTTTAGTATTGCATTTCATTAAAAAAAGTAAAGTAAACCCAAGGATGGTAGCAGCATGCTAAAGAAAACTTGGTTCAAAACTAGGGATTAAAAAGTGCATGTAGAAGTTCTTTCAGATTTGGTCTTCTGTTTTTCAATATTGTAGTATTGCACATTAGTAACAAAAGTAAAGTCAGCCCAAGCATAGTAGCATGAGGCTACACGAAAAACTTGGTCCAAAAATAGGGATTACTCCATAAGCATGTAGGAGCTCTTTCCGATTTGGTATTTTATGGTTCAAGATTATAAGATTGCAATTAGTATCAGAAGAAAAGTATCAAAAGAAAACAAATATAAAATAAGCCCAAGGATTGTAGCATATCAGGCTATAGAAAACTGTGCATGTAGAAGTTTTTTCAGATGTGGTCTTCTGTTTATAAATATTTTAATATTGAATATTAGTATCAAAAGTAAAGTAAACCCAAGGATGAGAGCATCAGCTTAGAGAAAACTTGGTTCCAAACTAGGGCTTAAAAAGTGCATGTAGAAGTTTTTTCAGATCCGGTCTCCTGTGTATCAGTATTGTAATATTGTATATTAGTAATAAAAGTAAAGTAAGCCCAAGGATGGTATAATCACTCATCAGGCTAGAGGAAATTTGGCCCAAAACTAGGGATTACTATATGTGAATGTAAAAGTTTTTTCAGATTTGGTCTCGTGTTTCTCAATATTGTAATATTGTTCATTAGTAACAAAAGTAAAGTGAGCCCAAGCATAGTAGCATAATAAGAGTACAGGAAGACCTTGGTCCAGTACTAGGGATTACTCCATAAGCATGTAGGAGTTCTTTCAGATTTGGTCTTTCATGGTTCAATATTGGAATATTGCTCATTAGTATCTGAAGAAAAGTAAACCCAAGGATGTTATCATCAGGCTAGAGAAAAACTCAGCCAAATACTGAGGAATACTATGTGTGCATACACAGAAAAAATGCAAGTGAATATTTGTTGCGGGTAATTTTCAAGTAGATAAAGTTCAATTTTTTTGCATCAAAACAAAACAAGATTTAATAGAGTTAACATGGTAACCATTTTCCATGTGGTGGATAATAATTTTTTTCAGATTTGGTCTTCTGTGTTTCAATATTGTAGTATTGCATATTACCCAGATAGCATAAGAGTTTCCCAGAACATTCATGGAACATTCCAATGGAAGTTTCGGAAAATTTCGAAAAACGTTTTAGAAAGTATCCTTAAAGTAGATGAATGTCCGGGTATCCAGGAAGGTTCGTGGAGAATGTACCGGAAAATTTTCGCATTGTATAAATTGATTCAATTCAATGATTTCAATCCCTCACGAACCTTCCCCAAACCTTCCTTAGAAACATTCCTGGTTAGGCGGACATTTACCTATTTCTAGGAACCTTCCTGGAACATTTTGCAGAATTGTAGTATTGCATATAAGTAACAAAAGTCAAATATTTCAAAGGATGGTAGCATTAGGCTACAGAAAACTTGGTCCAGAGTCTAACTTACACAAACTCATAAGAAAGTCTCCCTTGAAGGTATTGCCGAGTTGTTAGAAAGTTGGAGGAATTACTTATACAAGTGTGCTAGTCCAACTGGAGCTGTCTTGTAAACTTGAAGAATACAAAATGATAAGGTCGTTGATTTAACTAGCAGAGGCGACGCAAAAGTTTTGGCGACAGAAGTTGAACTTCCGCTTTACGCTTTCTAGTACCAATCGAATTCCTAGATTCCACGGAGATTACAAATCTTTAAGAACTTTGCTTGTCTTCATTCTTGATGAAAAATCCTTAGGGGAGCAAGAATTATATTATTCGTAGCAAGATTAATTTTCTACCCAAATAGGCAAATTTTCAACAAAATGTATAAACTTTCTACCAAATAGTGGAATTTTAAACTTCTAAACTCTTTTTTCAATTTTTTTGAGTTAAGAGTGTTTCTCAAAATTAGGGCAGTATGCTCATACCAACAACGTGGTGATATTGATAAAGTTCTCACATCGATTCTTATAGGCATGCTAAGGATGTTATTTTATCACTATTTTCTTATTTTTCTTTCAGGAAGTTACGGAAGAGAGAACGTTACTACAGTTTCACTACACGGAATGGCACTCGCATACGTGTCCTTTTGGAAATGCCGTTCTAGAATTTCGTCGACGAGTAAGAGCTGTTGTAGGATCCACGATGAAAAACGAAACTGGTCCCATGATTGTTCATTGCAAGTAAGTAATCGTTTGACAATGAATTCATCCAGGATGTCTACTCACCCTTCTTTCTTATTATTTCATCTACTTCCTCTCACTTTCCCACTCCTAATTTCCTCTTACTTCCCCATCCCTAATTTCCCCTTACTTCCCTAACCCTAATTTCTCCTCCCTTCACTAATTCCCTTTTCCTTATTACCCCTCTGTTCTAGTTATTCTCCCCTCATTTAATTCCACGTTTCACACTTCCCCTTACATAACTTCCTCTACTTTCCCTGTCCTCGTTTCTCCTTACTTCCTCTTCTTCTCCTCTTATTTCCCCTACTTCCTCACCCCTCATTTCTGGATCATTCTCCTTACTTACCCTCTTCTAATTTCCTCTTACTTCCCCTCCCCGTATTTCCCCTACTTTCCCTCGACTCATTTGATCCTCACTTACCCTAATTCCCCTCTTCCATTGTCTCTTCATTTCCCCTAATTCCACTTCTCTTATTTTTCCTCACTTCCCCTACTCCCCCTCCTATAATTTCCCGTCGCTTCTCATCCTTGTAACAAATTTGACGGACAAACTATTAACATAAGAGTTAAATTTTTAACAAGGAAAGATTTTTCTGTTAAGAAAGAAAAAAGTTTCAACCAAATTTTTGAACTTTGAAGAATATTTGATTAAATATTTGATTTTTTCAAGAAAATAGTTGAATCATCAACCGAAAGCAGATTAGTTTTGAACCAAAGAGTTTCACTTTAATTGCGAAAATATGAAGTTTTAATAACATATTTGAATCCTCAATCTAAACAGATTAATTTCAAAAAAACGCAAATATGTATTTGCTACAAAAAAATTAATATTTAACCGAATATTTGAATTTTCAACCAAATAGATGATTTTTCAATAAACTAGTTAAATCGTCAACCTAAACAGATTAATTTCTGGGAAACTTGAATATAAATTTCAATCAAAAAATTTTATTTCTAACCAAATAGTTGAATTAAAAAAATTAAATCTTAAACCTAAACAGATTCATTTTTAAAAAATGCAAATATGTATATTCAATAAAAAAATTAATTTTGAAGCAAATAGTTGAAATTTCAACCAGATAATTGATTTTTCAACAAAATAGTCAAATCCTCAATCGAAACAGATTAATTTCTTAAAAACGAGAATATTTATTTTCAACAAAAAATTAATTATCAACCAACCATTTGAATTTTCAAAGAAATAATAAGAATTTCAAGCTAAAAAGACGAATTTTCTACAAAAAATTGAATTTTCAGCAGGAAAGATGTTTCAGTCAAGAAAAAAAAATTAATTGTAAAACTTAAAACTTGCATAATTTTAAATTACAATTTACGTGTAAGATTTATCATTGAAAGTTTCACAATTTTGAGGAGTTGCAATTAAACATTCTTGAATTTCGAAAATGTAAAATTCAAAATTATTTCATTTTTAAGACTTATATTTGATTTAAGATTTTCAATTTAATATTTTTCAGTTTTAAATATGTATAATACAAAATTCTTAAGTTTGGATGATTTTGAAGATCTAAGGTCAAGATTTTTCAATTCCAAATCTTCCAAATTAAAAAATATTTAATTGTTAATGATCAGACATCGAGAATTTTTAATTATGAAAAATAAAACTTGTATATTCGTATGTGAATATTCAAAATTAAAAACTCTTTTTTTTATAAAATTACAATTCAAATTGCTACAATTTTGAAGAGTGATAATTAAAAATTATTGAATTTTGAAAATATAGAATTGAAAATTTTTCAATTTTAACGATTTTCATTTTTAAATTCCTCTAGTTTGAATATTCATAATTGACGAATCTTCAATATTCATTGTATACAGTTTATAATAATGTAATTTTGGATGCTTTTTTGGAATATGCAATTTATTTTTGAAGAATCACAAGGAAAAATTCTTCAATTATGAGGATTTTCAATTGATTCTCCGATTTTAGAGATGTAAAAATTAAAATTCTCAACTTTGGATGATTTTGAAGAGCAAAAGTCAAGAATTTTTAATTCTAAATCTTCTCAATTAGAAAAATTTTGAATATAAATCATCAGAATTACACAAATTTTAATTATAAAACTCAAAACTTGCATAATTTTCAATTATAAGTTACGTGTGAGATGTTCAATTCAAATTTCTACCATTTTCAAAAGTTACAAATGAAAATTTGTAAATTTAAGAAAATTTAGAATTGAAAATTATTCAATTTTGAAGATTCGCAATTAAAAACTCTTCAATATTTGATGTGTGTAAGAGAAAATGATGCAATTTTGCATGATTTTTTCTTAAGTTCAATTTTCACGGTTTAGAATTGAAATTTCTTCAATTTTCTAGATTTTAAATTGAAAATTCTGTAGTTGTGAATAATAAAAATGATCCCGTTGATTTATTTGGGTGAGGGGAATTGGCAAAAAATATGTTACATAATTTCTGGATGCCTCTGAGGACAACCACTAAATTTTGTTGAGCCAACAAAACATTTTATTGGGCTAACAAAAGTATGTGGTTCAGCCAAAATACCAGTTTTGTTTGGCCAACAAAATGACTGTCCAAACAAATTTTGTTGAGACAACAACATTTGTTTGGTCAAGAAAAGAACTAAATTAAAAAATTAAATTTATTATATTTACTGCAATTTACAGTACAGTAAACTTTCACTTATTCCAAGGGCTGAGAAACGTTAACATTCGGATATTTCAAGGGGCCCCCACCTCTACGCCGAGTCGTAGGGCGATTTTGTCCAGCGACGTTCATTGGCTGCCAGAGCGTGGGGGACTTGGAATAAGTGAGCCTTGGAATAACTGAATCTTGGAATAAGTGAGCCTTGGAATAAGTGAGAGTTCACTGTAATACAAAAATCTGAACTGGAAAATCGTTTAAAATTATTATTTTACTTTACAGCGATGGTGGTGGACGATCGGGAGTTTATTTAGCGATAGACGCGAATATGGAGCTGGCTGAAGAGGAAGATATGTTCGACGTATTCGGCTATTTGAAGAAACTCAAAAAAAGCAGAAAAGGTCTCATAGAAAATCTGGTACGTTGAATAAAAATTACTTCAATATCATGATGAATTTGAGTCGAAATTAATTTTACTAAAAGTAGTGGTGTATTCGAGATGATTTCGAGAAAATTCGAGATTTTCTTGGAACATGTTTAGGTGAACTCAAAACTTCATGGAGATCGAGAATCTCGAATAAAAGAATTCGAGAACTCGAGTCGAGAATCTCGAAACTTTTTATTCGAGATCTCGAGTCGAGAATCTCGAAACTTTTTATTCGAGATCTCGAGTCGCGAATCTCGAAACTTTTTATTCGAGATTCTCGATCTCCATGAAGTTCTGACTTGTCGAAAGAATTCGAGATCTCGAGTCAAGAATCTCGAAACCTTTTGTTCGAGATTCTCGATCTCCATGAAGTTTTGAGTTGTCGAGAGAATTCGAGATCTTGAGTCGAGAATCTCGAAACTTTTTATTCGAGATTCTCGATCTTCATGAAGTTTTGAGTTGTCGAGAGAATTCGAGATCTCGAGTCGAGAATCTCGAATTTTTTCATTCGAGATTCTCGATCTCCATGAAGTTTTGAGTTCACCTGTACATTTTTCAAGAAAATCTCGAATTTGCTCGAAATCGTCTCGAATGCATCACTTACTAAAATGAGCAATTGAAGACCCTTGGATCATATTTCAAAATTTGACACAGAAACTTTTTCACAGTCGAAACATTCGACCTACATTTATACAATGGGTTCCGGTCATTTTACAAAATGCATTCGTTTCCACGAGTTGAAATTTGACAATACATTTTTCCATTGTTTCTCATCCGGAAATCAAGTTTCAATGATAAATTGGACCATTTATTTATTATCAAATTTGTAGCTTTCACTGAAATATAATATTTTATCCTGGCAGGAAGTAGAAGCAAAGAAAAAATGACAAAAAAGTTTAGTTTTTAATTCTAAATCTTCCAAATTGAAGAAATTTCGAATTGAAGGAAAAAATGCATCATTTTTAATTCTGATAGTTAAAAATTGCATAATTTTCCATTTTTAATTCTCAAAATTAAGAACTTTACCATTTTTGAGATGCACAAATAAAAATTCTCGAATTTTGATGATTTTCAAGATCAACAGTGAAGTTTTCAATCCTGAATCTTAAAAACTGAAGATTTTTCAAATGTAAATTATAAAAATTAGGCGATTCTTGACTGTAAAACTTGAAACGTGCATAATTTCAAATTGGAAATTTCGAATATGCAGAAATAAAAATTCTCGATGATTTTTAAGATCGACAGTCAATTTTTTAATCATCAATCTTCCGAATTGAAGAAATTTCAAATGTAAATTTTGACTTTTTAATTTCAAAGATGCAGAAATAAAGAGTTTAAAATTTTAATGATTTTGAAGATCAAATGTCAAGTTTTTAATCCTAAATCTTCCAAATTGAAGATACATTGAATGCAAATTCAAAAAAGTACAGTCTTTTTATTTCTAAAACTTAAAAATTGCATTGTTTGTCAGTTTGAATTTCCAAAATTAAAAACTTTTCAGTTTTAAACATGCAGATATAAGGTTTTTAAATGTTGATGATTTTGAAGATCAAATGTCAAGTTTTTAAACCTAAATCTTCCAAATTGAAGATATATTAAATGCAAATTAACAAAATTACAGCATTTTCGGTTCTAAAACTCAAAAATTGCATTGTTTTCCAGTTTGAATTTGCGAAATTAAAAACTTTTCAATTTTAAAGATGCAGAAAGGAAAGTTTTGAATTTTTATGATTTTGAAGATCAAATGCCAAGTTTTTGATCCTAAATCTTCCAAATTGAAGATATATTAAATGTAAATCATGAAAATTACAGGATTTTTAATTATAAAACTTAGCACATGCATAATTTCCAATTGTTAAATTTCAAAATTAAAACCTTTTAATTTTAAAGATGCATAAATGAAACCTTTTAAATTTTTATAACTTTCAAAATTACAAGTCAAGTTTTCAATCCTGAATCTTCCAAATTGAAGAAATTTTGAATGTAAATCGTAAAAATTACAGGATTTTCAATATTTTAACTTACGACATGCATAATTGTCAATACCTAATTTCCGAGATAAAATTTTTTTTAATTTTAAAGATGCCCAAATAAATTTGCTCAAATTTTGATGATTTTCAAGATCAAACGTCAAGTTTTCAATCCTAAATCTTAAAAACTGAAGAAATTTCAAATGTAAATGATAAAATTTACACGATTCTTAATTGTAAAGCTTAATACATGCATGATTTTTAATTGGTAATTTTTAAATTGAAAACTTTGCAATTTTAAAGATCTGGAAATAAAAATTCTTAAATTTTGATAATTTTCAAGATCAAAAGTGAAGTTTTCAATTCTCAATCTTCTAATTTGAAGAACGTTGGGAAGTGAAGCATCAAAATTACAGAATTTTCAATTGTAAAACTTGAAACTTGCATAATTTTTAATTGTAAGTTTTCAACATTAGAAACTTTTCAATTTTTAAGACGCAGGAAGAATAATTCTCAAATTTTGATGTTTTTCAAGATCAAAACGCAAGTTTTTATTTGTGAATCTTCCAAATTGACGAAATTTCTAATGAAAAGCTTAAAAATTACAGAATTTTTAATTTTAAAACTAGAAACTTGCATACCTTTCAATTTTTAATTTTTAAAATTAAGAACTTCACCTATTTTATTTGTCAAAAACAAAAATCCTCAAATTTTGATGATTTTCAAGATCAAAAGTGAATTTTTCCATTCTAAATCTTCCAATATGAAGAAATTTGGAAAGTGAAGCATCAAAATTACAGAATTTTTAATTGTATAACTTGAAACTTGAAGAATTTCTGATTGAAAAATTGTCCACATTGAATATTTTCAATTTTAAAGACGCAGAAATAAAAATTCTCAAATTTGGATGATTTTCAGGATCAGAACTCAAGTTTTTATTTCTGAATCTTCCAAATTGAAAAAGTTTCTAATGGAAAGCCTAAAAATTACGGAATTTTTAATTCTAAGACTTAAAACTTGCATACTTTTCAAATTTTAATTTTCAAAATTAAGAACTGTACCATTTTTAAGATGCAGAAACAGAAATTCTCAAATTTTGATGATTTTCAAGATCAAAAGTGAAGTTTTTCATTCAAAATCTTCTAATTTGAAGAAATTTTGAAAGTGAAGCATCAAAATTACATAATTTTCAATTGTGAAACTTAAAACTTGGATAATTGTCGATTCCTAATTTCCAAAATTCAAAACTTTTTAATTTTAAATATGCAGAAATAAATTTTCTCAAATCTTGATGATTTTCAAGATCAAAAGTGAAGTTTTCATTTTTAAATCTTCCAATTTCAAGAAATATGGGGAGTGAAGCATCAAAGTTACAGAATTTTAAATTGTAAAACTTAGAACTTGAATAATTTCTAATTGTAAATTTGCAAAATTAAAAACTTTCCAATTTTAAAGACGCAGAAATAAAAATTCTCAAATTTTGATGATTTTGGAAATCAAATGTCAAGTTTTCAATCCTGAATCTTCCAAATTGAAGAAATGTTGAATATAAATCGTAAAAATTACAGGATTTTCAATTTTTAAACTTACAGGATGCATAATTATCAATTCCTGATTTCCGAAAGTAAAAAGTTTCCAATTTTAAAGATGCAGAAATAAATTTTCTGAAATATTGATCTTTTTCAAAGTCAGAAGTCAACTTTTTTATCCTGAATGTTGCAAATTGAAGGAATTACGAATTTGATAAAAAAAATTACAGCATTTATAATTGTAACACTTCAAAATTGCATAGTTTGTAATTTTAAGTTTGCAAAGTAAAAAAAATTTCAATTTTAAAAATGCAGAAATGAAATTTCCTAAATTTGCATGATTTTCAAAATTTAAGCTCAGTTTTTCAATCCATGCATAATTGTCAATTCCTAATTTCCAAAATTAAAAACTTTTCAGTTTTAAAGACGCAGAAATAAAGATTCTAATTTTTAAGATATCCAAGATCAAAACTTAAGTTTTTATTTCTGAATCTTCCAAATTGAAAAAGTTTCTATTGAAAAGCCTAAAAACTACAGAATTTTTTATTTTAAAACTTAAAACTTGCATACTTTTTTATTATAATGCTCTATGTTGAAACCTCTTCAATTTTAAAAGATTTACAATTTAAGGTTCTACAATTTTGTAGCGTTACGATTGAAAATAAAAATGTGTTCAATTTTATAAATTTGCAATTACAAATTCTTCATTTTCCATCATTAAAAGTGACAGCGTTAATTCATTTTTAGGAAATTTGTATAATTCTTTACATTTGTTATAAGTTACTATTTTCACGAAGTAACTTATTGTTATTTTGATCTAGCATGATAGGAATTTTATATTCTAATTCAAATTAAAGAATTTCCATTTAATGAAACAACTTCAAATAAAAATTATTATATATAATTCTCATGTTTTTTTTCTTTCCTGTACAGGATCAGTACAAATTTATATATGACACATTGGAAGAGTTTGTGATATGTGGCACTTCATGGTTTCCGGTCGCAGAACTGTCACAGCGATTAAGGCAAAAAAGCATAAAACATCCGATAACCAAAATGAACGAGTACCAGAGGGAGTATCAACAAATATGCAAGCAAACGCCGCGATTTACGATAGGTGACTGCGCCGGTGGACATCGCGGCGATAATCGGGAAAAGAACAGGGATGTTCTCGTAGTTCCACGTAAGTTTCACTTCATCAAATCTCACACAGAAAAAATTATTCGGAGCCAAATCCTAGTTTTCCTCCTCTCACTTCCCTTTCCAGCACTTTCCCTACTTCCCCCACTTTCTCTCCACATCCCTACTACCCCAACTTCCTCTCCATATCCCTACTAGCCCAATTTCTACATACTTACTCTCCCCTTCCTTCGATTCCCTTCTCCATACTCTCCCACTTCCCATCCCCTTACTTCCCCTACTTTCACTTCTCCTAATCTCCGTAGTTCCCTTCTTACTCTCCCGCCTTTCCTCCCTACACCTCCTCTTCCCTCAATTCTCATACTTCCCTTCCCTCACTTCCCCTACTTCCACTCCATTCACTTCCCCTATCTTCTCCTACTATCCCTCCTCCCACATTCCATACTTCTTTTACTTCTCCTCAACTATACCCTCACTTTCACTCTCCTTACCGCCCTACTCTCCTTATTTCTCCTCCTCTACTGACTACCTCTACTGACGTTTCCTCGCTTCCGCTTCAATCACATCTTCTCAATTCGTCTTCCCACACTTCTCTTCTCCTTCTTACCCCACTTCCTTTCCCTCACTTCCCCTACATCCTCTTCAATCACTTCTGCTCTCTTTCCCTAATGTTCCTCCTCCCACTTTCTCTCACGTCCCATTCTTTCTCTGCTTCACCTTCCCAGCCATCCCCCACTTTTCATAATTTTCCGTCTCTTTACTCCCTTACTTTCTCTCCTCTCATTTCACCTACTCATACCCTTCTAGTTTCTCTATCACTTCCTCTACTTCCCTCACATTACTTCCTCTTCTTTCTCTCCACTTACTTGCCCTCCACTTACTTCGTCTCCATTCCCCTACCCACACTTCTTCTATCCACACTCACCCTCCCGTCACGTCTCCTACTTCCCTTCCTTCACTTCCCAACGACTCACTTCGCCTTAATTTCCCTCACCACACGACCCATCTCCTCACTTCTCCTACTTTTCTTAGCTCATTCATCCTCACTGCCCCTCTGCTTATTTCTATACTTCCCCTACTCTCAATTTTCCTACACACAACCTCCTAGTTACCCCCTTACTTCCCCCCTCACTTCCTTAACTTTTCTTCCGTGAATTCCTCTTTTTTCCCTCCACTGACTCTCCCTTTATTCACTTCGTCTCAGTTACCCTCCCCACACTTACCATCCCCTGACTTCTCCTACTTAATATTCCTCAGTTCCCCTACACCACATGCATTCACTTCGCCCTTCCTTTATTATAACTTCTTCCACTTCCTCTCACTACGCCTACTTCACCTTCCCAATCATTCCCTACTTCCCTTCACTTTCCCTTATCTTACTATTCTACATTCCTTTCACTCGATTCTCCTACCCATACGCCCTAGTTGCCCCCTTACTTCTCCCTCACCCCCTACGTTTCTTCCATCTTGCCCTACCTTAATTCCATCTTCCTCTACTTCCCTTCCACCTTTCCCTACTCCCCTTCCACCTCTCCCTACTTCCCTTACATCACAGCCCCTTCTTCCGCTCCACTCACTCCCCCTTTACTCACTCCGTCTCGATTTCCCTCCCCACACTTCCCATCACGTCACTTCTTCTACTTCCATTCCCTTACTTCCCTTACAACCCCTCCATTCACTTCTCCCTTCCTCTATTATCCTTGCTCTCACTTCCTTTCACTTCCCAAACTTCCCCTACTGCACCTCTCCAATTGTCCCCTACTTCCCCTCTTCTTCTTTCTCCTGTCCATACACCACCAGTTTCCCCCTTCCTTCCCCCTCACTTCCCCTCCAATCATTACCCTTTCACTTTCTTCTGTCCATTCATGGACCTCAAAATTCGTCCGATCACTTGATTCAAATATTTTTTCTCTTTACAGCTGACAACTTTCGACCATATCTCACAAGTTTCCAGGGAAATAGTTATACCGACTACATAAATGCTGTCTTCGTTGACGTGAGTAATCTTAACGTGAATAAAATAAGATAAGAATTATTACTCATAAAACTAAATGCAGACTTCATCGCACTGAATGATCTCGAAACAGAAGAAATAGGGTATTTTCCACGAAAGTTGGGGAATAAAAGGAGAATAATTGCTTTTATATAAAATAGATGTTGTAACTATATTAAATTCAATATGAAATTCTTTGAATTCCTATGATCTCAAGTCCAAATATATTGCATTTTTAACAAAATAGTTTAATTTTTGAACGATAAAGTATGTTCTACCAAAGTTGAATTACTTTAGAAAACCGTGGACTTTAAAACCCGAAAAGATGAATGTTCGAAAACGAAAAATATTTTAAACCAAGAAAGATGAATTTTCAGCCAAAAATGATGAATTCCAATTCCAAAAAGATTAATTCTCAACGGAAAATATAATAGTTGAAATTTCAGCGAAAAAGGAATTTTATTTTCATTCAAAGCAATGGAATTCAACCAAGACGACGAAGTTTCAAGAAAATACATAAATTTTCAAACAAACGGTTAAATCTTCAGTTAAAAAATTAGTTTCCAACCAAAAAAGTAAAAATTTTTTGAGAATGTAGTTCAAATGTCAACTAATAAGTATAATTTTTTAATCAAAAAATATATATTTCCAACAAAACAAATGAATTTTCAGTTACCAAAATTAATTTTCAACCAAAAAAAAAGAGTTCTCAATATTTCAATTTTCAATCAAAGAAATGAATCTTCAACCAAAAAAAAAATGGTTCAACAAAGCAGTTTAACGTTCAAGCAAGACATTTTTTTAACCTTGCAAAATAAATTCTTAACGAAGATGTATTAATTTATATTTTAACCAAAGAAGAGAATAATTTTAAAACAAAAACTGTTAAATTTTACCCAAAATGACAAATTTTCTACAAAATAGTTGAATTTGCAAGCAAAAAAGTTCTTCTACCAAAAGAGATGAACCTTCAACAGAAGATTTGAAATTTCAATCTAAAAAGTCGAATATTTTGGAAACCCGTTGACTTTGGTAGACAAAAGTTTAATTTAAAAGAAATTTGTTACCTAATATTTAAGCTTTTCAACAAAACGGTTGAATTTTCAATCAAATACTTGAGTTTTCAACCTATAGAGATAAGTTTTTAACGAAATGGTCGATTTAAAAAAAAAATCAAATTTGAACAATAAATTTTGCATTTTCAACCAAATGGTTACATTTTCAAGCCCAACAGACGAATTTTAAAGAAGACAATTAAGTTTTCCACAGAAAAGTTAATTTTTAACCAAGAAGGATGAATTTTCTCTTCCCCAACTGCTTCTTCATCAACCTTCCCCTCTTCTCACTTCTCCTATTCTTCTATTCATTTCTCTTCACTTCTCCTACTTCACTTTTCATTTCCCCTCACTTTCCACGATACCCATCCCATCACTTCCCCTAGTCAACCCATTATACCAATACTTCTCCCTCTCTTTCTTTCCTTCCCCATTTCCCCCTCACTTCTTCTAGTTCCACTCCCTTTGTTTCCCCTCTCATTCCCTACTTCTCAGAGCCTCATTTTCGCTAACTGCCCCTTTCTTGATTTCCTCTCACTCCCCCTCCTACCACAATCTTAATTTCCCCTAGTTCCCATTCCTTGCACTGATTCACCTCTGCTCTCTTCGTTTTACAATTCCTACTTCTCCTTCCACCATTTCCCTTTACTTCTCCTAGTACCCCTCTCATCACTTCCCTCACTCCATCCTCCATCCCCCCTACTTCCCCTAATTCTTCTAAAATTCCTTCCCCTTTTTCCCCATTGTTGACCCCCCCCCCCCCGTTATGAGCATATTTTTTCATGACGAATATACAACAATAAGCACCTATTATGACATCCTCTCCCCCAAAATGCTCGGGTTATACTTGAATAGCTCCTTATTTGCCCTCCCTTTATTTCCCTCTTTTTCCCAACTTCCCCAAACCTCATTTCCCTCACTTCCTCTCCCTTATTTTCTCTTACTCCTCCTTCTACCACACTCTTCATTTCCCCCACTTCCCATTATTCCTATTAATTCCCCTCCCTCTTTTCGTCTCACCTTCCTTACTTTTTCTCCCATAATTTCCCTTCACTTCCCCTAGTACCCCTCCTGTCACTTCTCCCACTCAATCTTTCATCACCTCTTCTTCTACTTCTTATTTCCTTCCCTATTTTTCCCTCACTTCTCCTAATTCCCCTTCCTTTATATCCCGTCCATTCCCCTACTTCCCCAACCATCATTTCCCTTCACTTCCCGTCCCCTAATTTCCTATCACTCCCTCGCCTGCCAGACTCTTCATTTCCTCTACTTCCCGTTCCTTCCACTAATCCCCCCTCTCTTCTTCTTGTCTCACCATTCCTACTTTCTCTCTCATCATTTCCCCTCACTTTCCCTTCTTGGAAAAAGTACGACGAATTGACGAAGAGGACTTTTTAACAAAATAGACGAATTCTCCACAAAATAATTAAATTTTAAACCATATAGTAGAATTTATAACCAAAAGGAATGAATTCTCAACTAAAAATTTAATAGTAGACTTTTCAACCGAAAATAGTTTTTTTTTAATTGGGTTTTATCAATTCTGCTCGCATCTAAGCGAAAACCCGAGAAAAGGGTCAAATTTCTTTGAACTAAGGGAAAGAAGGACTTCTTTTTAAAAAAGGGGAATAGGGGAAAGTGTGTGAAGTCTGAAAATGAGTCTTCTCCCCCTTTTGGACCAAATTCCCAAAATTTCCCTCCCTCTCTTCGTTCCTTCATGAGATCAATAAATTTAATTTCAATTTCAGGGTTATACAAAACCTAGGGAATACATTGTAACAGAATGGCCACTCAGACACACATGTGGTGAATTCTGGTCATTGGTTTACGATTACGAATGTGCGGCAGTCGTAGTTTTGTGTGTACCACCTCCGGCATCAACCAGTTTTCCCTCATTCTGGCCAGAGACTAAGCATTCCAAAAAGTATGGACCAGTCTTCACGATAGACCACATAAGTCATAATCATTACACCAACATTAAGACCTGGGTAAGTTCATACGATAATATAAATCACTGTTAGCGAAATTTTATTTTCAAATTCAGATTGATATTCTTTTATCACAATCGGTATGATTGCACCAAAAGGACCGGTTTCCAAATTTGAAATTTGGAAAAAGGTTAGAGGTAAAATGAAGATCTGGAATTTGTTGAATGTCGATAAGAATAAATCATTTTTCTACTTTTCCATCATTAATGCAATTTCGTGCATTCTTTTGCAATCTTTATTTCATTCCATCAGTACACACTCTCTCTCTCTCTCTCTCTGAAATCTTGTGTAATCTTGAACAATCTTGTGCAATCTTGCGCAATCTTGTGCAACCTTGCACAATCTTGTGCAATCTTGCGCAATCTTGTGCTATCTCGTGCAATCTCTCGTAATTCCCCCTTACGAGATAATATCATAGGAAATAATTAATTTCTCACAAAGAGAACTGTTTTTTCAAAGAAAAATGTTCTCGTTTGCAGAAATTCAGGATAAACAAGAAAATCGTTTCCTTGACGGAGTTGATGGCAGGCGTAAAAGCCCCCCCGAAGACTGTGAAGGTTTTTCAACTAACTTGTTGGCCAATGGGACACAAGGTTCCAACATCCACTAATAGCCTTGTAGAACTGATGAATATGGTGGAAAACTGGAGACAAAGGACGGATTATGGACCAGTTGCCGTTGTTTCTCCAGATGGGAGAAGTCGTGTTGGGGTTTATTGTGCCGCCAATGCCTGCATCGAACAAGTTATACAACATGGTGAGGTCGACATTTTCCAAGCAGTAAAGACTGTTCGCAGACATAGACCTCAACTCGTAGAAAACATGGTAAGTGAATTTAGAGTCGACTTTTTATTTTATTTATTTTTTGCATTCAGGGAGCGTCCACATATCACTCGACGCTATTTTCAGTCTTTTTTGGCTCATCCCTCCTTCTTGTGACAGTGACATTTTGATGAAAAACAAGATTATCAATCTTTTTCTTGCTTATTTTGCAAAAATTATTCATGCTAAAATCGAATTCTTTTCAATCTTAATTTAAAAAGTTTTAAATAGAGACACTAAACTCATGACTCTTTCCAACCTGCAGGGATTGCTTATGAATAATTCAAGATTTCTTTAAATTGATTTTACATAGTTTCACCTCAATTTTATTGTAAGAAATCTTTCTTTTTATTAAAAAATTGTTTTGAAAAGAATGCATTGAATTTTAGAGATTTTTAGAAATGTTTTGAAATATCTTGGATTGTTTTCTTTTCCTAATTGAAAAATGTAATAATCTAAATAGATTGGCATCAGAATCACCCACAGATACATAAATATAATTTCATATAACCGTCTACTTATACGGCAGGTTCACTTAACAGATGAGGGACCTAATAAAAAAAATTCAACTAATTTTGGTTGAAAGTTTATTTTTTTGGTTGAAAAGTCTACCATTACATTTTTTGGTTCAAAATTCATATTGTTTGGTTCAAAATTCCACTTGTACGTACTTTGTTGAAAGTTGAACTACTTTGTAAAAAATTAATTTTTTTTGGTTGGAAATTTAATTAGTTTTCAAAACATTCGTTTCATTTTTAGTTTGTAAATTAATTCATCTTTTTTGTAGAAAATTAATCTTCCTGGTGAAAAATTCAACTTTTTAGTTAAATTTTGAACTCTTCTTGAATGTTCTTTTCAAATTTTCGAAAATTCGTCATTTTTGTTGAAAATTCATCTCTTTGGTTGAAAATTTAACTATCTTGCTAAAAATTTCTTATTTTAAAGAGAAATTATTTTCCAGCAAGAAGGATGACTTCTACCGTAATAGATGAATTTTCAATGCAAAAGGACGAATTTTCAACAAAACAGTTGAGTTTCCTACCAGAAAAAATGACAGAAAAATTGTCGAATTTTGAAAAAATAGTCAAATCCTCAACCAGATAGACCAATTTTCAAGAAAAGAATTTAATTCAGTAGAATTGAGATGAATTTTTAAATGAAAATTAATTTGTTAATCACCGAAACAACTAATTTTAAACAAAATATTCAAAATTTCAATCAAAGACGTGAATCTAAAAAAAAATTGTTGATGAAGTAGTTTAATTTTCATGCCAAAAAAATTAATGTTTAACCAAATAGTCAAATTTTCAACCAAAAAGATCAATTTTCCACCAAAAAGATTAATTTTCTACCAAAAAAGTCGAATATTTCACTTTTTTAAAATTTCAAACCCGAAAAGAAAAGTTGGCTAGAAAACAGTTGAATTTTCATCCCGAAAATCAGATTTGAAAAAAATGTTTATTTTCTAACAAATAGTTATATTTTGAAATAAATATTTACTTCAATTTTTAACCAAATATTCAAGTTTTCTAACATATTCGTTAAATTTTTCACAAAAAATATGAATTTTCAATAAAGAAGTTAGTTTTAACTGAATAGTTAAATTTTTTACCAAATTGTTTCATGACAAAAAAAAAACAAATTTTCTACGAAACAGATGAAATTTCAACGCGAAAATATGAATTTAAAAAAAATATATATTTACAACCAAGCAGTTAAATTTTTAACTAAAATGATGAATTTTTCACAAAAAAAAGAATGTATTTATTACAAAGTATAAAATAAATTTTCAGGGAAACAAGAAATAGTTTATATTTCAACCAAAAAATATTTTTATTTCCAAATCGCAGTTAAAATCCAGGAAAGAAGACGAATTTTCAACAAAATAGTTGAATCCTCAACCAAAACGAAACAATTTTCAATCAAAGAGTTGCATTATCAACCAAAAAGGATGAATTTTCAACCACGAAGATTAAATTTCTACAAAAAGACACGAATTTTCAACTACAATGTTGAATCTTCAGAAAAAAAATTTTAACAAATATATCAAAATTCAACCAAATAGTTGAATTTTCAAACCAAAGTATGATTTTTTTGAACAAGAAGATTAATTTGCTACCATAAAAGACAAATTCTCAAATAAAATGTTGTATCTTAAAAAAAAAGACTTCGACAAAAGATTTCTACATTCAACCAAATAGTTGAATTTTCAACCAAAAATATTATTTTTTATCGAAGAAAATACAGAAATTTTCAATTAAGTAGTTGATTTTTCTATTGAAAAACATAAATTTTGAACCACATAGTTGAATTTTGAACTATAAAAGATAAATTTGCAACCAAAAATGTAGTAGGTAAATTTTTAGTTAAAACAAAAATTTTAACCAAAAATAAAACAAATTTTCAAGTAAATATTTCAATGAATTTTCAACTTTCAATCTATTAGTTGAATTTTTGAACAAAAAATATGACTTTTTAGCAAAATTGTTGTATTTTCAATCATGTAGTAGTTTTTCAAACTTATTAAGTTATTGAATTTTGATGTTCTGTTGTCAATTAGCGTAGTGAAATAGTCTTTTATCGATGGAATGGCGGTTTTTTGATCCTCTAGACTAACCCAAAATCGTTATTGTTTTTAGCTGTAAAAAATATTATAAAACTGTACCTTTGCAGGGCCATCTTTCACAAAATTCACAAACTTTGTTAAAAATCATCAGGAAAACGTACTAAAAGTTACCTAAGTTCACTGAAAAAAATGGTTTAGCTGTCCCAGCTAGACGTTTAGCTGGATTTCGTCTTCTAATAAAATATAGTTGTGTTACCTAAATTTCTAGCCGTCTCATCTAAATAGCTGTGTTATCTAGCTGTTTTAGCTAAATTTTTTCATCTAGAAATTATCCAGATAGCTAGGTAATTTCCAGATGGTAAAATTAGCTAAAACAGCTAGATGTTTAGGTGACACAGCTAGAAATGTAGTCAACATAGCTATATTTTCTTAGAAGACGAAATCCAGCTAAACTTCCAGCTGGGACAGCTTAACCATTTTTTTCAGTGATCATAACGTTACTACCACTGACCCCCCTCATCCTCCTCTTACCAACCCTAATTTTTTGCGCAACCCCCTTCCCCCTCAAATTGATAAAATATTTTATTTACGGCCCCTAAGATCTTATTTCGCATTCATTGGTTTTATTAGTTCCCTCTGGACCTAACTGTTTCTCAGAAACATGTTCTGGTGTCCTTCTATTATGCATTCATTGTCAGTTCTATCCCCAACTCTTGTGTAACTTTACTCGTTATTCCATTGTGTGTGCATTTTGTCCACGTAGACGTATGTTCAGTTTGAAGTTTGTGTTTTCATAGTCATCGTAAACTATATGCTCTTGGACACGTCCACGAAGTTTTGTGTATATTTGTGTCTCCTCTCCACTCCATCGATTTAGCAGCTGATTCCCGTTTATCCTCACCTAATAACAAGTTTGAACTATGAACTTCAGTTTCTGTATTGTCTCATGACATCCTCCCGTCTCAATATTCAATTCAATTTAGACTCAATAGCCTCAATAAACGTTTTCTAATGATGCTATTACTAGATTTCCATTACTTGATCGTTTTGCTTTTGTTTCAGACGGAATACAAGTACTGTTACGATCTGGTTTTACACTACGTGCTGCACTATCTGAACAAGGAAATGAACGAGAAAAAGTGAGAAAGCGAGTTGAGGGACGAGCTGTGGTTTATCGATTTTGGCCGTGGGGCAGCCTTGCCCCTGACACCAGAGGAGGCCCCTGCCGATGGGGAGGCGGTGATCCCCTGCGCTCAAGGTCGCATCGTTGTTGAATCAGCAAGACCGGCACAGCCGCATTTTGCAACATGTTCAACATACCGCAGACACATGATACATTCTAATGGAACAGCACCTGCCGGAGGAATATCCTTGCCTGGCGATCAGGGAAGGGGTGCCATCTCCAAGAAGGCGGTACCACAGAGTCCAGCATCAAGGCCTGAAGACCTAGGCGTAACACCTTGGTACTTTGATGACTATTCAATGGACGTGCCGCCAGGACCCGGCGATCAGAGCTCGTACCCCTCGCATTATAACAACGGGAGAGAAAACATCAGGCCGGAACTCGCTTCGACCAGAAACAGCAGCATGGAGAACGATCAATCGAGACCGTCATCGACCTTGCCTAGGAAAGCTTGTATGGACATCAGGGACGCCATCGCTCTCTTGGACGAGACTTGTCCCAACCCAGAAGCCAGTCCTTCCCTCACACCTCGAACTCCCAGAACACCCTTGACACCTTACCCTAGAAATAAACGTGCCCGATCAAAGAGCAGCGATAACTCATCAAACTACAGCAACGAACGGCTTAGTGAGAGGTCTGTTGATAACACTAAATCTCATGAGAAGGAGAAGAAGAGACCCTTTCTTAGAAAGATCGGAATTTCCAAAACGGAGGATCGACCTTTCCTGAGTAAATTTGCACCAAAAATCATCGGAAAGCCCTACTTGGAAAAAATCGGTCCTAGCAGAGCAGTGGAAAAACCCTTTTTGGATCAGATCGGTTCGTCTAAGACATTGGACAAGTTCATCTTTGATACACCCAAGATAGAGCGCAAGAAGGAAGTAGTGGTTCCAATATTCTCAACATGTTTGGAGAAACAAAAAGAGCTTGCATTATCACGAGGAGGGACCAAGAGCTTCCCTGAAAGAAGGCGTTCTGGCAAAGCTTACTTGTCGAAGATGTACTCTTTCGAAACCGAAGATCTCGAGGAATCCACTCCTTTAAAGAATCTTCGCGATCCTGTTCGTGTAGCATCCTTAAACGATGTTCTCGACGCAGGACCTAGTAGTATGCCTCACATCGAAATTTCTTGTAGTCAAAGTAACTCGAAGCTGAAACCCATATCTACCAGCGCGGTGGAACTCGTCAAGTGCAGAGTGACAACAAGCGAGGAGATTGTTTCATCCACCACGTGCCTAAGTTCTCCTGCAGAAGCCACTGGCTGGGAGTACTCACCCAGTCGGAAGCACTGGGCCAAGATGATCGCATCGACACCGAAGATGTTGGTTCGAAGGAGGCAAGATGGTCCTGATTCCAAAGATGGCATTCGAAGCGATGATAGTACACCCAACTCCCCGACCAAGAGGACTATTTCCTCAGTTTCTCCTGAACTCCGAGCCTATAAGCAAGCCGAAGTTGCATTTATTAAAAACCTTGAGTTCTCGCCCTCGAAGACGAGACGCCAAGGATCAGAGGACATACTAGACAAAAAGAATAATACACATGCCCAGATTGAGAGGTGGGGTATATCTTCAGACAACCTCAACATTTCCAGGGAAACTGTCGCGACATACGTACCTTCTTCCTCTTCTCTAGGACCTCAAAGTAAAGCCAACTCTCTGGAATCTTCTACGCTATCCGAGAGTTTAGGTAAAGAGACCTTCAAGCAGCTGCAAGAGAAATTCAAGTTGCAAGGAGCACCAGCTGAGACCTATGCCGCCTTTAAACAGCGCACAAGAGGTCAATTCCCAACGTCAGTCGGACTTCGTAGAGTTATCGCCAAGGAGAAGATGATTTCGCCTACTTACGATATCAGCAGTTCTCTAAAATCTGAGAAAATCCGAATTCAATCTCCAAAAAAGACTTTGGTGTCTGAGAGGTGTAAGTTGTCTGAAGCTTCTGGGGCATCTGAGGAACAGGCTGAGCCCCCTCCTGAAGATAATTCAAGGCTGCATGTTCGGAGAGGTACGGTTAGATCAGTATTGAGAAAACAGGATGGAGTGGATCATCTGAGTGATCAGGAATCCGATACCAATGCTTCATTGAAACGCACAAAGGGAAAGATCTGCCATGAACCTTCTCAGGAGACTATGCACCTTCTGACTGAGTTGCGCAAGGTCAAAAGTCTTTTAAAGACTCCATCCATGGAAAAGGATTTCGATTTAGAAAAACTGAAAGACGTAACGAAGCTGCCGAAGAAGGTTTTACTAACTGACAAGGAATTCTGCCTTTCTTTTGATAGAGAAAACAGTATTCGTAGACCTTCGAGAATGAATACAGTTGCAGTTTCTGCTGATCAATTGGAAGCAAAAACCGAAACCCAGGATATTAAGGAAGAGAGTCAAAAGCCAGTGGCTGCTCTTTTTGAGAAAAGGTGTATGTCTCTCGACTTTGTTGATGATGAGCGACCTCATAAACCAGAACCGAGGACGATTTCTCTAGCTTCGGGTAGAATTCTTCTTTCGGAAACAGAAGAGGTGCACGATTCCTCTGAACTGGCATTGAATGGCGATTCGAAAAGTATCTCTTCTGACGTCTTTAACACTTCTGACGAGCTAGAGGATAAGGTGAGCAACATCAGCGTTTTGGAAGCGGAGCCTAAACCAAAGCCTAATCATTGTCTCGAGGTGGATGCTGGGAATACTGTTGACCAAAAAGGAAGTCCAAAGAAGAAGTTGCTGCCTCAGGGGCGAACAAGCGATGCCTATGAGATTATATCTCCCAGGACAACACCTTTCAGAATGAAAAAACGTTTGGGGCGGATTTCAGTAGAAGATACGATGAAGCAGGAGAGTTTTACTTTGAACAAAACGGACTGCAAGTCGGTCATCGTACAGAAGAAAACCAAGTGCTTCCCCTTATAACGCAACGCACAAGGCGAAGGTTAAGTTACCGCAGCTTTCAAGTCGTTTGTTCCGAATTATTGACTCGATCTATTGACTGATTGTCTTACAAACTTTGAGAAGACCAACTGATCTGGTCATTTCCCGGGACAAGCTTTCGGACCACTTTTCTATTTAACTAGAGTAAAGGAAGTCGTGAGATTTCGGCATATGTTTCTAAAATAATCGATGAGTCGAGTTTCATCCTTACGAAGATTTAGGTACTGGTGGTAGTTTCATTCAGATTCATAGGTAGATACCCGGATTTGAATTTAAGAGAAGATAGGAATATATTGAAGAAATGGGTTATTGTAATTATTGTTTAATTTGTGATAAAATGTCAAATTGACCAATATTATCATAATGACCGAAATATGTTGCTGCACATACCATTGGCGGAAAAAGTTTACAACTTTACATTCTTTGCCGAATGCAATCGACACCTGTCCATCTAGAATTAAATCGTCTTTCCCGGTCTGCGTTGCTGAATCTTGAATCTCTCTATGAGTTATTTAAATGAAATTTAAAGAGCATGAATCAGGTTATCGAAACAATTTATTCCAAGAGTGATTAATGATTTATGAAATGGTTGAGTTTAAACATCAATGAATTGATCTTTCATGCCTGAGGTAACATGTGATTTAATTTTCATTTAGAAGAATTGAGAGATCAGACACAGCAATGTCATTTGTTCTGTCGTGCAGTGCCTTGTTCATGGATAAATAATTAAATATATTAATTTAAAAATGTCTTTCGTAGATGGCCTCAAATTTAGATTGTGAGCAGAATATAATGAAAAGGGTCCATGGAGTTGTGTTTTCTATGATGTAAGCCCATTCTTGATAAAATCAATAAGGCCTCCGTGATTCGGGGGAGCGAAAGAACTTTCTTCAATCGCTCACAGACAAGAACATTCTAAGAAATACATCGACTTCTTTTTACTAATTTTGCTATTTTAATATTGCCGATTGACCCGAAATCACTTTTTTACACTTTTATCAAAATTATTGAAGTTTTCGAAAACGCACCTTTCGCACACAGTCTGAACAGTCTCAGAAAAATGAATATGAAAATATCCCCAACTTTCAGAAGCAATTTTAATATTGATTGTTTCAATTTATTAACTAGGTAGTGAACAAATATGTTTCTTAATAATTTTAAATTAAACTAAAGTGTATATTACTAAATAACTAATTCTAGTTGGAAGCTTTTCATATTTGTTTTTCGACTTAGAAACTGGACCAAAGAATTACACTCTATTTTTAGCTATCCATGTTTCCTCTCTAGGATTTCAAAAACTGATTTTCGAAAACGTAATTTTTGGCCCAGCGTTATTTACTGAAGGATTGCAGATAATTTTCTCATGTAATTTTTTAGAGCCTTGGCAGCCGTCAGCGCACTCGACACTAACATAAGTGGAAAGTAATTCAGAAAATGTATATGTAGGCGTTAATACCGTTACACGATGGAACCTTAAAATTTGTACTTATTCGATAAACTAATTGTGTATATAATAAATATTGAGAGTGTGGGTGCACTTGCACTTTCACGAAGAGGGTGCGGTGAGAGAAAAAAAAAGTGTACTGGCATGACCTTATTCGAAAGAGATGTGCCAAAGAAAGATACGACTTATTGTACGTTACGATGTTACTTTTATATACATATATATACTATATTATATATAATATATTATACATAAAAATTTAAATAAATATATATATAACTAAATTTGTGGATGCACGTGCAACGAGTCGTCCGTAAATGTAACGTACGAAATACGTGTATAAAAATTGTAAATGTGTAAACGTATGTAAACTGCACATACATGTATAGAAGTCACGTGGTCTCCACGATATTAGCAAAACATGCGCTAAAATTACACATTCATTGGTCTCGTACATTTCGTTCTGGACCACCATTATTTTTTTTATTTTTTATTTTTTTTGGTAATTGTTTACTTTGATGGCTTTTCCGAAAATAGTTTTTCTAGTGTTGAAGTAAGATATGCTTGGGTACTCAAAAAATGCAAAAAACATGAAAATATTTTTGACAAAAAGTACAAAAATAATCACAATCTTTTTTTTTAAGTAACTGATTTTTTCCAACGTTTTAGTTTTCCAACGTTCTTAGTTTTCATTGATTCACAGTTCTTTAAATAAACTCAATATACTCAATATATTGTTAATTCTTATATATTGTTTCGTTTTAAAATTTGATTTTTTAACAAAAGTTATTATTTTTACGTTTTTTTTTCAGAAAAATACAAATTTCTTCTGTGAAAAATTTATAAATTTGAGTATGAAGTGATTATGATTTTGTGTAAGCCCCGAAACGTTGAAAATAATCAGTTACTGAAAAAAATTATTTTTTTTTTTACAAAAATACAAATGTTTTTTGGTGGAAAGAAGGTTTTGAGAAAATTTGCAAACAATTTTCTCTGAAATTCAGAAAACAAAGTAAACAATTACCTTTTTTTCTGGAAATGTACACGTATTGTTAGGAAAGGTTTGATTGAATTATTCAACGATTTCGACCCTGTACTTCAATTCTTTTACCTCCATTCATAAATATGTACTTCAGAATAATGAAAGTACTTCTTTAATATTCTTAATTTTTTTCAATTGGAGATAATTTCAACAGTTGATTCTAATTTTTTTATATTCATCCATACTCATTTACCGTAAACTGGGGCAAAACGGCGCATATATGGGATAAAGCGGTGCATGAATGGGGTAAAGCGGCGCATATGTGGGGTAAAGCGGTACACCATTAATTCTGTGTTTTAAACTTGCTTTACTTCATCTACGTTTTTAAATTGAAATTTTACAATTGTAAGTTGAAAATCTACATAGAATCAAGGGTGTGCCGCTTTACCCCACATGCGCCGCTTAGCCCCAGTTTACGCTACCGTCTCGTAAAAAAAAAATGTATAGTTAAAAAAAATAGTACAAAACTAAAGATTCACTCGTTTGAAATAAAACTTTCAAATCTTTCCTCTGGACGTGGAAATAATGGCAAGACAGGGTTCGTTCAGACGGAAGACCCTTCTTGAAAAAATGTATGCTTCATCTCGAGACAGATATCCGTCCACCACTTCGACTGTCCATGTCCAATCTCATTATCCGACCTTTTTATATCTGAACAGACTCAGATCTAAAAATTTAATAAATTTTCTCATAGATTTTTACAAAAATCAATACAGATTTATAAACATTTTTGCATTGTAGGATCAGTTTTTATGTAATAAATTAATAATCTCGTCAAATCGAAGTCATCTTTTCCAAATCTAATTTGACGAAAAATAGAAAATCCTCAAGTAGTTGACAATTTTATAATAATATTATAAAATACAGAATAAAGTATTCAACATTTTTTTATCAAACCTTGTTAAATTATATATGAGTCTGTTCAGATCATCCGAACATGAAATCAAGCGAAATATTGTAACGCCGGGGCAAAAAAAGTTTTTCTGGACAATTTTTTTTTACAATTTTGATGCAATTTCAGTGTTTTTTCTGCTGGTTTTTTAATTCATTTTATTTTCATTTAACAAAAAAATTAAATTTATTTTTTTTGTTAATAAACCGTCCCATTTTGTTGAAAATCATTTAAAACTTCATAAAATAAGTAAAGACTCTCCTTGTAAATAATATCCAGTTTGTTAAAACTTTCAAGAAATCTTTCTTCCTTTTTTATTAACAAATTAATGAGCGAAAGTGCTACTTCAAAAAATTTAGTAAACAAATACATGTTTTAGTTATTTCTCGCTCTAAATACTTCATTCTTTTGACAGAATTAAATAAAAAGTTGACAATATTTACGAAATATAATTATTTATTTTATAAACAAATTATGAAACTTACAAAATTTGTGAATGGTTTAAATAAATTTCCTGAAAAATAGAATCTTTTTAACGGAATAAATTTTTAATTACTTTTCAAAATTCTTAAATAATCATTGCTTACTTTATAAACAATTTTATAAGCAAAACAACTTGACTATTTGTCAAGAAATTATTTTCGTTTTTTATCAAATCGACTGTTAATGATTTCAAAAAATTATTAGGAAATTTTATGAGGCTTTTATACTTATTTATTATTTTTTTTAATGGATTCGATAAAAAAATACAGATTTTCGAGAATTTTCAACTCGCAGATTTAATTTTTTCCAAACAGAAATAACTTTTAATAACTTGGCAATAAACCTTTATTATACTATCAGTGAGCTACATTGTTTTTTAAAATAAAAAATTGGATTAAAAAATTCACATTGTTGCTGAACCGACCAATTACAGTTTTATATATTTTCTTTACTTATTCAAGAAATTTTTATTTAATTATAATATTAATAATATATATATATATATATATATATATATATATATATATATATATATATATTATAATATAACATAATAATTAATAATATTCTATAATAATTTTAATTTAAACATTTTTTTATTTATTTTTTATTATTTTTTATTTTTTTATTTTATATAATCATATTATGATATGAAAGCAGTGTGATAAGCTATCGAACATGAAAATTGACGAAAATCTGTATTTTTTTAGAAATTTTATTTAAACAATTAAGAATTATTACCAGATATTCAAAAGTTATACATATTGATTATTTTTGACAAATTTTTAATCAAGTATTTTAAAAGAACGTAGTGTTCAGAAAAAGAATTTACCAAAATATGTTTATTGAATTTTTTTATAACATAAAAAAAAATTACTAAAAGTTGTAACCAGCTGGTTATTATTTGTGATGAATAGTTTCAACAAAATGGGACGGGTTGTCAAAAAAAAAATTTCAACATTGTTGTTGAATAAAAATAAAATAAAAAAATTCAACAATTGGCCTACACAAATCTCTTTAAAATTTATCTAACTTTCTTTTTTCTAATTTAAAAAAAAATTCTAAAAAAGCTCTATACTAATTTTTCCAGAAAAATCTTTCTTGCCCCAATATGCGCCGTACGACTAATTAACTAGATAGTTAAACTATATAATATTTGTACTTGAAGCTTTGGAAATTTTTGTTCTCGCAGGCGAGAATTTTTCGTCTATGTCGATAAATGTTGACATTTGAATTTTTTATCCAACTGTAGAGAAAATACTTTGTTGTCTCTGCGCTGGAAGACATGAGGGTAAAAATAGTTGAGCGAGGAATGAAAAGAGAAAGTACGCAAGAGGAAAGTTTTAATAAATGAAGTTTCTTTCTAGCGAAATGGGAAAAATAATTTTTCTCTACTTTAAAAAGACTTTTGTTCTTTGAAAATATTTATTTTGTAGTATTATGTCTCTGTATTGTCTGTATCCATTCAATGGAATATGAATCGCCCATTGATTGAAAGAACTGTCTGAAAAAATAGGCGATCCACGACTGGTCCTCATACCGGTTTCAGGCCGAGACGTTTGTACGGGCCTTGCGCACGCCCCGTCGTGGCGGCGTGCGCAAGGCCACGAGGACCAGACGTCGCGCACGACTCGTCCTGCAGGACGAGGCGTGAGGACGAGTCGTGGACTGCCCGGAAAATCTTCGAACCGACAATAAAATCATTTTTAATTATTAATTCATATTTATATCACAAAGAGACAAAATTTTGAACTTTTTTCAAAGATATTGCACACCATTCAATGGGCTTTCCAGGACATTTGTCTAATATTTGTCATTTATTTTTGTCACTTATATTTGTCATTTATATTTGTCCAGCTGGTATTGCATACCGCTGTTTTTTGTCTGCATGTACCGAATACGTGCTAAGGCATTTTGTGCTTAAGTAAAACGTTTATTGTAAAATTACGGGTGCGAGATTCAATTAGGAAATAGAAAGAGATTTTATTTTAGTCTCGTGAAAAATATTATTTTTCCAAGATTGGAAGCAATTATTCCTTTCGAAGAGCTGCAAAGATAGGACTTTGAGAAGCTTGAGATTAAAGTATTATTTCAGTATTATACCATAAAAATCGAGTTTCCTCACGTTACATAATTTAAATAAAAAATCGACACTTTTACATATTCTTAACATTCTTTATAGAACTGCAAAGAAAATGCTAACAACTAAAAGTAAACCTTAAAAAATAAATCATTGTCAATTTTTTTAAATGTGTCATTGTTATACTAATCGAGGCCCTTAAGGCCATATGACGAGTGGTTCACGTGACCGGATTCCTACCTTACCGACATTTTTTTTCTTTTCTAACTTATTTTCACACAAATAGCCACATCGAGTTGAAAATTTGGAATAATAAATAAAAAGTACTAAGAAAGTTTGGTCATCTCCTAAATTTTGATAATCATGAAAAAAAATTATTTACAACAAAAAAATTTTTTCATAATTATAAAAATTCAGGACGAGACCCTTCTTAGTGCTTCTTATTTAGTATCCCAAATTTTCAACTCGATGTGGCGCTTTGTGTGAAAATAAGTTAGGAAATAAAAAAAGTGACCCACTCATCACATGGCCTTAATCCAGAAAAACGCCACCAAAATTGTTTACATTTCTTCGCAGAATCGATCTCAATGTTTGACGATCCGTACTACCGTAATTAGAACGTGGTATAGTGAACAAAAAAATTTCGCATCACGTTGAACGTGTTGCGCTGGTATATTGTATAAGTATAATAATATAAATAATATATATTCGTGCACATGTGTAAGTATGAGAATGTGTGCTGAGTATGTATTTTTGTGTAATATCCAAAAACATCATCAAAAATGTCATGTAGATTAATTGAGAATTCATTTAAGGCCATGTGACGAGTGGGTCACGTGACCGGATTCCTACCTTACCGACACTTTTTTTATTTGTAAACTTATGTTCACACGAATAGCCACATCGAGTTGAAAATTTGGGATAATAAATAAGAAGCACTAAGAAATGCGGCTCTGTTCCTAAATTTTAATAATGATGAAAAAAGCAAAAAAAAATTATTTACAAAAAAAACTTTTTTCACAATTATAAAAATTTGGGACCAGAGCCGCATTTCTTAGTGCTTCTTATTTATTATCCCAAATTTTCAGCTCGATGTGGCTATTCGTCTGAACATAAGTTTACAAATAAAAAAGTGTCGGTAAGGTAGAACTCCTGTCACGTGACCCACTCGTCACATGGCCTTAACTTTTTTTTTGTGAATTATTGAAAGCGAGTTGGACGAAAAGTTTCGTTCGCTTAATGTAAATATTTCACATCTCTCATTCGAAATTCGCTTTTTAGAGGGAATCGAGTATTTTTCACGAGGTCGAGTTGTTACATGTTCATTAACGTAAAAAATAAATAATACACGTAATACTATGAATAATTCTATTTTTTTTGATTGCAGATTTTGTTCGAAATATATCATACAAAAATAATAATTTTTTCCCAAAGATGTTAGGATTAATATCTTGTTGAAATGTAATTTAAAAAAGTTAGGTAAATATTATGGATTAAAAATGAAAAGAATTTTAAGTGTGTTGATTTAAATTAAAGTATATCTATATGTGAGTTAGAAGAAATAAAAAAAGTATGGTTAATTGTGAAAGAAATTAAGGATGTGAACCTGATCGACCTATATCGAACTAAGTTACATTTTGAATAAAAACAGTGTGATAAACTATCGAAGAAAAATTGGTGCGTTGTTGTAAATAATAAATAGGTTGTACGTTGTACCTGTTACCTTTATTTTATCAATTTTCTACCCCATTTTCTATTAATAAGGTACCTATCATGAAACATGTCCCAATTATGAAACAGATTGACAAATAATTCAATTTATAAATAATTTAAAAGTATATTTTTTAGTACAAATTAATAAATTTTCAACCAAAGTGATCAATTATATTTTTGATTTTATGGTCTTGACCAGATAAATTGTATTAATAATTTTGATGTTGATTGTTTTTTTGTCTACTGGTCTAAATCAATATTTTTCAATATTGATTTATTTTCTAAATTGTAAAAAAAATAGCTCTCTGGCTCAGCTGGGAACCGAACCCAGGTCTCCCAGATTGCCGGACTGGTGCTCTACCCACTAAGCTACTGAGAGACGGGAGAAATTTTTTCACAATCCCTGCAAGTTCAATTCCGACGTCATTCCTTAACTTATAAGATTTTATTTTTCCAACATTCGAATGTTTTATATTTTTGATGTTATGGTTTTGACCAGATAAATTGTATTAATAATTTTGATGTTGGTTGTTTTTTTGTCTACTCGTCTAAATCAATATTTTTCAATATTGATTTATTTTCTAAATTGTGAAAAAATAGCTCTCTGGCTCAGCTGGGAACCGAACCCAGGTCTTCCAGATTGCCGGTCTGCTGCTCTACCCACTAAGCTACTGAGAGAAAATAAATCAATATTGAAAAATATTGATTTAGACCAGTAGACAAAAAAAAACAATCAACTTTCAATGTGTGATCAATTTTCAAATAAAATTATGAATCTTCAACTGAAATAATCGAATTTCAAACCAAACAGATAAATTTAAAAAAAATGATGAATTTTTCACTGAAACGTTTGAATTTTTAGCCGAAAAGATGAATAGTAAACCATGAAGATTAATTTTCTACAAAAAATACGAATTTTCAACATAATATATGAATCTGCAACTGAATATGATAAATTTCTAACCATTAGTCTAATTTTACAACAACAACAAAATATAGAAGAATTTGCAACAAAAAAATAGAATAGTTGAATTTTATACCAAAAAGGAACAAAAGGTTTTCACAGAATATTTCAATTTTCAAATAAAAAAGATCAATCAAACAGTTAAATTTTCGTCCAAAAAAGATACTTTTTCAACCAAAAATAGAATAATCAAACTTTAAGTTAAAGAAATGAATTTTTAACAACAAAAAAAACGAATTCAACTAAATTGATGAATCTTCAACTGGAATATTTGAATTTTATAACAAAAACGAACAAAAAAATTTCACCAAATATTGCAATTTTTAAATAAAAAATATCAATTATCAATCAAACAATTAAATTTTCGTCCAAAAAAGATACATTTTTATCCAAAAATGGAATAGTTAAATTCCCCGTTTAAAAGAACTAATTTCTAGCAGAAAAAAAATTTTCATCTTGAATTAAAATTTTCAATCAGAGATAAATATTCAATTAAAATGATGAATCTTCAACGGGAATAATTGCGTTTTATACCAAAAAGGAACAAAAAAATTTCAAGAAATATTTCAATTTCAAATGTTTTAAAAAACTAATTTCTAGCAAAAAAAAAAATAATTTTCAACAAAATAGTTGAATTTTCAAGTGGAATAGTTAAATTTTCAATTAGAAAAATTGATTTTCAACAAGGTCGTTACATTTTCAATCAGCGATGAATTTTCAATTAAAAATATGAATCTTCAATGAAAAGAATTAACTTTTAACAATAGAGCTACATTATTAACCAAGGAATTAAATTTTCAACTAAAAAAGAAGAATTTCTCAACGAACAATGTAATATAATTGAAATTTCAACCGAAAAAGATTTTAATTTCAAATAAAAAACAGGGTCATTAAATTTTCAATCAGAGATGAATATTCAATTAAAATGATGAATCTTCAACTGGAATAGTTGAATTTTATACCAAAAAGAAACAAAAAAATTTCACCAAATATTCCAATTTTTAAATAAAAATGATCAATTATCAATCAAACAATTAAATTTTCGTCCAAAAAAGATACATTTTACACCAAAAAAAGAATAGTAAAATTTTCTGTTTAAAAGCACTAATTTTTAGGAAAAAAAAAGAATTTTCAACAATATACTTAAATTTCCAACTCGAATAGTTAAATTTTCAGTTAGAAAAATTGATTTTTAACAAGGTCGTTAAATTTTTAATCAGAGATGAATATTCAATTAAAATGATGAATCTTCAACTGGAATAGTTAAATTTTATAACAAAAAGGAACAAAAAAATTTCACAAAATATTTCAATTTTTAAATAAAAAAGATCAATTATCAATGAAAAAATTAAACTTCCGTCCAAAAAAGTTACATTTTCAATAAAAAATAAAATAGTTAAATTTTCAACAAAGTAGTTAAATTTGCAACTGGAATAGTTGAAGTTTCAGTTAGAAAAATCAATTTTCAAACATTTATTATATATTAAATATAATATAATATAAAAATATAATATAATATAATACATAAAAAAATATAATATAAAAAATATAACATAATATATTAAATTTTCAACTCGAATAGTTAAATTTTCAGTTAGAAAAAATGATTTTCAACAAGGTCTTTAAATTTTCGATCAGAGATGAATATTCCATTCAAATGATGAATCTTCAACTGGAATCGTTGAATTTTATACCAAAAAGGAACATAAAAATTTCCTCAAATATTTAAATTAAAAAAAAAGATTAATTATCAATCAATCAAATTTTCGCAACAAAAAAAAATACATTTTTAACCAAAAATAGAATAGTTAAATTTTCTGTGAAAAAAAAACAACTGATGTCTAGCAAAAAAAACGAATTTTCAACAAAATTTTCTACTGAAATAGTTAAATTTTCTGTTAGAAAAAATAATTTTCAACACGGTTGTTAAATTTTCAATTAGAGATGAATAGGGCTTCCGTTTTCGGTACCGATCGTGAGAGAACTCTTCTGTGTCAAGTGTTGCGTTTTTTGGCTTTGGTGAAGGGAATCAGCGTGTGTGGGTGCAGAAAGGGCAGTGAGTGTGGAGAGGAGGTGTAAAGGAAGAAGGGTGAGTGAAGGCAAGTGTGTAAAGGGTGAAAATAAGTTGTGAGAAAGGAAAGTTGAAACGTGCAAATTTTGTTTTGAGGTTAGGTGTAGAAAGTGGTCGTCGGCCAGGGGGGCAAGAGGTAGGCAAGCTAAGAGCGGGAAACATCGAGGACTCTTTGGTAAGGTAGGAATGCCGACCATTCGAAGTCCACAAACGGGCGACAGAGGCAGGGAGATGAAGCAAGAGCGGACGAGGTTGTGAGCGCGGTTACTGGGGAGAAGGGAGAATATGACAGTAGCGAGGAGGAGGCGTTCGAGACACCGGCCAGGGGCGGATCGACAGAGAGAAGGGGATCAGGCACGAGCCAGAAACGAGGGAGACCGTCGAATTTACAGCGCCTCAACAGGCTAGGTAGCGCAGGCTCTAATAGGAGTCTGGACGAATGGCAAAAAAAGGTGAGCGCGACTAGCAGTGAAGGGGAAGATAAGAGAAAAAGAGAGGAAGGGGAAGATGATTCTGAAATGGATAAGGATAACAAAAAAGTTAAGATCAAACGAAAAACACCAGACAGAGATAGGCGGGATGGGGGGATGTTTGAGAAGCTGGAAGCCCTCATAAAAGGATTTAGAGAAGAAACTAGGAAGAGTCTGGAAGATATGAATAGACAGGGGAAAGAAGTTAGGGGGGAAGTGAGAAAAGTAAGAGAAAAGTGGGAAGAGTGGGATAAACTCTGGAAAGAGGAGAAAGTCAAGGTATGGGGTAAATTAGAGGCCATAGAGAATAGACAGAGAGAGATTGACGAACAGACAAATAGGGAGATAAAACAACTGGAAGAACGGGTAAGCAAATTAGAAGTTAGGAATGAGCATATGGGGAAGGAAAGAGAAAGTGCGGAAAAAGTAGAAGGGAGTGATAACGTGCAAAATGAGAATGAAATATCGAAGAAGAGACTGAGTGAGATTGAAAGAAGGTTGGAAGGGGAAGAAAGGGCGAAGAGAAAAAATAACATAGTAGTCAAGGGATTGAAAATAGAGAGTGAAACAGGGGAAATTGAAATCAAAAATCTGCTGAGAGATATTGGAATTCGGGTAAGGGTAGAAGGAGTTAAGAGATTAGGAATGACGAAGGAAGGAAAAGAGGGAATGTTTGTAGTAAAAGTAGGGAGTGAGGAGGAGAAAAAGAAAATTATGGAGAACAAAAAATTATTGAAAGGAAGAAGGGAGAGAATTGAAGAGGATTTTACTTGGAGGGAGAGGAAAAGGAGATGGCAAATAGAACAGAGAGCATGGATAGAGAGGAAAAAGGGATGCATGGTATGGATAGGGCGAGACAGACTATGGATAAATGGGGAGGAGTGGGTCTGGGACGAGGAGGTAGAAGAAATAAGGAAAAAGGGAAAAAGAGTTGAGAAAGCTAGAAGAAAGGAAGATACAAAAGAGGCTAGAGAGCAAACAGAGGGGTTTCCAAAAAGCAAGGCGGAAGAGAAGTAAGGAGTACAGGGGAGGGAAGGGAGGAGAAAAAAGTGAAAATAGCTTTCTGGAATGTGTCAGGCTTGAAGAACAAGAATGAAGGTTTCTGGCGGGAGTTAGAAAAGTGGGATGTGATTATGATGAGTGAAACCTGAGCGGATGAGAAAGATTGGAAGGGGATGAAAAGGTTGTTACCTAAAGGGTATGTGTGGACAATGCAAGAAGCAAGAAAGGAACACGTTAAAGGTAGAGGAATGGGCGGCATGGTAGCAGGGGTGAGAAAAGAATTGGCAGTAAAAGGTAAAACAGAGCAGGATAGGGAAGAAAAGGAGGGAACAATGGTAAGAAGGATTATAATAGGGAAAGTCAAGATAGTGGTGGTTTGTGTATATAGAAGAAGAGGGGAAGAGGAAGGTTGGAGAGTAATAAGGAGGTGGATGGAGGAAAAGAAGGAAGAATTGGTTTTGATAGGAGGTGACTTAAATGCCTGGACTGGCGAGCAAGGGGGAAGGACTTGGGATGAAGAAAAGGAGGCATATGTAAGGAGCTCCAAACATAGGGAGATAGACCGGGAGGTGAGGAGGTTACTAGACATAATAGGAGAAACCGGATGGTTTATATGTAATGGCAACATGAAAGGAGATGAGAAAGGAGAGATTACATTTATAGGTAAGGGAGAAACAATAATAGACTACATCTTGGCGGAAGAAAGAATGAGTAATATGATATGCAGTATGAATGTAGGGAATGAGATAGGGTCAGAACACTTCCCAGTAATAGCTACACTGAAAGGTGGCGTCCATAAGCGTGGCAGAGGGAGAAAGGAAAGAGGGGGGGGGGAAGGAATACGAAAATGGGAGTCTGGGGGGTAGATAAATTAAAAGTGTTTGAACAGAAGATGGAAAAGGAGAATGTTAGATATGAAAAGGAGGAGGGAGTAGACTCGTTAATTAAAAGGCTGAAAGGGTCGATTGAGAAGGTGAAGGATGAGATAGGTACAAAAGAAGGAAGAGAAGAGGGAAAGAGAGGCTGGTGGGACGAGGAATGCAGGGAGAGTAAGGAGAGAATGAAAGAATCTGTAAGAAAATGGAGGAAAGGAGAAATAGAGAAGGCGGAGTACAATAGGAGAAAAAGAGAACATGAGAAGATGCTGGAAGGGAAAAAGCAAAGGGGAAAGGAGAAATACAAGGAAGAAGTAGAAAAAGCAATCAAAGAAGGTAGGGTCTGGGATGTGATAAACAGGGAAAGAGGAGGAAGGAAGGGCGTGAATGAAGAAATAGAAATGGATGAATGGACGGATTATTTTAAGGGTCTGCTAGGGGGAGAACAAAATAGGATCAAAGGGGAAAATAGAAAGACAGTCCAGGGAGAAATGGAGGAAGCGAACGAAATAACAAGAGAAGAAGTGAATGAGGCGATAGATAGACTGAAAAGAAACAAGGCCACAGGAGAGGATGGAGTGGAGAACGAAGCGATAAAGTATGGAGGAGAAGGGATTAGGGAAGTGATGTGGAGGATATGCAACAAGGTCTGGAAAGGAGAAGGGTGGCCGGAGGAGTGGATGACAGGGCTGGTAGTACCGCTTGTTAAGAAAGGGGAGGGTAAGAAGGTAGAAGAGTACAGAGGGATCACTCTCATGCAAGGGGGCTATAAAATATACACAGAAATTCTAAGAAAAAGGTTAGAGAATCAGATAGAAGAGAAGCAAAGTATCCCACACAACCAGACGGGATTTAGAAAAGGGATGGGGACAATTGACAACATTTACGTACTCAACTACTTGGTTAACAGAAACTTAGGGAGAAAAAGAGGGAAATTAGTCGCTTTGTTTGTAGATTTCAAAGCAGCCTTTGACTCAGTAAATAGAAAAGTGTTATGGCAGGCAATGAAAGAGAGGGGAATAGAAGAAGGGCTGATGGAGAGGATAAAGGAAATTTTTACTGAAACCAGGATTAGGGTGAAGATACGCGGGGAAAAAGGGGAGGTTTTCTGGACAGGAAGAGGTCTAAGGCAAGGGTTCCCGTTGAGTCCACTACTTTTTAATTTGCTGCTGGCAGACCTAGAGGAGAAGCTAAAGGAGAAAGGGAAAGGGGGGACGATCCTGGGTAATAGCAAACTATACTCCCTAGCATACGCGGACGACGTAGTTCTAATAGCAGACGATGAGAAGGGGATGAACCTAATGATAAGAATTTTCGAAGAGTACGTGGGAACAAAAGAACTGACGGTGAACGTAGGGAAGACCAAGGTGATGTGCTTCAGAAATAAAAAGACCAAAATAGGTTACGTTTGGAAGATGAACGGACAAACAGTGGAAATTGTGGAGGAGTTCTGTTACCTAGGTTTTTGGTTTGAGTCAGGAGGGGGAAACGATTTGCAGGTGAGGAAAAGAATCGAAAGTGCGAGTAAAGTAATGGGCCAAGTATGGGGTATAGGAAAGAGAAGGTTCAAGGACGATTGGAGAATGAGGGTTTGGTTGTTTGATGCGTTGATTTGGGCGGTGTTGTGTTATGGAGTGGAGGTTTGGGGATGGAAGGAACATAGGAAAGTGGAAAGCATACATGAGAGATTTCTGAGATGGGTAATGGGGGTCAGTTGGAGTTGTCCAGGATACATGATAAGGGAAGAGCTAGGAAGGGAAAAAATGGTAACTAGACAAATTAAGAGAGCCTGGAGGTTTGAAGAGAAGCTGAAAAGGGGAGAGGGGAGCAGAATAGCACAAGTATGCTTGGACGAAGTTCGGAACAAGGAGACGAGAGGCAATTGGGGAAATTCAAAATGGGAGGAAGAAAGGAAAAAATGAGGAGTGTTTGTGATATACAGGAAGGGGTTGTGGATTGGCAGAACATTGAATTAGAGCTATTAGTAAGACAAGGAGAAGAGAGATGGAGAAAGATTATGGATTCGAAGTACAATAGATGGTATATGATGGTCAAAGGGGTGACGGAACCAGAATATTTGCAAAAGATGAAAAAGGAAGAGAAATGGAATAGGGTGATACGGTTTAGAATGGGAGAAGGAGTGAGAGCTTGTAGATATTGGTTGGATGAAGAGGAAAATCTGTGCAGAGTATGTGGGTACGAAGTGGAGTCATGGGCACATGTGTTAGAGAGGTGTACAGGAGAGGAAGATGGACAGTTGAGTGTGGATGAATGTGTGAGATGGATCTTGGATGGTAATGGGCAGGGAGTGATGTGGATGAAAAAACTGGAAGAAATAAGAGAAAGCAAGGGATCAGGGCAGAGCCAAACGGGTAATCGTGTTTAAAGGAATCTAACGAATAAAATTTTAAAATCGGTCTAAATGAATTTGATGGTAAGAGAAAACGGAAGCCCGGGAAGATCGCTCATTGTCTGTAGTTTAAGAAGAGTAGTACTAAGATTATCGTTGGTATATAAGGCGATGCATTAGAAAATAAGTAGCGAGTAAGTTAGACTAAAGATGAAATGTAAACATATGTACAGGGAGCGGAGGCCCTCGAACCCGTAAAAGGGAGAGTTCAAATATACATACATACAT
>CAKNXH010000487.1:161578-220105 GCA_932178445.1 Andricus quercusramuli | reverse complement strand
ATTTGTTCACGGATTCAACTAACAATGTCTTTCTGATGACTCTATTCTATGTTGCTTTGTCAATTTACACGAATTATTAATTATTTAAACAATTCAAATGAACAAATTCAGAGTTTGGTTATTTATCAACCAACAAGCTACATTTTCTCAGAGAATTAATCAACTAAGAATATATTTTCGATAACTTTTTTATGTGATACTTTTTGAATTCACAAGTATTATTAATTATTTGAAGAATTTTTATCAGCAAATCGGAGGCAACTAAGAATGTCTTTTCGAAGACTATTTCCTAACATACTTCGCAAATTTATAATAATTATTAATCATTTAAATAATTTTCATAAACATTCAGAGTTTGTTTACTTTCAAATAAGAATTTCGTACATTACTTTCCACATTCACAGTAATTATTCATTATTTAAATATTTTTCATAAACATATTCAAAGTTTGGGTATTTTTCAGAAGGAATTCCTTTTGAAAGGAAAAAGTTGACTCCTTACGGAGTCAACTAAGATTGTCTTTCCGATGCTCTTTTCTATGTTGTTTTATAAATTCGCAAGAAAATTTAAATATTTAAACAAACATAAGAAAAATCAGAATTTGGTTATTTTACAACGAATATTTTTTTATATTATTATTATATTATTTTTATTTTATTTATTATTAATATTATTTTTCTTATTTTCAACGAATTTTTCTACAGAATTAACTAAGAATATCTTTCCGATGACTTCATTATGTTCTTCAAGTTTCCAAGATTTATTAATTATTTAAAATATTTTAATGAGCAAATTATAAGTTTGGCAATTTGTCGAAAAAACTCTCCCGTCAAACCTCCTGCTCGACATTAATTAAAACCGAGGTTAAAACGTTAGCGAATACACAACACTGTCGTACACGTCTCAGAAGGTCATCCATCCGAGTGCTATGCACGCTGGAAATGGCTTGACATCTGGACTCTTCTCGAGTCGAGATTATTTACTGTGTATTACTATGAAAATTTGTATGCGCCGACATTTTATAGGTTTTTTTCCAAAGTTGCATGAAAATGTTTAGAGTTGCAAAATTATTCATTCTGCATCGTGAGAGGGTATCCATGCGAAGCCGTGTACAAATCAAAATTATTGAAGTAAAAATTAATTTCATGGTATTTTATTGAACTTCATTTCCAAATAAAATAATTAAATGTAAACAAGTTGGTCGCGCGCGGAGCGCGCGTATGATGCTCTAGTATCTTGTAAAACTCCGTCGGTGTTTTACGTCATAAGCGGAGTTCCAACCTACAAAGCAACTCTCTCTCTCTCTCTCTCTCTCTCGCCCTTTTAGGCATAGAAACCCTTATGAAAAAGAAGTATTGGTAAGTATTAGATCCACTACTTTCCAATACTTCTTTTTCATAAAAGAAAGGTATATATGTATATTATAACCTCCCGTATGAAAAAGAAGTATTGGAAAGTATTGGATCCAGTACTTTTTTTTGCGAAAAAGTATTGGATTTCAAATACTTATTCGTGAAAAAAGTATTAGATGCAATACTTTTCAATACTTCTTTTTCATAAGGGCTTGTTTTTCATTATTTTAAATTAGTTAACTATTGAAGTCATTAGTTTATTGATCACTTTATTCAAGTGTAACTAGTGGCTTATTGACCTACTTCATTGTTCCAACACTTGATCTTTTAAAACAAATATTTATTTCTATTGCCAGAAGGGCGCCAGATCGTATATCCTATCAAAAACCGAAAACGACCAAAATGGTCCTAAAGAGAATTAATTTAGCAAATCAATATCTATAATTATCTTCCGCGCCTCTCCCTGCTAGCTCAACGCAGAGAGGGGCGATGTTAGGAAATGCCTGAGCAAGAATAGTAAGTTGGGTGAGAATTATCTATTACTAGGATTTACGGGTAACAATCAGAATAATCCTTTTTATTTGCGGCCATGGATGCCTCACATCAAAAATCAATATCCCGTAGAAAGGAGAAAAAAATGAGTACAATCATTATTTATTCTAAGGGAAAATGATACCCATCTACTTATACTATTCGATTCCTGAATTGGCAGTCAACGACCCTCCACAATGGCGGTTCATGAGTGACACGAAAGGTCGTGAAAGGTCACCGTCATTTTGGATTATCAATGTAGAAATAAAGCATGCTAACTGAGAGTCAACGACCCTCCAACATGGTGGTCCATGAATGACACGGAAGGTCATGTAAGGTCACCACCATTTTGGATGATCGATTTAAAAAATGGCAAACCCCGCACAGAAAATTACATTTCCTGTCATTGTAGGAAGTTGTAAAGTAGTCTAAAACGACAAAAAATGGAATATTACACGAAGAAAATTTGTAATCGATATAAATTATTTTATTGATATCCCTGTTAAAAGTTCGTATATTTTATATCTATACATAAGGTCCTTTAATAATATATATTTAATTACAAAAATAGAGTTTAAAATTTGGTGTTTTAACTTTTTTGAGCTGGAGCTTCTAAGGATGGCAATTCCATCGAGTTTCAACTCATAGGTTTAGCGCAATGGTTAAGACTCCCGACTCCCGTATATATGTAGGTTTGATACCCCGCAAAGTGGAGAAAAAGTACATTTTTTGGTTCAAAATACGATTCCTGCTGAATCTGTGGACCGATTTAGATTTTTTTTTAGAAAGAAGCTGAGAAAATTCCGGAGAAAATTGTTGAGGCCGATTTTTGAAAAAAAATCTCCAGTTTTTTATAAATAAACAAATATATGGTAAACAAATTACAATTTCTTTAGTTCTGTCCTCTGTCTTCTTAGAAATAGAGTAAAAAGTTTCGCAATCAACTCAATTTGATAGTGCAACATTACTAGAAGATTATCCAATAGCGAGCAATAAACAGAAAAATTTATAATAAATTTAAATTAAAAAATTGATAATTTAAAGATTTTTCGGGTTTCAATCGTGTGCGAAACTATGAATGTTGCCGACGTTTCGTGAACATTGCAGTTCACTTCTTCAGGGCTGACCTGAAACTGAAGTTTCAGGTTATGTTGTTCTTATATATGTATTCTCTACGATGCCTGTGATTGGACTGAGCGCCCCATGGTGGGGACTGGTTGAACTTGATTGGCCAATCAAGTCTTTTTTAAAAAACCCGGTAGGACGGAAAGCCAAATCGGATTGGTATTATATCCATTGTCCCTATTGATCTTATTAGGGTGTTTCAAGATTCCGATTGCGTCTCTATGTTTTCTTGGAAATTTATTGTACATTCTTGCGATGACGGTTGTTTTGTCAAATAAAATACTATGTCCTGTTTCGATATGATGCTCAGCTACTGGTGATTGCGTGAAATGTTTTAGCCTGACTTTACTCTCATGTTCCTTTACATCTTGACTAACCGCCCTCCCGGTTTCTCCAATATAGACTTTACCACAAGAACAAGGGATTTGATATACTCCCGGATCACTGAAAGGTTCCTTTTTATCTTTAGGGTTGTTTAGAAGTTGTCCTATTTTCGCAGGTGGTTTAAATATAGTTTGGATGTTGTGTTTGTTGAGAATTCTTCCTATTTGTTCCGTGATACCTTGAATGTAGGTTAGAATGGTGGTTGTTTTTCTCTCTCTTTCTTTAGTAGGTTGTGTTGACTTGTTTTCTTGAGAGTATTTTCTTACTGCTTTATTAATTTGTTCGTTTGTGTAATGGTTTTGTATTATGATTTGTTTAACATTTTGTAATTCCTTTTGTAAGTTATCTTTATCTGTTATGGAGACAGCTCTGTATACAAGGGAATTGATGACCGATTGCTTTTGAGATGGGTGGTGATGGGAGGAGGCATGCAGGTATCTGTTTGCATGCGTGGGTTTTCTGTAAACTTCATGCCCTAATGTGTTATCGGATCTTTTATAAACTAGTACGTCCAAGAAAGGTAATTTTCCGTTTTGTTCAATTTCCATAGTAAACTGGATATCAGGGTGCATTTGATTGATGAAATCGAAGATTTTGTTTAGTTCGTCTAGTCCATGTCTCCAGATGACAAAAGTGTCGTCAACGTAACGGCACCAAAATTCCGGCTTAAGCTTGGATTTGTTAGAGATTTTAGTTTCTAGATTTTCCATAAAGATGTTGGCTATTACAGGTGAGATTGGAAATCCTATTGCTGCTCCTGAGGTTTGTTCGTAGAATTGGTTATTGAAAGAGAAATAGGTATTAGTGAGACATTTTTCTATCAAAGGTGTGAGATTGGAGGGGAAGTTTGTAAAGGATTTAATAATATCGATTGTATGAGAGATTGGTACTTTTGTAAAGAGAGATGCTGCCTCGAAACTTACTAGGATGTCTTGGGGTTGAATGTGAATCTGTTGTATTTTTCTGATGAAGTCAAAAGAGTTTTGGATGTGTGTGATAGAGTGTCCTGTGAAAGGCTTAAGCTTTTTGGCGAGAAAGCGTGCTAGGTTGTAAGTTGGTGAGTTTATTGCGCGGACGATCGGTCTGAGTGGGATGTTGTTTGTGTGAATTTTTGAGAGTCCGTAAAGTTTTGGAGAGATGGGATTAGTAGGTTTTAATTTAGATATTGTATCGCTGTCAAGATTTGAGTCTTTTAGGAGGCTTTTTGTTTTTCTGCCTATTGTTTTTGTGGAGTCTTTTTTCAGTTTCTTTATATGTATCGTCAATAAGAAGGTCCATGGTTTTGTTGTTATAGTCTTCTTTATTCATTATTACTGTTGTGTTGCCTTTGTCTGCTGGTAATATTATGATGTCTTTATTTTTATTGAGTTCTTTAATAGCTGTTATTTCTTGTTTTGTTAAGTTTGAGGAGGGAAGTTGGACTTCGCGTAAAATGTTGGCTGTCCTACGTCGTATGTCATTTGCTTTTTCGGTGGAAGGGTGTATATTGTGGACTCCAAATTACTGATGATTTATTCTTTCGGAATTTTGGAGGGAGCGACTGCAAAATTATCTCTTCTAGATAAGGCTGAAATCATTTCATTGCTGAGAGGATGGTTAGAGATGTTTTTTACTGTATTAGTTAATGGTGCGTGCTTTACTGGAAGTAATTTATCGAATTTTATTTTTTGTTTCTCAGTGCAAAAATCTTCAATCCGTTGGGATTGGTCAAATATTATGCGTTCCAATGTGGACCAAATGTCAAATCTGAGAGTGTTTGATAGGAAAAGGCGAAGTTTTAATATTTTTTTGGAGGTAGTGTGCGAGGCAAATTTGGTATGTTGGATTCTTCCTTTTAAGAGAAGCAAACTTGTTTTATGTAGAATTGATTTGGATTTGGATGTTCCCAAATAGTTTCTAACTGTAAGAAATTTGGGACGATGTTATTATCCCTACACCGTTTTCAGAAGGCTAAATATGATAATAGCTTAGCTTGAGAAGACCTGAGCTTACTAAAAGTGTTAGTTTTAGTAAGAAAACTCTCCCCGTAAAGTACTTTAATAATAGATTAATACTTTCACGATGATTCATTATAATAAATTTAAATTAAAAAATTTAAAGATTTTTCGGGTTTCAGTCGTGTGCGAAACTATGAATGTTGCCGATGTTTCGTGAACATTGCAGTTCACTTCTTCAGGGCTGACCTGAAACTGAAGTTTCAGGTTATGTTTTTCTTATATATGTATTCTCTACGATGCCTGTGATTGGCCTGAGCGTCTCATGGTGGGGACTGGTTGATATTGGAATAATATTTATAATTGTTATAAACCAATTTAACAACAAATACAAAAAGGCCAGGAAAAAGTATTTTTCCATTATCAATTGAGTAAAAAACTCCTCACTTGCCTCGATTCTCCAGGCTTCCATTTTACGTCTTAAGCAAGTCTTCAGCTTCAGGATCTAGGAGAATTACTTTCTTTTTCCATTCTTGCCTCTGATGTACAATTTTTTGGTCGGTTGAAATCAGCAATTTCCGTCCAAGATCTTTATTAGTAGCCTCTCCGCTGCATTTTCGAGTGTGAAACTCTCGTAGATGTCTGACAATTTTGTTGTTCGCAACTTGAGCTTCTTCCGTCAATTGACCAATGGGGAGGAAAGCAGATTCAATCATTTTGGCTCCATGTATGAGAATCTTGTGTGCTGTTACTGGCATGTAGTACCAATTATAAAGATTGACGTACATTTGCGCGGTTTCTTGGCAATAATTTCCGAATTTGTAAGTGTCAATTGCCTCCCCTGAAGCCATTGCCTGCGAAATTATGCCGAATCTACGGATCAACTACCTGTCGACATTTGTGATTTCGGAAGTCAAATCAGGATCTTTGAAAAATCTTCTAGCACTATTTCCTGTGTTAGTAGTTCCCGAGCCATGTTTTACAACATCTATAAGGAGCCCCATATTATCACGGAATTATTTTTGGACTCTCTGTTTTGCAGTTTTCATTTTCGCTTTCTCTTCGTCAGTTTTTGCTTGCCACTTGCAGAATCGTGAACGATGGCTTATGCACAGTATCAATCCCATCCAACGAAACCACGCGTGCAATGTAGAGAGTCCGTATCTGAAATTGTGTACCTTCTCTGTTTTATCTACAAGTTTATGTAAGTCGTTCATCTGCGATGGTTTCGCATCAAAAATGTAACATGTGGCAGCAGAAGGAGTCCCAGAAAGAGCCTGACACACCTTTCCATCTACCATAGTCAACGCGAAATCATGAAAGACATTTATGGTGCAACGACTATTCGGTACTTTTATTTTTGTAGGTTTGAGTTTTCTGATTTTGTCTTCCATCAACTCTACTTCTGTCGTGGTTCGTTCCTTAGTTTCTGGTGCATGTTCAAACATGATCAGCCTACATGATCTTGTAGATCCAGGATTCTCGTTTTTTCCAAATTGTCAAGGGCTTTGCACATTCCGAACAATTCTTATCATGCTTATGTGAACAAGTTTGAATTATTCGTAATGGCACCATTGACATGATAAAGATTCCTACATCTGATTTTTCTGCTCCACATAACTTTTGATTATATTCGCTCTTTTCAGATAAGCCATCACAACCATATTTATATTGACACTTCATCACGATATTTTTCCCTTCAACTATATCTGGTGGCAAAATATTTGGAATTTCCAACATACGCTTCACACTATGATCGCACAAATCTTGCAATTAAATCCTCACCCCATACTCTGTAACTGTTATGCTTTTTTTCGGGAGGAAGACACTCTCTCTTGGCTTCCTCAAGACTTTTATAAAGAGGAAAAATGTCAGCATTATGTGCTTTAGCTTGTAGTCTAATAGTTTCATATTGATGTTTCGTCAATTTTGTGTCTTCAGCCAGAGAAATCGCTTCTTGTAAAGTATGGCCCCAAGTATGGCCCCATTTGTCCTTGAAATTCTTCATGTTCTCCATTTTCTTTATCTTCAACTCTTGATATCATACTTCTTATCTCCTTAACCAAGTTCCTCTTCCCAGAAGAGCACAAATTATTATTCAAAAAAGCATTTTCAATTTCAATTTGAGAATATGAGTCAACAAGAGAGAGTGTTTTCCTTCCAAATGAAGTGTCAATATAAATATGGTTGTGATGGCTCATCTAACCAGAGCTAATATAATCAAAAGTTCTGTGGAGCAGAAAAATCAGATGCAGGAATCTTTATGATGTCAATGGTGCCATTACGAATAATTCGAGGAATAATTCAAACTTGTTCCCATAATCATTATAAGAAACAAACAAATTGGGTTTAAAAAACTGTTTTGTTGAATCAACTCAATCTTTTCGCTGAGTATACCAGAGAAAAAAAGAACGATACAACTTACCAACACAGAAGCTCAGAGCTACCGCTAGTACACACGCACAATTTCGATGAACCAAACGGAACGAAAGCGTTTTTGGTTCTTTCTAAATTTGCTTTGTTGCCGACAAAGAGGGCAAAAACCTTTCCTTTTCGTGGGTTTATTAACCCACTCTTGTCTTCTTCTTAGGCACCCATCAGAGCCACACAACACGCAAGCACCTGTCACTTCTCTGAATTCACTTTTATGAGAAGTAGAAAATGTTTCTATTCCTCATAGGGGAGAATTGCAGCCGTTAACGATCCGGGAAAAGTATAGTCCCGCTCAACCGGGATAGGAGGCGATGAAGAAACGTTCCCGTTACGGTCCTGCCTCCTGTCGCACAGAGTTTAATTTCCTCGTTCGGTTTGCAAACTCCGTTGACTGACCACTCGATCGGTAGCTGCGGCTTATCCTTATTGTATAGCCGAGAAAAGGATAGTACCGACTAAACCGGAATAGGACGCGACGACTTACGTGCCGAGTATTTGTCTCTCAATGCCACGGTGAAATTCGAGTCGCGACGTACGGACGGGCGAAAACTGAAGATCTGTGTCACGTCAGATCACTCAGACGACTGCGATTTTGAATTTTGTCCGATGCGCCTCGACAGTTCATAGTAGAGGTAAATCAGGTAGGGATACTTGCAAAGTTGCGAAATTAGAAAGAGGAACGAAGGGATATGCCGTGGGACTGGCGAATAAATTCATAGGTGTGCAGAATTTATGTAGCTAAACTTCTTTGCTCGGACTTTTGCACCTGCGAGGCAGGAAACTCGTAAGCATTTTTAAGGGTAAAGTGCTTCGAAGTCTCTTATATTCTTTTAGAAAAAGGAGGGGGTTCGATAAGGCCCTTCATCGCCCCCCCCCCCTGAATCATATTTTTTTAAGTTTATTATCGAGATCATTCTTATTTTTTTTTATAATGTGGAACATATTAGGCTACCAAAAATACATATACTTTTTGTGTAAATCGACAGGACCCCTATGAAAGAAGACGCTAAACTTAGCTCGTTTTGAAAAAATACGCCATTTTTGTAGTTTTTGCGATCTTTATGTAGTCATTTCGTATAGAGCGCAACTGAGTAACAAAACGATTTTCACATATATGGTTCGCAAATGCATGAGCTACTATATACACAAAAATCGTCGTGTTACCACATTGCGCTCATAATGAAAAATTAATAAGTTGAATTTTGGATAAAATTTAATAACGTGCTAATTGACTGATTTTGTTATACTTTCTTTCCAAAACTTCAACTTAGCTCTCGATCTTTTTCTCGAGAGCTAAGTTAAAGTTTTGGAAAGAAAGTATAACTAAAAAAAACTAAATATATAAAAAATATAAAATATTATGTATAACTAACATACAATAACTCAATATACATCAAAAATATATAACTAAATATATTTAAACAAATATTTTCTTTCTAAAACTTCAACTTAGCTCTCGAGAAAAAGATCGACAGCCAAATTGACGTTTTGGAAAGAAAATATAACAAAATCAGTCAATTAGTACGTTATTAAATATTATCCAAAATTCGCACTATTGCTGAGTAAGCACGTGGCATTGTTTTGATGCCTCACGTGCTCGTGCTGTCAGGCAGTTTGACGTTGAAGTCGATCGGCGGGTAGAGAGACACACTTATCGTAGGAGGATGGGATAGAGAAGGAGAGAGTAGAGACCGCGTGTATGAACGGTCGAGGCGGGTGGTTTGTTGTACTCGTTGAGAACAACGTGGTTATGCGCGTGAAGGAGATAGCGCTACGCATGCCTTGGCGAGAGAGAGAGAGAGAGAGTATGGTGCTTACGCGTGTGTGTATGCTCGCTATCGCGGCGAGTGAAGGTGCACCTTCGTTCGTTTTGGATCTGCACATGAATTTTTATTTCAGATTTATGTGGATGATCCTAATGTGGACCCTTTTTGCTTATTTTCATTTTTCCGATTTTTAGGTTAATCTCTTGCAACACAAATTTTTTTGGTATGACTTAAACCTAGGCTCACATTCATCCACACACGAATGCGTTTTTGCAATTCGCCCTTACATAATTAAGTGGATTGCACATCCCTATCAACCTCCCTTTTGGGTAATCAAAAAAAGGAAATTGTTCGAGAATTAATTTCGATCAATTTTATTTAATTTTATTTCCTCAGATTGTAGCCTTCTTCACTCACGAAGTCGAAGGCTAGTTTCTTGGGAGCTTGGAATGCTGCGTAGGCATTTCGATAATGAGCTCTCAGGTTACGAGCAAACAAAGCGATACTTTGTAATCTATGTAGAGTCTGAATTAATATAGCACGTAACAAACCACACCGGAATTTTATTATTTCGTCCTCGAAATTTAGGTCGACTTATGTGTGCAGAGGGCCACAAGGGAAAGAAAGAGAGAGAGAAAGAAAAATGTATGGGGCGCTGAGTTCAAATTTTTAGTTTCATAAAAATTGCACAAGTTTAGTTTAATTATAAGTTTAGGTTATCAAATCTCGATCATTCCGGATTCATACTGAAAATTTAACTTTTCCACATGATTTGTAAGTAATGGTTATGTAATAGTATAAGTAACTTAAGATGCGTTTGCTCTTCCTCTCTCTCTCTCTCTCTCGCTTTCGATCACTCGCTCACTCGTTCGCTAACAAGTCCCAAATTGCGCTATCGTCAAAAATAGAATTAAGGCTATAGATATAAGATTTTCTATAAATAGGTCTAAGTAACTGTAAATAGTAAGGATAAGATTTTATACTATGATATTCCAGTTAAGAATTTAACTATTTTATCGAAATTTTTTTTCTACTCAGAGATTTATCTGCTGAGGTAAAAATTAAACGACTTGGTTCTAAGTTAAATTCTTTCATTTCCCGGAGTTTCGTCCAATTTGACCGAATGTTTTTTTCCCCCATGTATTGTGTGCGGGGTTCTCTGTCTCTTTGGATAGAAGATTGTACAGGGCCTTATGGAGTTTTATTCGGTTACCACGAATTTCGGGTAGTACGTACTTCGAACAACTTCTGAGGTCAATCATTTCAATTTCCACACTTGAATATTTTTGGAACATTTTTTACAGGTCAATCACTATCCGTCCAAGCGTCAGTCTCTCAGTGATGATTCGGTAACGTAACTTGAACGTATAAGACAGGTCAGGTACATGTTCACGTCAGATTGCGTGGAGTTTTTTAATTTCAAAATTCTCAGATTTTTAAATCAGTGGTGTCAAAATTAGTAGTGCTCTGGTGCTTTTGAACATTGCAATGGCCAAAAGGAAGCAAACAAGCATTGATATTCAGACAAAGTTGATGATTTCAGATGAGGTGCACCGCGGGACAGTAAACAAAACTCAAATTACAGAAAAGTTTGCCATTCCAAAATCGACCCCTTTTATGTACAATAGGGTGGCTCAAAAACAATTTTTTTTAGAGAGCACCGACCCCCCCCCCCCTTTTGTTTCAAATTCAAAAAAGGAAATGCCTAATTTTTGTTTTTTCGTTTGTTCGATTTTCACTGCTGCTGGTTTTGACTTGAAGTTTCCCATGTGAAATACACAGGGAAAAATCACTTTTTTGAGTTTTTGTAATAATTTTTTAAGGGTTGGAAAAATGTGACGGGAATATATAGAGGCTTGTAGAGAATAATTCAACAAAGAATTTCATGTATCGGAAATATGGGTTTGACACCCCTAACACACCCCTATGAGTCCCTGAAAACTACCCTTAAAACTAAAAATATCAATTTTTCATTAAAACGACCTTTTGAGCACTGCACTGTATTTTAATCTTTTCTTCACCTAAAATTATTTATATTGGTCTAGTGGAATATTCATTAACATTGCTTAATTAATTTTTAATTATTCAAACAAATGGAATTCGTTTAAATAATTTTTTTCGAAAATGCTTTTTTTTCCTAAGAATTATTTCTTTTGGTCTAGTGGAATATTCATTCACAATAATTTATCAATTTTCTAATATTTAAGCAAATGGAATTTGTTTCAATTATTCTTCTCAATTATTCGTTTTTTTTTTAAGAAATAAAGGTTTTTGTCTAAATATTCGTCAAACTGGCCGTTTACTATCTTTAATAACATAAATTTATTAAAAATTTTCTCCAGTTCTATGAAACATAAATTATTGTTGATTTACAACAACCTTTAATTTGTTTGAATAATCATTTTTCCACCAAATTTGTGTAAATATTCAAAAATTAATTAATCAATGTTGTTAAATGTTCCACTACACCAAGAGTAATGATTTCCATGAAGAAAAAAATTTGAAATCACAAATTCCAATCGTTTAAATAATTGAGAATTAATAAATTATCGGTAATAAATATTCCACTAGAACAATAGTAATATTTTTTAGGAAGAAACGAATTTTCGAAAAAAATTATTTAAACAAATTCCATTTGTTTAAATATTTAAAAATGGAGAAATTATTGTTAATAAATATTTCAGTAGACCAATAGTAATAATTTTGAGGAAAAAAAGAATTTTCGAGAAAAAAAATTATTAAAACAAATTCCATTTGTTTAAATAATTGAAAATGAATTGAGCAATGTTAATAAATATCCCGCTACGTCAATATAAATAATTTCAGGTGAAAAAAGACGAGACTACAATGCCCAAAAGGGCTTTTTTATGGACAATTGATATTTTTGGTTTTTAAGGGTAGTTTTCAGGGACTCGTGAGAGTGTGTTAGGGGTGTCAACCCATATGTCCGATACATAATATTCTTCGCTGGTTAATCTTCTACAAGCCTCTATACTTCTCCGTCACATTTTTTCAAACCCTAAAATGTTATTTCAAAAACTGAGAAAAGTGATTTTTCCCCATGCATTTTACATGAGAAACTTCAAGTCAAGACCGACAGCAGTGAAAATCGAAAAAATGAAAAAACAAAAATTAGGCATTTTCCTTTTTCGGATTTGGAACAAAATGGGGCGGGGGGGTCCTTGCCCTCTAGCAAAAAAGAATATAAGATTAGTTCAGTAGATAAATTTACTTGAGTTAGATGTACATATTTCAGACTAGAAATTGAAATATAATTAAACTATATGTAATTAAGCATTTTGGGCTATTATTCAAATTACCACCCCAATAACACGAATTATTTTAACATGAACTCCCAAATTCCCAGTCTCTTCGAGTTCGTGTTAACGAGGGTTTACTGTATAGAGGATTTTTCTAGCAAACAGCTGAATTTTCAACTAAAAACGACAAATTTTCAACTTAAATATAATAGCTTAATTTTCATTTTGAAAAATCAGTTTTTAAATGAATAAAACGTATTTTTAACAAAATACGTTAAATTTCAACCAGATAGTTGGATTCTCAACAAAAAAAAAGATTAATTTACAATAAGAAAAGGCAATAAAAAAAAGAAAATAGCAAAAAGTTAGAAAAGTAGATCAACAAATCTAAGGTTGTATTTGCTAAATAGTGTAAAGCCCAATATTTTTAAAAATGCACTAAATTAATTTAAATTATTTTAAATCCCTTGAAATTGTTGGTATTTCTTGGGATGCTTCGAAATATCCTAAAATCTTTCGAAATACCTTCAAAATATCTCAAGATCTTTGGGATACTTCGAAAGCCCCAAAATGTTAAAAATAAATTTATCAAAATATTGTAAAATCTCTGAAGGTACAAAATAGTACATATTATCATTGTATTATTACACCTAATACAATTCCGTGATATTGCTTGGTGTATATGAAGTACTATGAAATCCTTTAAGTAAAAATTCATTGAAACATCTTCTTAAAACATCCCTTAAAATTACTAAAATTCTCAAAAATCTTATAGAATCCGTGAAAACCCCTTACAACATCTTTGAATAACCTAAAGCCTTATAAGTCCTACAAAATCCTTTCAAATCTCCCGAAATGCCAAGAAATTCTTCAAAACCAGAGTACTTTTTTTAAATCCCTTCAAATTATTGAAATCATTGGAAATTCTTCAAGATTTTTAAAACTTCTGAAAATTTCTGGGAATCCTTCAAAATACCCTTGAAATATATGAAAATCTCTTCATGACCTTTCCAATCCTATAAAGTTTCTCAATTCTCGTGAATCAATTCTCAGAAATTTCACTCAAATATTATGTATGAAATCCCTCAAGATCCTTTGAAATATTTTAAGTCCGATGAAATCTTTTGAGATCCTTGAAATGTCATCAAAATACACCTTGGGTGCCTTTAAAATTCTTTGCAATTGCTGAAAGTCTTTGGAATCTTATAAAATCTAATTGAATCCTCTCAAATTACTTGAAAATTAAATTATATCGATATGAATTCTTCGTAACATCATTAGTTCAAAATCTTTCATCTGAAAAATTTATAAAAATACCTTACTGAGAACATTTAAAATCCCTTACAGTTACTGAAATCCTCGGAAATCTTACAAAATATGTCAAACTCTCTGGAAACCTTTAAAAATATTCTAAATCCTTATATGTTCTGTAAAGTCCTTGAAACCTATTAAAATTCCTTAAAGTCTCTTTAATTATCCTAAAATCTTTCAAATTCTGCGAAATCTTGAAAATTCTTAAATTTTATTTTATTTCCTTAGATTGTAGCCTTCTTCATTCACGAAGTCGGCTCGCGAGCTAGTTCCTCGGGAGCTTGGAATGCTACGTAGGCATTTTGATAATGAGCTCTCACGTTACGAGCGAACAAAGCGAAACTTTGTTATCTATGTAGAGTCAGAATTCATGTAGCTCGAAATGATATTCCAAGCTACATTAATTTGAAAGAAACCGAAAATTTAATTGAGGTTGGGTTTGCTCGTAACATCACTTGTTCAAGTTATTCAACTTTAAAATCGATTTTTTCGAAATTATTTGTTTAAATATACCAATAACAATTAGCAAAGAGATTTTTTTTAACATTTCATTGCACGTCTTTAGCAACGCAGTGCAATAGGTTTTATTCAAGTAGGTGGAACATTGCCGGGTTAAAAAACTTTGTATTTTTAACGACTAACGCGTGACTTCTCTAATACGTTAATTTCGCGATTTGCCTGAAAAACAAATGTTTAAACCAATTGATTTTCTTTAACAATTTGAATATATTTGATCATTCAAGAGTATTCTTGGAAAACTAAGTAGTAGTGCCTGAAAATATTTCATTTTTTCAAAAAATCACAAGAAATAAGAGAGAAAGTTTGAATAAATAACATTAATTTAAGCATTCACGAATTTTATTAGAAAACAAATTATTACTTGAAAAATTTGAAGAATATGTCGAAAATGTTGTGCGATAATATGTTTCTCCTGCTTTTGTTAGGTAAACCATGTATACTTGAACAAACATGCATTATTTGAATAATTGTAAAATTATTTTATGAAATCATTTGATTGTTATAATTCATTTAAAAACTCATAACGTCCAGAAAAATGAGTTCCTTTCGCGACTCACCTGAGAAACACAAACGTTTCAACAAATAAGTTTTTTAAACAATTTTCATTCTTAAAAAACAAAATAGTACGTCAAAATATTTTCTTTTGAAGATCACAAAAATAAAATATACAAAACAAAGTTTAAAGCAACTCAAATTTGTTCGAACATTTACGATTTTTCTTAGAAATCCAATTAGTACTTAAAAATATTAAAATTCTTCCAATAAGTTATATTTAATAATTTAATAATTGAGGCCCTGGATGCAATAACCCACGGGATGCATCTGATATCAAATATCGATATCAGAGTTAAGAAGAAAAATTTAATTATCGTCATTAGTTTGAAAAAAGCGGATTGAAAAAGTTAAGTATAGGAGTATACCAAGTTTCATATGCTCTCTTCCAAGATCTTTATTATTAATTATTAACAAGAATTATATGTTTAACCGTTATTATCATATTATGTAGAACTTAAAATTCTTTAAATTTTGCTTCCTTTCTAAAATATGTATTTGCTTATTACCTTTCTGGTATTTTTAGTCGAAATAAATAAGAAAGGATTATAAGGATTAGAAACTATAGCGCGCGACTGTTGGTTCTCTCGCTTTACGTGTGGTCTTTGCCCCCCCCCCCCCCCCACGCACACACGCACACATTTGTGCACAGATGTTTTGAAATTAAAGGTAAACAGCATTGACAACTGCAATTTGGTGAATGTGAATTCTCTTTGGCTGAAGCTCCTTCGGCTTTAACAAACACATTCTCATCACGTATCTCATGCTTCGAACTCGATTTTGTCCAAAATACGAACCTTTCTACATTATACAGCACTATTATATCAAATATTTGTTACATTTATTTCCGTACCTCGACCTGGTATTGCTTATTAAGATGTTGCAAAGTAAAGAACAAATTTTATTTATCAGGAGAACGTTAATATTTGTTCCTTATTTTGCATTAAATTTTATCCTCAGCTACCTTGAAAATTTTACATAATTTCAATAAATATATTATTACAATTTATAATATGCTTTGGAATTACAAACAGACGTATTTTTCTTGCATTGTTTTTATAATTGAAAAAAATGCGCATCCTATAAAAAAATGATTTTGTTATTATATATTTTATTGCAGCTTGTGTCATTTTTCCATTAATTGAATTTGTTTATTTCCAATGTCATATTTTACGAGTTGGGCCAAAAATATGCATCCGAACTCAAAGAGGCTCGAAGAAAATTTTTAAATGTAATTTAGGCGAAAAGTTTTGTTAGATAAAATGTGATTGTAGCCTGTATGGTTTTTTCAAAAAGTTAATTTTTTTATATTGAATGCATCTTCATAACAAACGTTTATCACAAATTTGTAGATCATTTTTGGTTGAACAACTGTTGTCTGTTCATCTGTTTCCGTACCTTGTGTTGTTTGTCCACAAATTTAATTTTTTTGTATTTGTTATGCATTCTTTTTTTAAATAAAACAAAAGCAAAATATCCTATCAAAAAGTGATTCATAACAAATTTGTAGATCTTTTTTTATACACATTTCTTGTCGATTCGTCTTTTTTCGTATATTATAGTTTTACCGCAAAAATGGAATTTTTTTTTTCATTATTTTTTTGTGCGGCAAAAATTTGAGTTTTCGATTTTGCAAGAAAATTCAAAAAGTGTTATGACAATATTGTAGGGTGTTCGTTCATCAAGAAACGTTTTTCTCTTTCTGACTTTCTTCGTATCGTGCGTTGTTTACCTTAAAATGTTCATTTTCGTTTTTATTTTGGAATTTTTTAAATGCTACAATCCCGGTATTTTTTGTTTTCTATCAAAAAAATCATAAGGATAAATCGTTAGTTTTTTTGAGTACTATTAATAACCGTACATAGAATTTTTAAGTATTGAAAAAAGTCGTCTCAAAAATTTTTTAAATGTGCTCACTTTTTGAATTTTTATCAAAAATGGCTGGCTAACGAGCTTGACCTTCAATTTAAAACATTAAAAGAGTATACGAAAAGCACATTTGTAGAAACCACTTTCTAGTATTCATATAGCGGACTCTAAACGTGGACATTTGACAAAAATGGAGGTGGGTGGTCAAATTTCACACAAATCTAATATTTTCTCATTAAAGGATGAGAATGTAAAAATATATTCTTGTGCTTACGTTTCACATTGAAAATTTAGTTTCGATATGGGTGAAGTTAAAAATTGTTGACTATGGAACATAGAGAAGCAATCGAAATCTTGAAACACCCTAATAACATCAATAGAGACAATGGATATAATACCAATCCGATTTGGCTTTCCGTCTTCCCGGGTTTTTTAAAAAAGACTTAATTGGCCAATCAAGTTCAAGCAGTCCCCACCATGGGGCACTCTGGCCAATCACAGGCATCGTATAGAATACATATATAAGAACAACATAACCTGAAACCTCAGTTTCAGGTCAGCCCTGAAGATGTGAACTGCAATGTTCACGAAACGTCGGCAACATTCATAGTTTCGCACACGATTGAAACCCGAAAAATCTTTAAATTTTAAATTCTAAATTTAAATTTATTATATGGAACTAAGCGTTAGGACTTAGTCCCTTACTTACTAACTTATATATTAATGACATCTCATTCTTGAGTATAAATTCCTGACTAATTAGGGGACACCGCCCATTGTAAAAATGTTAGTTTCAGTTTATAATTTTTCTAATGAATTACTTTTACAAAGTAATAATATGCTTTTTTTCGCGGTTTTAGAGAAAATTGAGATTTCAATATTCTACACAGGAAGGTTGCGTGTTCGATTCTCGATGCCTCCACTTTTTTAAATTCTTATCCATCAAAATGTTTATAAATATAATTTCTTTTAATAATCTTCACTAATTCTACAAATAATATTTTTTTTAATGCTCTGGCCTAAATTTCATAGAAAATGGTTAGAAAAGGTAAAAAAAAACAGAGAGTATAAAAAGTTGAAAAAATTTCCTCTCCCTCCCAGAAATTAAAAAAGCAACCCTCACTTGCCTCCTTTTTCTCGAACAAAAAATAAATTTTCGAGCCTCCTGCAGTTTCTATTGCATATCATGAAAACTACCCCACCCCCTCAAAAACTTTTTATGGTAGATTTCTTATTTAAAGAAATAATCTTCTTTAATAAATGCGTATAAATGTGTATCAAAAAATATATAAAGATGTCATTTATTCTATGATAACACCCCCCTCCCCTCTTTTTTTTTAAACATCACAAACTAGCCTTCCTCCTGCATATTAAATTTTTTTTTACAATATATAAAAATAATATTATTTTTGCTTAAAAATTGCAAATTGTTGGCAAAAGAAGTAACTACATAAAACTGTGCAGAAAAGTAAAAAAAAATACCCTCAGAAATTACCCCCCCCCCCCCCTTAAGAGAAAAAAATATTTTTAACCACGGTTCACAGTAAAATACGGTATGTTTTTTCAAAATATTCCCGTTAAATTATTAAATTTTTGGTTAAAAAAGTTCTTTTTTCTACTTTCTGAGGGTGGCAGATCTTCTACTTTCTGAGGGGAGGCAGATTTTCTACTTTTCTGTACTTTTTCATTTTATTGCATCTCCTGAGTACACTTTACAATTTGTAGGCAAAAATCAAATTATTATTTTATGTATTGCAAGAGAAAATATTATTCTTTTACATTTAGGGATAGTTTATTCCACCTTACGCGTGTTACTAACCATTCATACAATGCATAGTATCATTATTTATTTTTTTATACCTCTTTATACGCGTTTTTATTGAAGTTTGTTGCATTGAATGAGAAATCTATCATAAAGCATTTAAAGAAGTAGTTCTTGGTCAATAAGGGTGCCTTGTGTCATTCATTCTGTAGCCAATATTTTTTACATTCTCATCACAATGACAGGGGATTGGTTTTTTGAATTACGCTCTTCACTATTTTTCTTCAAAGCCACGTAATATTTGCAATAGAAACTGCAGGAAGTTCGAAAATTCATTTTTTGTTTTTTATGTTACAACTATTAACTTTTGTTTTTTCATTTACTTTATTTCCTAATATGTGTGACGATAGGATTTCTTGCGAGAAAACGGAATCTATGTTTTTAAAATTGATATCTCGAATATTTTTCGTGATATCGATTTTTTTTTTTGCTAAATTTGAAAATCGAATAATACAGGTCTCACCCTTAACCTTGTGTCCCGAATTAAAGTCCAGGCGATACATTTAGACCTCATCAAAAAAACTCCCTTATTATAAGTGAAACTAAAAATATTGAATAATTACACGACTTAGAGTTTCGAAATCTGGCAATCAAAGTTCATAAAAAAAACTCTTTTTTTACGCTCCGAATTACAGGCCCGGTAGGACTTTGTGACCACAATAAAAAATGAATTAAAAATGTCGGATGGGAAATTATAGACCTCAGATTTTCTGTGGTGATAGCATATATTATTCAATTTATTCCTTGACCGGGAATTCGACAAGTTTTCATAACAAAAATCTATACCAGCAATTGAAATATGACAATAAGTAATGTGCGATAGATCACAATTTTTTATAAAAGAAAGTTTTAAGTTGATGAGCTTTCAATATAAGTTGAAAATTCATTCTTAGAAATAAGTAAATAATTTCAAATCTAGTACTAGAAACGGAAAAATAATAGGGTTGTTTTCAAAGTCAGATATCACTTTTCCAATGAATAGATCTTATAGTTTATAAAATTCTAATTATAAAAAAGCCCATAAAATATTTTTTACGTATTGTTTATTATTTTTAATGTAATATTGAAATATGAATTTTCTATCACGATTTCAGTTGGAGGGCCCCTCTGACGTCAAAAGGGTCGCATTTTTCAGCAAACACAGCTTATGTGTCAGTGATTCTCAAACATCTTTTTCTGTTCCGATGTTTTGTTTTGGTTATCTGCACTTCGAAAATAGAAGTCGCAAAATATTGTTTGAAAAACTGTCGAAGGAGGTTTTTGCAAAATCCAATAGCGCAAATCTACCGAAAATAGATATTTATGGTATCGGAGTATTTTAAAAGTAATTGTGACTTTTTAAGTGCAGAAATACGAGGAGTGAAAATAAAACAGTTAGGTGGCCCAACCTCTTTATCATAAGTTTCGTTAGTTTCCATCAAAGCCACATCGTCACATTGATAATTGAGCCGCTGGATTCTATAAGGGCTTATAAAATTCACATGGTCGTTCCGGTTGGCCCCTGTTGTCTTTAAAATCGATTTTAAAAATTAAATTTTCGAAACATATGGGTCATTCCATGTCAGATTTACAATCAAAATTTTGATTCACTTGAAATTTTTTTTCCTCATTCTAGAAAGGAAAAAAAAAAACAACGAATTTTTTTGTTCAATATGATATGTAAATTTTCTAAGTTATTGATTTTTTTATTTTTTAAGTGCAAAAAATGTTTTTTTCAATACTGCTTCTAATATTCAACGAAGAGTATAGAATACATAAATAAAATATGCCATGGGATCTACTATTAAGTTCATGCTTTGACGAAAAATCAGAAACAGTATTTAATACTTTCTATGCAACAATTAAGTAAACAAATGGAATTATCTCAAAAGGGACATGTTTGAATTGATTCATTTTTTGTGTGATTTGTTCGTTAAGTACACAGAACTATGTGTCAAAATTTGGGAGTGGACCGTTTAATACTTTTCGCGAAAAAAATTTTTTTGTATGACCGCCCGCTTGGAGCGTGCAACGGGAAGCATAGAGTCAAGCGCACTCAAACATTTGTAAGTGAGTCTACCATATTTCGATGAGGATTTTATGCAGTTTCCACAAATAAAAGTCGGTAAATACTAAAAAGTCTTTTGAGAAAGAAACACTGTTTAATTCGAAAGCAGTCATGCAATTTATTAACAATGTACTTTTACATCCAATACTTCCAAATAAATGAAAATTGAATTGTTGTCAGTCTTGCGGGTTTTTTTTACTTTTTTCGAGAATTTCTTTTTTTCAAGTATGCAGCTGAAAAGCTGACGGTTTGAAAATTTGGACAACGAGAATAAGCTCTGATTTGCAGTTGACGATTCGTAACTGGTTACGAATATAAGGAAGACTTTGATCGAACTGCGATATGGCATTTTCAAGCCACAGCTCATGGTAAGGGTCCCTGTGACGGCGCGGGAGGAGCCTTGAAAAGACAATCACGAAAAGCTAGTCTTCAAAGGTCTGTGTATGATCAAATAACGACACCATTGCAACTCTACAAATGGGCTCATCGCGATTCTCCGTTATCAAATATCTCTGTTGCCTACAGAACTGAAGAATCTTACAACGAAGCAGCTAATTTTTTGAAAAAACGTTTCGATGAGTGTAAAACAATACCAGGTACGCAAGAAATACACTGTGTTGAACCAGTTACGAATCGTCAACTGCAAATCAGAGCTTATTCTCGTTTTCCAAATTTTCAAACCGTCAGCTTTTCAGCTGCATATTTGAAAAAAAGAAATTCTCGAAAAAAGTAAAAAAAACCCACAAGACTGTCAACAATTCAATTTTCATTTATTTGGAAGTATTGGATGTAAAAGTACATTGTTAATAAATTGCATGACTGCTTTCGAATTAAACAGTGTTTCTTTCTCAAAAGACTTTTTAGTATTTATCGACTTTTTTTTGTGGAAACTGCATAAAATCCTCATCGAAATATGGTAGACTCACTTACAAATATTTGAGTGCGCTTGACTCTATGCTTCCCGTTGCACGCTCCAAGCGGGCGGTCACACAAAAAAAATTTTTTCTCGAAAAATATTAAACGGTCCACTTCCAAATTTTGACACACAGTTCTGTGTACTTAACGAACAAATTACACAAGAAATGATTCAATTCAAGCATGTCCCTTTTGAGATAATTCCATTTGTTTACTTAATTGTTGCATAGAAAGTACTAAATACCGTTTCTGATTTTTCGTCAAAGCATGAACTTAATAGTAGCTCCCATGGCATATTTTATTTATGTATTCTATACTCTTCGTTGAATATTAGAAGCAGTATTGAAAAAAACATTTTTTGCACTTAAAAAATAAAAAAATCAATAACTTAGAAAATTTACATATCATATTGAACAAAAAAAATACGTGTCATTTTTTTTCCTTTCTAGAATGAGGAAAAAAAATTTCAAGTGAATCAAAATTTTAATTTTAAATCTGATATAGAATGACCCATATATCTTTGTCGGAAATTTCATGGCGCATCTTTTATCCTCTTACAAAAAAGTTGTATCTTTTACTGTTTCTGAAAGAAAGTGAAGAAACTAGATTTTGTGAAAAACAAAATTTAATAAAATATTTTGACTTCAATTCGCTCTAAAAGACAAACTTCTAAATATTTTTACATGAAAATTGGAGGACTTATGCTTCAAACTGTTTTAAAGATGATATGCTCATTTAAACTTTTCTAATTTGTTATAAAAAAAAACTGTTAATTTTTTTGCCAAGCAGTATCAAAATAATGTTACGCAACTTTCAAATGCTTCGTTTATCGAGGGAATTTTGAGTAAGCCGAACCTTCCAGCGGAAGAAATGTTCATCAGAGTATAGTAAAGTTTTCTGAAAAGTATTACTTCAATAGAATGAATCGTTCAGAAAATACGAGCATTTAAACAGCGCGCCAAAGAAAGATCGAGCGCGTGAGAGGTGAGAATACTTCGGCGCCTCGACCACACCGCCGTCCTGGCGTATATCTGTTAAGAGAAAGAATTTTCGATCACTTTGTTTATCTGGGTAAGTTCTGCATTCATCTCGCACTTTCAGCGGAAGAAATGTTTATCAGGATAAAATATAATTTTTTGGAATTGTGTACGTCAATTCATTTCACCGTTAGAAAATCATAAGAATTTAACTTGCCTTTCTCGAGCGCTTGAGAGCACGCCGATTCTACTACACCGAGTTTCTGCCGATTCTACTCGCTTTTGTTTTTTCTGCGAATTTTCCTCGTGCGAATTTCTTTCGAATACTTCCGCAGGAAAACAGTTAAGATAGTGTCAACAATGCGTCACCACCAAAATCCCTGAATGTTCACGTTTCTAAAGACTAAGTTAATGTATCGGATAAGAATTATTTTTTTTATAAGGTGAACATTTTATCAAGTCGTTAAACTAAAATGGAATCGTGTTCATCAGAACCTTCTCGAGGCAGAAAAAAATCTAGAAATGAAGCAGATCGGGCTAAGAATGTTTGTTAAGCAAAAAGAAACAAGGTATTTATTATTGCAAAATTTAAAAAGCGCGAAACCGTAATTTTTTAATACTTTCCAATATTACCAGGAGAAACTTTTTAACTCAATTTTTCATTAAATTATATCAATTTTTCCTAGACTGTGTTGCAATTTGAGGATGAACGTGTTATAATGAAAATTTGTACTAGAGAAAATACTACATTTTACAAAAAATATATTATACTTTAATACCATATATCTTAAAGTTTCATATTTCTTTCTAAATTTAGTATTTTCAATAGTAAAAGTTCTGAATATGACACGTTTGTCCTCAAAATGCAAGGCGGTTTAGGAAAAATTGATTTTACAGGTTTCTCCGTGTATTGGTACCTATGGGTCGAACGAGAAAACTAACTTTTACTCATCCTCGCAAATTTTTCTACACAATATTGTTACAGGGTAAAGAATATGCATCACAAAATCCAAAAATTGTAGAATCCAAGCCATTCGAACCTGTTGAATTTTGCTGTAAACGTGAAAAATGTTTTGAGAAAATTGGAATCCTAGAACAAGAAAGGCTCCATTCTAATTTTTGGAAATTGGCAGATTATCATAAGCAGAACATTTTGTTAGCCACTTTTATTAAATTTGCAGATCCTTCTACGCTAAAATCTGATAATGTTCGAAAACATAGGCTGGCAATATGGAAATATTATTATTGTTCAAACGATCAGGGTGATATATCTGTTTGTAAAACATTTCTCTGTAAAGTTTTGAAGATAGGAGAAAAAAGACTAAGAACTGTCCAAAACAATATTATAGGTAAAAAAAGTTTAGACGAGTTAGAAAACATTATGTCCTAGCGGCTATGGCAGGACGGCGGTGTGGTCGAGGCGCCCAAGTATTCTCACCTCTCACGCGCTCGATGTATCTTTGACGCGCTGTTTGAATGCTCGTATTTTTTTAATGATTCATTCTATCGAAGCAATACTTTTCAGAAAACTTCATTATACTCTGATGAACATTTCTCCCGCTGGAAGGTTCGGCTTACTCAAAATTCCCTCGATAAACGAAGCGTTTGAAAGTTGCGTAACATTATTTTGGTACTGCTTGGCAAAAAAATTACCAGTTTTTTTTTTTTTTTAAGAAATTAGAAAAGTTTAAATGAGCGTATCATCTTTAAAGCAGTTTGAAGCATAACTCCTCCAACTTTCATGTAAAAATATTCAGCACTTTGTCTTTTAGAGCGAGTTGAAGTCAAAATATTTATTACATTTTGTTTTTCACAAAATCCAGTTTTTTCACTCTCTTACAGAAACAGTAAAAGATACAACTTTTTTGTAAAATGATAAAGAAGCGCCAGGAAATTTCCTACAAAGATATATGTTTCGAAAATTAAATTTTTAAAATCGATTTTAAAGACAACAGGGGCCAACCGGAACGACCAAGTGAATTTTATATGCCCTTATAGAATCCAGCGGCTCAATTATGAGAACTTTGGAGTCACGTGACAACCGCGTGACACTAACTTGAATAAGTGTTTTCCCGCCTTCAATTTTTGATAAATTTATTCTCTTGAATGACTTAAAAGAAAAAAAAATTTAGAACGCACTTTGTGTTTAGATTAAAATTATTTATTAAACAATTATTTCATCTGAAATTGCGAAACAACCCTATTAGTCTAAGAATATTCTATTTTTAACCCATTCAATTTGATTTTTTTCAATCGAAAAAAATTATAAAGATTTTTAAAACAATATTTAGCAATACTTGACTGTTCATTCAAAATAAGCAACAAATAGTCAGAACCAAACAAGTTGAAACAGAATTGTTTAAGTAGAAATAAGCCTTGAATCGTTAAAATTTTTGTGTTGATACATAACAAAAAATTAATTTGTGATTAAAAGCTTTTAATTATTATCTATAAATAGAAATTAAATCATCACTTATTTGAAACGACATAATAATAAAATATTTCTGCTTCTAACTTGAAAAGAACTCAGATTACAAAAAAATTCAATAGTTTATTATTTACTGTTTTTGACTTAAAATTCCTTGAAATGATGCTAGTTTGAAAATATATTGATACATTTTTTGCAATTTAGAGCCTTAAAAATGATAGCATGAATTATTATTGTTTGTCCAAAATATTTAAAGCAATGAACCTGTGCAAGCTAAAAAATTTGACAATTTGCTGTTTAACAGCATTGAATTTAAAAACGTTTTAATTAAACAATCTTAAGAACTTTTATTTAATTTCATCATGTATATGTATATGTATATGTATATGTATATATATATATATATATATATATATATATGTAATTTAAAAAAAGTTAAACAACCACCGCAGGGTACCACTAAGAGCAACTGCCATCTAAAAAGAAAATGTCAATAGCCCCTAGTAGAACAGCGGGAAAATACACCTATGGCCACGTCTCGCATCCGTGAGATGGGTGGTCACAGGGCACGACGAAATCACAACGACAGGCCGGCGAAACCCTCGTGTGTCTTGAGAACACGAAGCGACCCAAGGATGACAGCTTTCTGCATCCATCTCGCAAGTGCCTTGGCATATTTTTGGCACGCGGGTATGGCTTTAAGGTTACGAACCAGTGACAATTTAGCACCTCCGAGAGCACCTATCACAAGGACAATTACTCGTACCGAATATTTTGGGTACAGTCGTTGCAGCTCTCTTTTAAGGTCTTGATACCTCTCCTGTTTTTCTTTCTCCTTTGCAGTGATGTTGTATTCGGACGGACCCGAGAATTCGATCACGAATATCGTTCGTTTCTCGAAGTGTTGGAGAACAATGTCAGGCCTCGAGTGCGCAACGGAGACTGCTGCCCGAAAATCGTAGTTCCAGAAAATCTGGCACTTCTCGTTTCGGACAATTTACTCTATATCCCTTGGAGCGTTCGGCAGGGCAGGGTCGCGACCAACACCGTAAGAGCGACAAAGGTGGTAATAAAGTACTCTTAGGGCCGCATTATGTCTATAGATATACGTTGTTCCTGCGTGGGTCGGACACCCCGATAGTATGTATTCTAGGTACTCAGCGTGTGCATGACACGCTCTGCACCTATCACTGGGAACTTCTTGACATCAAATGCGGTGAAGGTATGCTAAGGTGGAGATGACACCGTCCTGGTATGCGAAAATTAAGCCCTCTGTACCTGAATTGAGCTCTGATGATTTGAGGAAAGCAAAAGTTTGCTCCTTCGACAAGGACTGTTTTTCTACATTTCTGTGATAATGAAAAATATATAAAAAAATATATATATCGTTTTCGGTTTTGGTTCCTTGAAAATCAAACGTGTTTCTGCTGAATATGGTTACAATGATGAATAAGCAGTGACTGACTGGAATAACCCCTAAGCGAAGGCGTTAGAACCGCGCCAAAAGCTGAATGACACCTGGGTGAGGTGTCTCAAGTGGTGACCTGAGATACCGGGCGTCCTCTCAGAGTATCAGCCTTATCCTTACACGCGGGGCTCTACAAGGATGGACGAACCCTTTCCCCAGCTGCTCGTGGGAACAACAATGACAACACCAAACATAGTGGTAGTAAGTGCGGTTCAAAACAATCGAACGCGCAGGGCTCCCGACGGATCGACTCAATGACGACCTGCTAGAGTGCTACGATAGCAGTATGGCCACCGAGCGAGAAGGTTACATGGCAAGACTGCAGGCTGTGATGTATACAGCGCAGCGAGAACTTTGGCAGATGCAAACCGTAAAACAAAATCAACGGTTGATCATAAGACCAAAAGACGAATACATCAACTCAGCACAAAGATAGGCTGGGCAAGACAGTACGCATCCCGAATTTAGTGTGTAATTGACTACATAACATCTGGCAGGACTTTCACTGCCAAGGTTCGAAAGTTCGCGCGCGAACTGCGGATCCGTCATCACACAATCAACAAGTCAATGCTACTGACCATCAACAGCATTTTGTTGACAGAATACGAGTACTATCTAACGCTACGAGAAGTCCAGAGTAGAGGGAGAGGTGGGTCAGAGAAAATCAACAATTTTCATCTGATCCATTTAAACTCTTCCAAGACCCTCCAATTACTGTCGACCATCCGCCCAAACCAGAGGAGGTCGAAGCATTTTGGAGAGAAGTCTACGAAGTCCAGCATCCACTTCAAGAAGACTCAAAGAACATAAATAGCTTCAAGGAGCTGTGCAATGCCCTCATAACACCTGCGGAAGAATGCCCACCTATCACTACCGAGGAGGTGAAAAACGTATCAAGAGGCATGAAGAACTTTCCCGCTTCGGGACCAGATGGTATCAAGACCTTCTGGTGGAAGAAGTTTCCTTCTACCCACCAGAATCTGGCCCGAATTTTCACCTCATATCTAAAGTCGGAAGAGCCTATTCCGGAGTGGTTGGTGGAAGGGCGCACAGTGCTCCTGCCTAAGACGGGCAACTTAGCTGACCCTAAGAATTACAGGCCAATAACTTGTCTGAACACATTGTATAAGATCTTCACAGCCATCCTAAATGATAGGATTCTTCGGACAATTGAACCTGTGTGGCGAGAGATGTATGAACAACGTGGCTCGAAGAAAGGCGTAGCAGGATGTCGGGAGGACCTGCTCATCGATAGATGTGTTTGTAAAGACGCATCATCCTATCAGCGATTCCTATCGATGGCCTGGATTGATTACCGGAAAGCTTTCGATTCAACCTCCCATAGACTTACCAACTGTCTGTTGGAAAGCTTGAAGGTTCATCCACACATCGTGAAGTGCACAGAGAGATGAATGCCGCTTTGGAAAACCACATTTACTATCTCAGCTGGAAAACATCGTGTGATCACTAACAGTGTCACCTTTCAGAGAGGTGTGTTTCAGGGTGACACCATGAACCCTCTTCTCGTTTGCTTCACATTATTGCCACTGTCTCTCGCACTTCATCATTCCGAAGGGTACCTCTGTGGCAAACCTGGAGATCGAAAGCATAAGGTCACTCATGTATTTTACATTTATGATCTCAAGATCTATGCTAAAAATAAAGAGAAACTACATCAAGCTTTAAAAATTTGCAAAGGGTACACTCAAGAGATTGGAATGGAGTTCGAGTTAGCGAAATGCGCCACGGTTAATTTGAACGAAAGAAAACTTAATGGTATCCCCGAAGACACTGAGCTCGTCGACAGAAGCGCTATACGACACCTTGGCGCTGGGGAGACCTATACATACCTGCGCGTGCCACAGAGCCGCATTCAGGACGTGACATCTATAAAGGATACTCTCTGAAGCAGATACAAACGTCTCATCCGGCAGATTTGGTCTTCCGAACTGTTGGCTAAGAACAAAGTATCTGCAACGTCTTCTGTTCCGCAACTTTACATCTCACGCCGCCTAGGTGGTCGCGGAATACTGAATCTTGAATGTCTTCACGACAGGATTATTCTGGGTACAGCACATATAGTTGCAAATGGACAAGAGCCTCTTCTTAAAATGGTCAGGAAACATGAAGAAGTGGGCAAAGGGGCGTTTCTGTACAAAGCAGCGGAGGAGGCTGCTAAGACACTCTGCCTAGACTTACATACAAGGGGTGAACAAAATGCATCAAATCTTATCCATCTTGAAAACTCACTGCTGAAGGCCTGGATGAGGAAAGCACAGGAGAAAAATTTCCGCGAAGAGCTCCTCGACAAGAAGATGCACGGCATCTTCCACAGAAATGTGGAGGATCAGTCGATGTCGTATGAGCTAACGTATGCTTTCCTTAAATCATCCGGATCATCGTCGGGCACGGAGGGTTTCATTTTGGCATGTCAAGACGGTGTCATTTCCACTCTAGCATACCGTAACCATATTTTGAACCAAGATATTCCCGATGATAGCTGCAGAGCGTGTCATGCACACCCCGAGCATCTAGGACACATACTATCTGGTTTTCCAACTCATGCGGGAACGACCTACATCCAAAGGCACAATGTGGCACTAAGAGTGCTTTATTACCACCTCTGTCACTCTTACGGAATTGGCCCAAGTACCGCTCCGCTAAACGCTCCTAGGGAAATAGAGTCAATTGTCGAAAATGAGAAATGCCCTATATACTGGAACTTCATATTCTCGACAATTGTTTCTGTTGCGCACTCGAGACCTGACATTGTTCTCCAAGACTTCGAGAAACGAACTATATTCGAATTCTCAGCTCCGTCCGGATACAACATTACTGCAAAGGAGAAAGAAGAAGAGGAGATGTATCAAGACCTTAAAAGAGAGCTGCAACGAATGCACCCAAAATATTTGGTGCGAGTAATTGTCCTTGTGATAGGTGTTCTCGAAGGTGCGAAACTATCACTGGTTCGTAACCTTAAAGCCATGCCCACGTGCAAAAAATATCAAATCTTGTTTTATTCACTGCTGTTGGTAAAAAGCCAACCGCGATTAAAAAAAAAATCTTACTGCAATTATCTGTTGGGGATACTCATTTAATTTCGAATTTTTTGGTGTAACCTAAATTATCAAATCAGATAATTTTGGGAAACGATTGGTTATTACGGAACAGGGTTCAAATAGATTATAAAAGGCATAGCCTGAGTCTCGATGCTTCTCCGGTTCCGGGGTCGTTGATCGCGTTCGATCGGCTTTCGTCCGAGCGAGTGCGCGTCTGTCAAGATCAAATCATTATCTATATACAAGTAATTGATGTTACTCATAATAAATGTATTGATGTACTAGAGGACGAGTATAATGCGACAAATGACATAACTCACCCCTCTAACTTTGATTTTTCTAACTCTAATGTTCACACATGTAATGATGCGAACACAGAGAATGCCTATTCTTGTATTGATGATTTTTTCTTGCACAATAATGAATTCAACTGTTTATCGTTATTATTTTCTTCAAATTTGTATAGTACTGATAATAACAAAGATATATTTTTGAAAACAAAGGGTGTAAAATCAAAATTAGATGATGATTGGACGAAGGGGGATGTTTTCCCATTTTCCGAAGATTTACCATCGATCGAGGTAATTTGTGGTAATATCATACACGAAAATGAATTTAATTCGAATGATGAAATAAATGTATGCATTGAGACTGTAGAAACGGATCATGAAAATGTTCAGGTGGAACGCGGCACTTTCTTGGACGGAGTCCGAAAGATTGCGTGTAAACTATCGGGACTTTCTGACTGCGAGCGGGAAGCTTTTATTGAGATGATGTCCAAATTTGGAAAGTTGCATACATCAAAAAACGAAAGTGCAAATTGTTTATAATACAAACTGAATATCGAACCACATAAAAATTTTGTTAGGAAAACGTATCCAGTTCCTCTAGTATATCGAGATCGAGTAAATAAAACTATTGAAAAAATGATTGCAGCAGGCATTATTGAGAGTCTAAATAGTTCTTACTGTAATCCACTCAGAATAGCCGTTAAAAATGATGGTTGTGTTAGAAAATGCTTGGTTGCTAGGTTCATTAACGAGATTATCGAATCCGACCATGAATCACCACCGTTAATTCAAGAATTGATGCAAAAGTTCTGTGGAACCAAGTATATGCCGACGTCAACACTGGCCAACTGTTATTGGCATATACCATTGGAAAGGGAGTCGCGGAAGTATACTGCATTCCTATATAATTGAAAGCTATATCAATTCCGCCGAATACCTTTTGGATTGAAAACGGCTGGTTCAGCTTTTCTTCGTTCGTTGGGTTGAGTTTTGGGAAGTCAATTCTCTAATATTTTAACGTTGTATGTTGACGATTTGTTGGTGGCTACTTCGGTAAGTGTTATGGAATATCTTGAAACCATTAGTGGAATTTATCAGGTTCTTCAAGATCATAATTTTACGTTAAAATTACCGAAATCTGTTTTTTGTCGACAATCTATCAATTTTCTCGGGTATGAACTTTCAACACAAGGTATTCGACCTAATCTTTATCGTCTTGAAGTCATAAAAAAATTTCCAGATCCGGAAAATAAAACCGAATTGCAACAGTTTTTAGGAATATGTACGTATTACCGAGAATTTAGTGTAAGGCACGCGACATTAATAGATCCATTCAGAGAACTTTTGAAAGACAAAACGCCATGGATTTGGACTGAAAAACATAAAAAAGCGTTTAAAAATTTTAAACAGAATTTTGCGAGTTGTATTATGCTCCACCATTTTATGCCTAATGCTCAAATTAAGTTGCAAACAGATGCATGTAATCTGGGCATCAGTGGGATTCTGTATCAACTTGATCGGGAAAATAACCATCGTATTGTATCTCTTGTAAGTCGCTGCTTAAATCTAGCCGAGATAAATTATACCACCACGGAGAAAGAACTCTTGGCAATCGTTTATTCTGTAACTAAATCACGCATTTACTTAATTGGACATAGATTCCAGATAATAACTGATCACAAGTGTCTTACTTTTGTAAACTCAACGATTTATTTAAATGCGCGTCTTATTCGATGGAGTATAATCTTGCAGCAATATGATTTTGAAGTAACGTACTGTAAGGGACGTGATAATGTTGTTGCGGATTTTTTTAGTCGAAATCCCAGGGGACAGTTTGAGGAAATGAAGCAGGGTTATTTGTCGATTGATGTTTTGAATGTTGAGGCCATTGAAGAAAATCTCGAACTGACTGGTTGTAAATTAACTAAAATACCAGACGTATATGAGGAATTAAAACATTTAACTGATTTACAGAAACGGGATTCTTATATTAAGGAAATTATGGATAATGTAGATTCCTCTCGTTATCAGAAGCAGTATGTGTTGGAGGGAGATGTTTTATTTCGGTACAACTCGATTGTGAATACGTGGCAAGTGGTTATTCCTTCTGAACTAACACTAAAGGTAATTGATTGTGTACATTTAAAGCTTGGCCATCCGCAAGTATATAAAACGACTCTCTATCTAAGACAATTTTACTATTGGAAAAAAATTAATCAAGATATTACAAAGCATGTGATTTCCTGTGATCTGTGTCAACGGGTAAAATGTCCTGATATAAAAATGGAAAGGGCGTTTAATTTTGTAAAATCCGATCATCCTTGAGATTTGGTCACCGTAGATTTCAATGGCCCTCTTCCTCGGTCGATCGGCGAAGTAGAATCAAGTTCCGCTCTATTTGATGCATTCTCAAAGTATGTTAAATTATATGCTATTAAACATCAAAATGCTAAAACGGCTGTGAAGAAACTTTTGGAATCTTATATTCCCGAAGTCGGTAAGCCTCGGAGGATACTTTCCGAATATCGAACCAAATTCACGTCGCGATTATGGGTGGATAAATTGCATGAATCGGGTATTCGGGTTATTTACTCATCAATTCGTCATCCCAAAAGTAATCCTACAGAACGCGTGCTGCGTGAATTGGGTAGATTATTTAGAACTGTAGCTCTGAGGTCCAAACTGGTTGGGCCAAACTTTTACCTGACATTGAATTCTTTCTAAACATTACGACATATCACAGTACTGGCTTTACCCCCTTAGAATTACATTTTGGGAAAAAACCTAGAGATAAAATTATGAAGTTGTTCTACTGTAGTATTTAAAGTAGGAGACTTAGTTTTGGTTAGTGAGCCACAAGATTCTGACGACTTCAAGAAAGTCAAACATAAATTTTTCCACCTTTTTTATGGGCCATATAGAATCTCAAAAGTGTATGGTAACAACTCTCATCAATTGGTGGATCCGGATGATTCAACTAGAATCAAGGGCAATTATAATCAATGTAACTTGAAGGGCTATGTTAGGGAATCGTGATGGCACGATACCAGATGATTCTCGGGAGAACTCTGTGGTTATCAACTGAAGGTGTGGACAATAAAAAAGACCAGTCCTTGAACCAGTATGGTTACAGGTGGGGATCCGTGATATGTAAAATTGTACAAGGTATGAATCATGACAGACTTTCTTTTATTTGTGCATCATGGATTTATGAGCTTTTTATATTTTGATAATTGTAAGTAGAGTGAGATACCGATTTTTCTTAAATATCGAGTATAGAACTGATGAAGGATGATTTTTGTATGTGTCTAAAATGTTTCTTTATGCTTATGACATCATTGTGTTCGGTCATAAGCAAGGGGGATAATGAAGCGAGTTTTTATTATTTTAAATATTTGCGCCAGCGACAGAAATGCGAGTTCCTCAATTTAGTCCAATCACTTTAAATCTTCACGATATTGATTATTTTGTATATACGTCAATTGTAGAATTACTTGTGATTCCGCAGGCACCTATCAGCGAGGTCCTTTTGCGAAAAGATGCGTAACGTAGGGAAAGAGACTTTCGATAACGAGCTAATATAAGTACGAGCGGGATTATGATTTCGTCTATTTTAATTTGTTCATTTCGAGCCTTGAGGGCAAAACTTTGTGCCACGCTTTAAGTCCGCGCTGAGAACACGAAAAAGTATATATTTTTGACGTATATAAAAAAGTGCTTATCCTTTGTGTAAAATCAAACGTCTGTTGAATTTTCCGGTTTGTAATTTGTTTCAGTGTGGCGTTTATTAGTAGTGGTATTTGGTATTTGGTGAAAATGCACACATACATGTATGAGCATCAGAACGTTGACTCGGACATAAGCTAAGCTAGAATTCATACATGCTGTGTTTTGCACTGCACGTATATGGAAGCAAGAGGATATCTCGATAGCCATTGCACGCACACTTTCAAGCGTCAACTCCACCTTGTCGCCTCGATGATGTAGCACAGAGTCAAGCGTTCGCCATCTCTCCCGTTCTCCATGCTATCCCTTCCGTTGAAACTACCCCGCGCCAAACCACCCGTATAAAGGCGGATTTCGCTAAGGCACAACTTTGGCAGGAATAGTCCGATTTTAATGAAACTAAAACTGGAAACAACATGAAAAATTCCAGACATGACAAAAGGGTTGAGTTTAATATATTCCTAATCGGGATGAAACACTTGACCCGTAATTTATTTCAGAAATGAAATTCATTAAACATCAATTCCATTCAAAATGAAGAAATAAATTGCGAATGTTCCAAACTTAAAACAGCTCAGCAAAATTCCAGACTATTGGCAACATCCTGTCCAATTCTGAGAAAGTGAACAAAGAAATTTTAGTCACAATCCTTGTTGCAACAATTGCAAGAATGAAGGTGACTGACCCAACTCAGGCCACTTGCATCTTGCTGGCATTGCAAGTGAATCGGCATGGTAACTGTTGCCACCGACATCATGCCATCTCTCTAACTAATCAAAATTTTCCACCGAAAATTCCTTCCCACCATTTTCACCCTGCTATGTACCATCGAGGCGCATCGACCATAAATCAACAGGGCAGTTTAACGGGGATCTTGGTTCGATCAAGATCACTCCGGGAATTTTTACCTTTTCTCACGGGGAGAATTCTACTTGCCCGTCCGCGTCTCAGAACTTTTGTCACTTACGCGCAATCCTTCAAGTCGAAGTCCCGGATTCAAACAAGAATTAAGAGTTTAGAGTTTTAAACGCAGCCTAAAATCTAATAGCTTGTCCCGGGGAAGTGTAAAGAGATCTTGTCGTGGGAGCGTGAAAAGAACAATTGGGCGGACGTAAATAAATCTCCCTCCGACGGGTTAAATCGAATCGGAAAAGCGTAGACGGGAATTTAAACGTACTTCCTCTTCCTCTTCGTTCCATTCGTGCAAGATCAGTTTAACGCTTATATGTGTATGTATGTATGTATATGTAAATATATATATATATATATATATTTCAAACGGGGCCAGAAGAGAATTGTTAACGAAGGTTATTTAGGCGGAGAAGAATTGGTTTTCAAAATCGAATCTCAAAACGATTGGGAAAACTAGTTCCGTGCCACTGAATTACCTGACTGGGATATAATAACGAATAGAGGGTTAGAATTGTAATGCACTCTCCCCCTTTTGGTTAGAAGCAATTCGTCGTTATAGCTCAGCCTAGTAATAACGGAAAAAACGGTGTCGTGGGTGTATATGCAACACACAAAGTGTCGTGAAATTGAGGGACTAGAGTTGCTCTACCAAGCGACGATGATGTACAAATATCAAATTTCGCCCTATTAAGAAAAGCAGAAAATTAACAGAAAATTATCTCTGCGAACATCTGCTCTTCCCAATTGCTAGAAGTAGGACTAGGATTACAACTACAAGGTCAGGCTGAAATGTATCGATTCAATTTTAATTTTGATGTCTTTTACCTGTAAAATTGTGAGTGTTGAGCAAGTACCGTTATTGAGCCCAAAAGTGTACGGGATTGATTAGAAGAGTTTTCTTGTTGTTGAATGAACATTTTACGTAAATTACAAGTCTCAGAGTTGAAATATTAAAAACGATCTGCAATCTTTACCATTGATTTTAACCCTCTTCCCAATAAGGTACAACATTTTTCAGTACGAAAAAAGTGAAAAACTATCCCATAAATAAAAAGGAGTACTTAAACAGTACTCTGCAGTTTGGTAGCCTCCCATCCAACTATTCAACGTGAAATTTAGGATTTCTTACCCGTGACATTCAAGACATAATTCTTATTATTAAATTGAAAAATTCTAAAGGCTAAACAGGAAACTTGGTTCGTAACAAACTGATGGTGGCAGCGGTGAGATAGTTTTCACCCTGTTGCTACCGCCACGTTACTAGTTACTACTAAAAAGTAACACACCTATCATCAGAAAATTTGATATTAGTTTATTAAAAAAAAATCTATTAATCACAAATTCTTAAAGTGTCAAGATTTTTGTAAGTTCATGGATTCATGGTTCACCGAGTGAATTCTGTCGGCTCGAAATAAATTAGTTGATTAACTGTAACCACTGCTAATTTTTTTCACGTTCGACTAACTCGGAGGAAAATTGGAAATTTTCTAATCAGGCCAGGTCGATATCGACATAGGCCGATTCAAAAGTTTGTAATTTTCGAATTAGGAAAGAAATGTAATAATCAACTTTTAAGATTGAATAAAATAAAATGTAACGTTTCTGAAAAATCTGTCAATTTGAAATTAACAAAAGGTCGAGTAGGAATTTCAACAGTGTTGAATACTAAACAATTTCCTACTGTAAGTGAATTTTTGCTTGGAATTATCACAACAAAAGAGAATAATGTGCGTAATTTTCATATGAACAACAATGTCAAATGGAACTTTAGGCAATTCTTCCACACTGTAGAAACACATTGAGTCATCGACTCTGTGCGTCCACGTTGAGAGATTGCATAATTATTCTTTTTCCACATAGAGCAAGAAGAGATAAAAATTTAAATTAGAATTCTTTTAATTTGAATTTGTTCACAATTCAACCACTCTGAACCTTAGAAAATTCAGTTTTTCGGTTCGTCGTAGTGCTTGAATTATTTGTTGCCCCATGCCCGCACAAGAAAATTCCACTGTAATAAAACAGTCTTATAAGAAAAGAAAAAGTTACGGAAAGAAACACTGTAAAATTTCTACTGTGCGTAGTTCTTCGGAAAAAATTTCGAAATTTAGTTTTCCCTGTACAAAGGATCATACCTTCATGTGTAGTCAAACCTACAAAACCAACTGAATTACCAGTACAAGAAATTTTGCCGATATTAGCCCAAGCCCAAGTTGAAATAATAGACTTGGAAGTCGAAATCACTCTTGAACAACGACAACAGGCGATCAGACAAAAAATCACACGCGGAATAGGAATAACCTAATTACTGGAGAAAACCCACAAACAATAGACATTTCCGATAGTGACATTTCTGATGCAGAAACCAAGCTGGCTGAATCCGATCCTGGCCACTAAATTCTTAGTTGAATCCAACCAAATAAAAACTGTAGGCATTTGCGATACAGCTTGCTCAGCCATCACTAATTAATTAGTTATTTAATATCTAAGTGAATCACCATCACAGATCCTGAAAGTAGTACATGAGAGAAAGCGAACTTTTCGTATTGGGTTTGCTTATCTTTGTCAAACTTCACAAAAATGCCTGACCCAAACAATACTACCCCTGATCATGAATCAGAAGTAAATATAACAGGGAGTCGACCAAACATACAAAATAGGGGTACCCTGTTCAATCTAGATGCAAGCACTGCAATGGCATCGGTCCTGGAATGTATGACTCTCCAAAAGAGCACTTATCACATTCCAGTGTTCGATGGTAAGGAATCACCTTTAAAGGAATTAATGCAGGACATTGCAAATGGCGCTGTCTATATCACCAGTGCTACAGAACCGGGATTCATTAAGGCAGTCCTATCCAAGCATAAGGGAATCGCTAGGTAAAGTGAGCGAGGAAAACAGTTTGTAAAAGTCGATGACCTGATAGCTCATCTCAAGGAGCGCTTCGCTCCGACTAGAGAATACGAGTAGTACATCGAGTCTATAGTTAATTTCAAAATGAAACAGCGCGAGACAATAAGCGATTACAACGACAGATTAACAGGGCTTTTAAGTGGAGCTCGACATGCCCTAGCAGAAAAATATACGGAGGTCAATGTAGGAGTCAAGGAAAGTGATAGTATGATGAAGCCTATTACTGATTGCGCATTAGGCGCATTTGTACGCGGTCTCCCTACTCAAATGTCTGTGTTTGTGGACGCACGTAACCCTAAAACAATTAAGGAAGCGTACGAACACGCTAAACACTTTGAGAAACGATTAAAGAAATCCACTGATATATTAACCATGGAGAATATAACAGCGGCATTATATCACATCTCCCAAGCTAAGGAAAATACAGCGGAGACAACACGGTCTCCAAGCACTTTTCCAAAACAACAGGGTAAATCAGATAAATCAAAATCAATGAGTGATAACAAGGAGGGGGGATATCAGCAACAATTTCTATATGCTGGAGGAAACAAGGCCGGAGTGTCCTATTAAACTCACTTTCAATACGCTCTCTAACCTCAATATCCGCACCAACAACCGGGATATCCGTCTTGCCGTTACACACCTCAATATCCTCATAAGTATCCTTACCAATACCCTCCTCGTCCACAATTTCCATATGGCTATTCACCATACAACTCACAATATCCTCCTGACAATATGTACCAAAACATGTCCTGGAGAGGACAAGGAAAAGTAACTGGAAGTGCAACCCAGCCTAGGCCAGCATCACCGAAAGCTCAGGGAAATTCAAACTTCCAGAAGAATCCTTACCCGGACGCGGCAACGAGTCAAAATTCCAAGGAGCGTCCGACCAAACACGTACAGTTCCAGGACAGTACTATCGGGTCCTACGAACAGGGTCCAAAGTAGGAGATTCACCAGTAGTCGCTCTAACCGCACCAGAATTCCGAAATAAAAAATCAAATTTCCTTGTAGATCCAGGTTCTGATGTGAGCCTGATTAAAATTCAAGCCTTACAACGGGATTCAACCTACGAAGCTCAAAATGCGGTATTTTTGACAGGAATAACACAACATCCATTGAAAACGATTGGGACCGCAAATATCTCGTTATTTAGCGTCCCCGTAGAATCTCACGTAGTGGAAAACGATTTCCCGATATCACCAGACGGCAACCAGACGGACTCGGCAACCTGTAGATATTGAAGTTACAAATCCAGAGACACAGGAGGGATATCTACAGACGATCGCAACCGCGGAAGGACTGTATCTAGGCGAGGCTATAGTTGCGTCGGCAAACGGGAAATGTAACGTTGTTGCCATAAATACGCCAGAAGAGGACGTGAATATACAAATTCCGCCTCAAGAACTGATTCCTTTCGATTTTTGTGAATTCCCAGGAGACGAATCCTCCGATTCAAACTCAGAAAACCCTCCGGAAAACTTGCAAGAAACAATAAACGGAAATTATTTCTAACGAGTGGAAAATGTGATACAAAGTTTACATGTATCTCGCCTAACGCAAGAAGAACAACGATTAGTATTTCGGTGGGCTGAAGACTATTCTGATATCTTTTATCTAAAAGGGGAAACAATGACAAGTACCCCATTAGCACAGATTGAATCCCCACGATAGATGATACCGTGGTGGTAAGAAAATAATATCGACACCCTCATGGTGCGCGAGAACAAGCTGATGCCCTTCTCCAAAAACAGTTAGAAAGTGGCATTATTGTTCTATCCAAATCCCCTTACAGTGCACCCTTACTGATAATTTCAAAGATGGATGCCTCAGAGGAAAGGAAATTTCGAATAGTAGCTGATTATCGAGCTCTTAATAAGAAAGTGATTGGAGATGGCTACCCCCTCCCTAACATAACAGATATCCTCGACCAATTAGGAAACGCCCAATATTTCAGTGTTTCTGATTTAGTTAGCGGTTACCACCAAATAGAAACGCACCCAGAGGATCGTGCTAAGACGGCCTTTTCAACCCCAAGAGGACATTTTGAATACGTACGTGTGCCTTTGGGGATCAAAAATGCTCCCGCGACATTTCAGCATCTCACGGATACTGTACTGGAAGGTATGCATGGAACCGAGGCATTTGTCTACCTAGATGATATCATTGTCTATTCAACTACGTTAGAAAAACATGATATCAAGACAAGACGGCTATTCGATCGCCTTCGAGCCACCAACTTCAAACTACAGCCTGACAAATGCGACTTCCTCAGAACTGAAGTAGCGTATCTGAGCCACATAAATTGGAAAGGACGGAGTGAGGCCTAATCCCAATAAAATAATATCGATTAAAAACTTCCCACGTCCTAACACCGTGAAAGGAGTCAAACAATTTTTGGGACTTTCAGGTTATTACCGCAAGTTTATTAAAGACTACGCCAAATTAGCGAAACCCTTAACGGACCTTCTAAAAAAGGAGACGAAGTGGGAGTGGGGACCAACCCAAAAACGTAGTTTAAGAAAAATTCGTAGACACTTATGTAACGAACCGATTTTACAATATCCTGATTTCGAAAAACTCTTTCAATTAACAACCGATGCTTCCGAGCACGCAGTGGGTGCCATACAAACTCTACAAAAGGTGGCACGGATATGCCCATTGCGAACAGGCTTACCATGCACCTGAAAAGGAGTGCCTGGCAGTAACGTACGCGGTAGAGAATTTCCGCCCTTACTTATATGGACAAGAGTTTACCCTGTCTTGCGATTGTGAACCTGTCCACTGGATTGATTATGTGAATAATCACGGCTCTAGACTAATTCGTTGGCGGGTGCGAAAACTTACCCGAAATTTCAAATGAAAATTCCGGGGTGGCACGGCGAAGTACGGTCCATTTTAAGGAAATTCCTACAGAAACAGAGTCACCAATCGTTCGCACACAACCCTCAAGGAGGTATTTATTTCCGACACCAGAATCGGGAATCACTCCGGAGGCAAGATCAACGCCGTTACCAACGACAGAATTGAAACAGGATATCCAACAGAATGGAAGTACAGTTCAAGGTACTTTCGAACTTCAACCGCGACGGCTTCAACCGTCAGAAACGTCTGAAGTTGGTCCGGTTAACCCTGCTTCTCTTTCGACCTCCACAATCAATGTTACGATACCGTACCCGATACCCGCCCTCTCCCCCGATAATTTATCCAGAACTTGAAGTACAAAGACCAAAATCGACCTGTACCGAAAAATCTAATGTTATTCACGAATGATGTTACGATCCAAGAGTATTGCGATAATTCAAAATGACAGTAGTTTGATATGCTAATTGTTTATTATGACATGAGAGTAGAACTGGGTTACAAGGTAATTAAAGAGTAACAACGTACACTTTTTTGTTATTTTATGGAGATTGATGATGTGTCACCCTGTCTGAGACGTCACTCTGTTTACCGAGTGGATCTTTTGCGCCTCAGCAGCCATCGAGTCCCATGGCTCAATGGCTAGCCAATGGCTATCTAAATAAATAAATAAATTGAAATAAATTGACTTGTAATTTCTTGAACAAAATCAAGGGAGTAGAAAAAGTATACATTTTACGTGTTAATACTCCATAAGACACAAAAATTTGATTTACAAAGTACTAAAAATAATTTTATTCCAAAATAAAAAAATACGTATTCACTTGTTTCTACGAGAGAACGATTTGGCGTCGACGCCCGTCGAAAATTCCAAAATGTATATTTTTGGGCCATCCTAATATATATATATTATAATTGATTAAATTATTTGTATTAGTTCTCATTCATGGAACCCCAAAACTCTTCTTTTGATACCACATTTGTTTCGTCGTTGTTTTCCGCTAATCGTTTATTTCTCAAGATTTCTTTAGTGCAAGATTCTATTCTATGTCCCCTTAGATAGCAATATTCGCAGCAATTTCCCCATTTAAATACATTAATTAACATTTTTGCATCATTATCTGCACATAAGACATATGTATCCTCAGTTTCCTTTTTAGGTAATCTTCTTCAATGAAAAAGTAAACATTCTCCAATTCTTTCAACATTTTCCTGGCTGCTTCATGCTCTGCTACCCTAGCTTTCTTTTCGCGTTCGCTTATTGTGATAAATAAATTTCCGCGCTTTGTGTCTTCTACGACACACTTAGTTATAAATCTTCGGGCATGCCATGGCCCTTCCACTCTATGTATGCTGTAAATGGATTTGGTTAGATCGTATTCGGCTGTCAGCTCCTCTAACGGTCCTTTTGGGAATTCCAATTCGTTTATGTCACCTTTTGGATGGGTTATTGAAGGGTATATTTGTCCCTTTGGGAGTCTAGTTAATATGATTGAAGCGGCCATCCTGTAAAAGGAAATACTATGTTATTATTTGCATTTTATAATGGTTACTCATGCGCTATTTTCAATTTGTCAACGTGTTTTTGGAAACGTTTTCCATCTAGGGTCTCTAGGATCGCGGTGTGCTTGTCTAATAAGTTTATTATTTTATACGGGATATTATTTTCCCGTGAAAGGTTTCAATTTTCGGGCATACAATTGTTCCAACTCTGTTTTGCTTGAATTAAGTTATTTGCAGCTATGAAGTTAATTTCCGATAATCTAGTTATTAGTTCTTTTAGATATGACCCATAAGTTTCTACTTTTTCGCTAGAGGGAAATGAACTAGGTGTGCGTGCTATCTTTCCGAAAATTAATTCAAACGGTGTGAATTTTGTTGCTTCGTGAATTAAAGTGTTATATGAGAACGTAGCAAATGGTAATAATTTATCCCAGTCATCATAATTATTAGTGTAGGATCGGATGTAATCAACTAATGCGGCGTGACTTCGCTCTAAAGATCCGTTTGATTGCGGGCGGTATCCGGAAGTTGTTATTTGTCGGATTCCAAATATTTTGGATAATTTTCTCAGCAGTGTGCTTGTAAAAGCACTTCGTCGATCTGTTAGTATAGCTTTTGGCACTCCGTATTGGCAAAATAGATCTTTGGCCAATGCATGGGCTATTGTCGTTGCTGTTATGTCCGGTATTGCCACGGCGATGCAATACATGGATAAGTTATCTTGTATCGCGAGGGTGTATCGATTTCCATCTGGGGTAGTCGGTAATGGTCCTACTGTGTCGAGAGATACCTTATCAAATGTGTATAGGGGTGTCTGTTATTATCATGGGGTCATGGGTCTTTGCACGAATTATTATTTGTTCTTGGCAAATCCCACATTTTCGGACAAACTCAGTGACTTGTTCTTTTATGCCTGGCCACATAAACTTTTCACGTATTCTGCTGTATGTTTTATTGACTCCTTTGTGTCCCCTAACCTTACTTTGATGATTTTCGATCATTATTTGTTCGCGATTTTCTTTTGGAGGTACGCTTACACTTCTATAACAAATTATGATTTCAATTTCAGTGTCGTTAAAGATGTCCCTCAATAGATCTAGAATTTTACCTCTTGGCAATACTTCTGTCAGATCTGCTTGGTTCGAGATTCTAAAAGATTTAATGTTTTCTCGTCCCAATGCTACATATAAATTGTGTAATTGGATTCTTAAATTTTCTTCTTGCATTTGATCGAAATGGTTGTGTTTTATAATTACTGTCTAAATCTTATAACGACCTCTAGGGGTTATTATAATCTGGCCTAGTTTAGGCCGTTTTTCCTTGATTTCTTGTGGGTCAATGGCTCCTATGTCTATTAGTAGTCGTCCTAATGGGGTACTGAATTCACAATCTGCTGAAATAAAATGCACATAATTTCCTCTCAAATAAGTTAAATTTTCCCTGCAGCTAGTTATTCTAGGCAGGATATCTTTCTTGGGATGTGGAGTATACATTTCTGGCAGGGCCGGTAGTAGTGCGCGTTTGGTTAGCCTCGGGTGGGTATATGTCAAGCTCGGTGATAGACGGCTCTTGTGGGCTCATTTCCACACGTCGAGGCTTCTGTTTTTCATTTGTAGTTATTGGACTTTCTGGAATTTTTACATCATTCATCATTGATTTATGGAATGGTGTTGATAGGGCTTGTGGCATCCCATAACCTGAGGAACGGCATGTTGCTGAGATGCCGGGAATAGAAGATGATTCTGTCTGTGGTGCGAAAGTTACATTCTTACGTTGCCTGCTTTCAGGCAACATCTGCGTTGAGGGAGTATCTTCTTCTGTGGAAGAATCTGAGCTGTTCTTGCTCTCCTGATTGCTCGGGTCTCTTGTTCCGAGATCCTTCAATTCATTTTCTGCCCAACTTTTTACTGAGTCTATTCTCCGAGCTAGCTCAGTTTCGCTGTGAGGCTCCATTTCTTGAATTGCTTCAAGAAGTTCTGAATCGGTTTCTCCTTCTGAGATAGCATTGACCCCTAAATAAGGTCTTGTGTTTTCTTCAGCTTCCTTTTCTTTTACCCAATCCTTGTGAATTTGCAAGGACTCATTAAACTGAGAGAATGAATCTTGCAATTCCTCTCTGGTTACTTTTGTGCAATTAAGGTCATCTCTCGCTCCTAACTGTTCATCGTTCTGTTTTTCTTTCGATGAGCTATCGTCACTATCACTTACTGGAGGACTCACAGTTATAATGGATCCAGTCTGCTTTCCTTCTTCGGTCTTTTTTTCCTCGTTTTCGTTTTCAAAAAATTCCTGACAATTCTCTGGGACTTTAGGAGGAGTACCTTCATGGGGAGATTATGAGCTGGAAAGGCTGCTAATGGTATTTCTAGACTGAATAAAACGTTGTGCTTCTTTCGAAGTATGGGAGGGGTAGGATTATAGGTTTTGTCAGAATCATTGTCTGAATCGGTGCTGGACTCTTGATAGTGAGGTCTAGGTTGATTTCTTTCTTCCTCTACTCTACGTCGAAGCAAACGTTTACCTATAGTGCTTTCATTTAAACTACTAAAGGACTTGGAAGATGGGTCTTTAGGTTGGGTTTGGTCATTAGATTTTTGTTTTGTTGGACGTTTCATCTTTGAAGTAGAAGGCTGAGAAGTATCAGTTTTGGTTGATGGTCCTTTCTTTGTTAAAATTGTAGGTTTGGCTATTGGATTGATATGCGCATTAGTATTTAATTTTACCGGCTTATATTTAAAGGAATATTCGTAGTCTCTCAATTTCAATCGCCAACGAATTAATCGTTGTCCAGGGTCTTTCACTGAATCTATCCATTTCAAGGGTTCATGATCACTAACCAGAGTTAATCCTCTACCATAAATATAGGGGCGGTATTGTTGTACTGCGTATAGGACTGCTAAGCATTCTTTCTCGGTAGTAGAATAATTATATTCGGCTCCCTTCAACACGTGGGAAAAATATGAAATAGGGAGGGCTATTCCCTCTGTCGCCTGGCTTAGTACTGCACCTACAGCATAGCCAGAGGCATCTGTTGTTATAGTAAAAGGTTTTTGAAAGTCTGAATACTGTAAAGTAGGACTTTCACACAAAACTTGCCTTGAATCTTTGAAGCTTTTCTCTTCATCAGGTCCCCAATTAAAAAGTACTCCTTTCTTTAGGAGATTTGTTAGCGGTTTTATTCTTGCTGCAAAATCTCTCATAAATCTTCTGTTATATCCGGCTAGACCTAGAAATTATTTTATATTTCTGAGTATCGTGCCTTTCCTAAATGATCTAATATTTCAGTTATGTTTGGAAGTGGATACGCATCGCCTATGGTTTTTTCATTTAATAACCGGAAGTCTATTTTTTTTTTTTTATATACCATTAAGCCATTTCCCTTTCGGCGAGCCTCTAGGGGTAAGCGTGACACTACCCGATTCGGGTAGTGTTTCTAGGTGGATAGTTTCTTGTAGTAAATAACTACAAGTGTGGGCTTACCACACCCACGACCGCCAACAGCAACGCAGTAGTATCAGACGGTCACCCATCCAAGTACAAACCGCGCCCAACACTGCTTGACTTCAGTGATCTAACGGGAACTGGTGTTTTATTATTACTATTACTAGTCTATATTTCCTTTTTCCGGTGTGATCCAGTTTTTTCGGGATTATTAGCATAGGAGAACTGTAGGGTGACTTCGAGTGACTGATTGCACCTTCCATCAGCATCCTGTCTATAACGATCTTCGCTTCCTCCTTTTGAAAGGGCGAAAATCGGTATGGTCGAACATGGATTGGAACATCGTCAGTTGTATGTGTTTTATGGTGCACTATATGTGTGGGAGTTAACGTCTCTCCAGTTAAGTGAAATCCAGCCGGGAATTCTTGAACTATTTCTTTCACATGCTCCTTTTCTTCTTTGTTCAGATGGTCTAGTTCTAGGACCTCAAGAATCGCTTTTACTCTGTTTTCTGGGGGGGTGTATTCCTCGTCCGTAGGGTAATCGTCCAGCTCATCTCCTGCTAAATCATAATATTCGAAAGGGATGATTTCTTGTGGGTCAATTTCTACTTATAGGTCCTCTTCAGTAGTATTTATCGCGTACACATGGCAGTTTCCATTGGAATTTGATACAACGGCTTCACCTATTATTAAACCATCCTCTGTCTTTATTAAAGGTGAATACCCTTCCTTTATTTCACTATTTAAAATTCTTACGGGAATTACTTGTTAGATTAGTAATGGTGTTAAAGCAAATGTTAAAGCAAATGAATAAGTAACTATTGTATTATGCCAAAACGATATGCCGACCTTTTCTTGACAAAGGTATTCTCTTCCTAGTATTCCGTCTGTAATAATAGGAAAATCAGAGGAAACTACATGAAAAACTACTCTAGAGTTTTCTAAAGATAGTTTTAGTGTACCGATAGTTGAGATTTTAATAGGCGTTATCCCTATGCTTTCAATGGAATCGCTTTCTGTGATTAGCAGGTCCTCGTTTAAAGAATTTATTTTTATTATGTTAATGTCGGCTCCTGTGTCGACTAGAAATGAAGCTTTTGTTTCGAAAAATTCTCGTGAGGAGAACTCTACAACTGGGGATTCTCGATTGAGCTGTGTGCGGTAGATGTGTCGCGTCTCTTTACGATTCGTACGCTCGCCTGACGCTCTTGTTTTTCCTCGCTCGTCGCTGCGTCCGTGCGGCGAGCGGAGTTGTAGTTTAAAGTTTCCTTGTTCGATTGAACGGGAGATTGCGAACGGTGTGGGGTGTTTATTCCTCTCCGAGAAAAATTAGAGTTTGGATATCCGCTATTCTGCATGGGAGCAGTCGGGTAGTAAGGGTAAGGGTGGTAAGGCATATAGGATATTGATAATGAGGCATATAGTTATTTGTGAAATAAGGGTTGTGCTGTTTGAAAAAATCGAGGCTCCAGGAGAATGAGGGCGTTTGATTATCCCAGGTGGATACTGTTTCTGGTCAGAATCTTTATATGAGTCCAGGAGTCGTCGTTAAACGTACATAAGGACTAGGACTACGGTTACATGATCCAGAATAACTAGGTTGAGAATATCTATTTTCACGATCAAAGTTTGTAGGGTATTGAGGATTTAATTGTTACCTTGCTTCGTATTCGAGAGCGACCTTCAATGCAGCGTCTAAAGTTTGGGGGTTTCGTGCTTCCACCAAACCTGATATACTGTCAGGCAAGGCGCGCTTAAATGCTTCTAAGGCACAATCATTATGGGGAGCTAGGAGTTGTGATACATTTGCATATTTATCCTAAAGCGCAGCTCGAGCTCCTGATTTTAAAAGCACTACACGGTCAAAGAATTCGCTAACACTTTCTTCTCTATTCATTCGAATAGTCAAAATTTCGTGTAGGTACCATGAATAAGTTTTTCGAGATGCGAAACGTTGTTTTAAATGTTTAACTAGATCGTTAACGGTTTCAAAGGTTTTCCCATGGATACTATCTCCGGCCGCCCCTTTTAAACGGGCTAAGACTGCTTCGAGATACTTTTTTTCACAGTTAGCAGGCACGGAAGATTCCCCTTTCATGATATCTTGAATAAAGTCGCGGACAGGCATATTTTTGCCATCATAGCTAGGTATATTTACGACTCCTTGTTGTACGGCGAAACATTCTGCCATAGACGTCATCATTGCTTCGCTGAGAGTGCGATTAATATCGCCAGTGAACTGAGTTTCGTTTGCTCCGTCTTCTGGCATTTTGCGAGGTTTTTCGTTTGAAATTCAGGGTGAATTTAGGTAATTATCGAGAAACTAGGGTATGGTTGGAACTAATTCGGACAAAATGATTTTCCGATTATTTCCGTTATTTCACATGAATGTTTTATTTTTACAGGGTTGAATTCAGCAATTATATTCAAAATTTTGATTAAGATAACCTTGATGGTGGTACTTTTGGCAATTGAAATTTTAAAATTGTTCAGTTCAACGAAATCTTTGAATTGAATTGTTTTTCGAGGTTGAAGTATAATTGAACTTACTAAACCTATTTCATTTCGACTCTATGATGAGGGCTGGATTTACAAAGGTATTGAATTCAAGATTGATTGAAGGATATACATATGTTATAGTTATCTCTGAAGTATGTGAGCTATTTCAAATCGCGGATAAAAAACCGAGAGACACACTAGAAACTAGCTTTTGGTTTACAAAATGAATTGAAAGTTGTATTTATCGAACGCAGCTGAGTGAAAACTTTATGATTATCCTTTATGATGCTTTTAACGAGCATGAACTGATTTCAAAATTATCACATTACAAATTCAAGAGTAATTTTCAATTGTTGAAAATTAAGGGTAATTTCTTGAGTTCTTTTATCCTTATAATTCAATGATGAAACGAAATTGTTACACGTAGTGAAGAAATTCCGCAAAGGCAAACTCTACTGCATAAGTTCTAAATGAATGTCAAATCTTTTGTTAGATGATACAAAATGTTTGAAAAAAGTTAGTCTCAGGTTTGTATATAACGGTGATGTGATTTAATTCCATTAAACGGTTTGAATTCTCTTTAGGGCTACGCATAGATTGTGTTGTATTTGTTTAAGAAAGAAAGTGAATTATCAATATTTTGAAAAGATTAATCTTGATAAGGGATGGTTTATTAATTGAATGAATATTCACGAATGGCGTTATAAAAAAAGGCAATCTCGAGCAATGGTAATTTTAATTCTATTCAAATTTTACTAGTTTATTATTTTTGGATGACTGTTAGATGTTCATATGTAGCAAATGCTAAGATTTGAATGTCTTATGGAAATGATTGCGCTATTTGTATAAAAGTGCAAACTCAGCTGAAATGTTTCAAAAGAAACAGAATTTGTTATAATGCAAGTTAAATGTCTGACCAAAACGCACAGTTATCACTAACAAGCAGTCGCCCGCATTGCTCAGTAGAAAAAGGCGGTAAAGGTTAGACCGTTTCACTACGTCCAGTAGTCAATGCAAGAGTTTATGTATTATGAAAGGCTCTGTAGCTGAATAAGATAATGCTTATTACAAAATTGTGTGATCTGAGTCGCGCTTAATCAAAAACGCAGATTTAAATTTTAAGTTGGAGTTGTACTGCAACAAGTTATTATTTGGATTAATTGGAGTTCGCTATTAACTCATAAATTTTTCAAATGGCCAGAATAGCTTTTTTGAATTAGTTGAGAAATTAAAATATTGAAAAGGTGAAAATTTGAATTTGAAAGGTGAAAATTTGTTCAATTGTTCAACGAATTTTTTATGAGAATTCCACTTGGTTGTGGTTATTTACGTAATTTCGATTTAATTTGTGAAATTCCAGAACAGAATTTTTATTTCAAAAGGGTGTTAGTTCGCGGAAACGTGATTGTCGACTGTTGATCTTTGATGACGTTATTTTAAACCCTTCACTTGTACAATCCTGCTACAAGGAGTACATACAAGGTTAATTTAGGGTATTTTGTAGGATTATTAACGATAGCAGAGCTTGCGAGCACGCGAAGTATACCAACGCCTATCATGCATTTCGAACTTTGCCTGGCCCCGAAGGTGACCGTGCAACCAAACATCGCTGCCACCAAATCAGCTGTTACGTCCCGAGCAAAGGCGAGGGTAATTTGGGAAAAGGTTAGGATGAGGGAGGTTACAAGGGCTGATTAAGTCAGGTTGGTAATGCCTAACTATTTATATTTATTATGGGGTTCGTTTTCACTTTATCAATCCAAGGGCATTGCGATAATTCAAAATGACAGTAGTTTGATATGATAATTATTTATTATGACATGAGAGTAGAACTGGGTTACAAGGTAATTAAAGAGTAAAAACAAACACTACCTTTCAGTCCGAAGGGGCAAGAGAAGATTGTTTTATCAATGGTATCCCCGATTCGTAGCAGAATATCGATGGAATTCTGCCGGGTGTTTGTTTTAATTGACTTTCACGAACAACTTCGAGGTCAATTAGTACGACGACCGAAAGCCGAAGGGACTTTATTTTTAAAACTGGACTCCACGTTACTATTTCGCAGTGAGCTAAAAGTACACGACTCAATCAAGGCGGTTCTTCTTTAAGGAATATTTCGCGGGGAGGTAAATGTACGCGACTTAGTTTAAGGCGGTTCGTAAATGATGTGGACAGTGCTACTGTTCAAACGATAAAGACAACCACCGGGGATGAGTCTGGGGTTTATATACATAGTAAAAGGCTTATTCAAAAGTCACGCACGATTTAAAATTACAAAAGTCACGTACGATTGAAAATCACAAAATTCACGTACGAATTGAAAATACATATGTCACGTACGGATTGAAAAAGTTTACATGATGCGTATGAGTCAAGGAATGTTCGCATGAGTAATGCTTGATAGTCGCGTACTAGTTTGTGTTCAACAATTATGTTTAATACTTCAATTTTATGTATTGAACTTATCCCGTTTTCAATTATATTGATTTGGGTATTGATTATCGATGATAAGTTCTGTTACTCTTCCCTTGTCCTTTTCCGACCAATTTCTTAATTCTAAATAATAGTTGTTAACACATGTAAGACATGTGTCTGCAACTATTTTGTTACATTGTTTATTTGTATAATTATTCAATTAAAATTAGTTTACATACTGTAATGGTACATAATTAACTTATCCTTCACTTGGAAGGTATAGCATAAGGTTCTACGTTAATTTAATTATCCTAGCAGGTCGGTATGCTTATGGTAGTAACTAGCTAATTAGCTCGCACTTTCCGTGTTATCGGCCGTCACTCATTTATCATTCGTCATGCGTGGGTAATTAGTTGCGGCTGACTGCGTAAGTCATTACCTACTGTGATACGTTTACCATTCAATGTTACGACACAGTTTGAATAAATTTTAAATAATTTGGGGATGTAACAATGGAAAGAACCGTTAACCCATAGACGAGATAACTACGCGCATTATATCTCTGAAGATTGTGAACTAGGAAATCCCATCGTAAGACTCCTAGTAGCTACAGAACGTCTTGATCATCAAGATCTCTGGGAGCTACGGCCAACTCTTGGGCAAGTCCTTTGTACTCCTCAAGATCAACATAAAACCTACTCAATAGTAGTTAAGAAACGTCACTTTGACGATATTGATTGGAAGAGTGTGGTCCAAGGACTGAAGAATCTCCGTCTCGCTTTGGAAAGAGATAGTCACATTCAATGCCGAATTGTCAATTCAGGAGATCTTTTAGGTTCGTTACCTCAGAATAAAATGACGGGACTCGTCTCAGAAATATTCCAGGGTGGTGATATTATTATCACCCTTTGCCACGGAAGAATCGAAGTTCCTCAGCCAGAACTCAGACCTAAAATCATTGCAGAATACCACTGTAGCTTGATTGGAGACCACAAAGGCATCACAAAAACCTATCGACGGATTAGAGAACGGTACATATGGCCAGGGTTGCGAGACGAAGTTACTTAGTTTATTCGAGGCTGAAAAAGCTGCTCTGAGCGAAAACTAGTCAGAGCCCGCACTCGCGAACCAATGCTAATTACCGACACACCAGCTGAACTCTTCGATAAAGTGTCATTGGATACAGTAGGAAAATTACCAACAACCCCTAACGGAAATCGCCACATCCTCACAATGCAAGATAATTTCAGTAAATATTGCATTGCGGTGGCCATACCAAGCCTACACTCAAATACAATTGCACATGCAGTGGCCACGACCTTGTTCGCTCAATATGGCGCGCCAAGAGCTATCTTGACAGACAGGGGAAGGAGCTTCATCGGAAATATAATGAGGAAATTAGAAAAGCTATTCCATGTTAAACAATTAACCACCTCGGGTTATAGACCTCAAACCAATGGCTCGCTGGAAAGAAGTCACATTGTGTTAACTGACTATATCACACACTACGCAAAAGATTATGACGACTGGGACAGGTTGCTCCCGTTCGCCATGTTTGCGTATAACACTTCAGTTCATGAGGCGACAAACTTCACCCCTTACGAGCTCGTAACTGGTCGGATGTCTCGAACACCATCATCTTTTCCCCAAGGTAAAGAATTAGAGACCTACGGTTCATATCTCCGTGATATAATTGTCAGACTAAACCAAATTCAAAAGATCTCTGCTGACTATTTAATCAAGGCAAAGATTCGCTCCAAGGAACACTATGACAAAAAGTCGAGGCCACTGAATGGCAGAATCGGCGACCAAGTATTCGTAATAAAGGATGTTAGAAGTGGAAAGTTCGATAGTAGAGGATTAGGTCCTTTTACAATCGTTGGATTCACTGAAAACCACAACGTTGTACTTGAAAATGATAACGGAGATCGGTTCACGAAACACGCCGACAAACTTCTGCTTTCACACTGTTAAGACATGGGTATCGCTCATCGCGCCTGCGAAAGTGATAAGTTGAATGTGTACCATCAAGGTCAAAAGAAACAACAATATGTTAAAGTAATGTAAATTACGAGGTTATTTTTATCCCTGTTGACACAGGTTCGACTTAACCATCCAGTATCAAACCTAACCACTGTTTCTTTTCAGAAAAACATGATGGAATCTCGTCGGACTTGCTTGCTGCTCACTGTTATTCTACCAGAAGGAAGCTGGAGGGCCAACAGATGGATCAACCAACTGCATCACCCCCTCCCCCCTGAAACCCAGTAACGGACTCTACTATAAATATCCAAGAATGCAGAAAATATTCTCCAGTACCACCTGACCACCTTCCTGGATCTAGGCTCAACAACTGTCTTCCAGAAATTAAAGATTGAGTTGGAAACCGAAGAGAAAGAGCTAGCATGTAGATTCAGTCAATCCTTGGCCTACAATGTCCTCCAGGGTAAAAATTCCGCAGGACCACTCCAATGCTAGTTTTTCTTGGTGTGATGATTGGATCTATAGCAGGTCTGCTGACATATGAAGATGGCGAGATGGTCAACTCCATAATCAGCGAGCTCAACCAAACCACAGGTGGAGACTTCGCACGTAGTGGGACAGCAAACTCATGTCAGTCGAGCACAGCTGGAAGAAATACAGAATGAGGTGCGTCAACATGAAAACCTCACGACAAAATATAAGGACGACCTTACCTAGGTGGCGAAGAGAGTCTACAAACTGGAATCGCGCAGATCGAAAAAAAAAACAAAAAGGTACGTCAGCGTCATTGAGAGAGGGATAATGTTGGGAGAAGAAAGAAAAAAAAATAGATATAAAATAAAAATTTCGCCGCCAGAAGAAAGGTTTAAAGGGGGTTACAAAGGAATTGATTAAAAGTAAAAAAATGTCTTCCCCCATTAAAACTTTTTCCGCGGTCTCCATGAAATTTTCAAACAAAAAATTTTTTTATTCATAAAAAAGTGAAAAACCATATTCAAATTTGTTTTCATAAGACTTTCCCATAAGACATAAGACCTTCCCATTAGGAAGAGCATGAAAAAAAAATTTGTATGGACATTGCTCACGATTAAAATAAAAACCAGACTTGAACAGAGTCTATGAAAGAAAAATATGTCCACGGTCGTCCTCCACCTAGTCCACATCCGGCTCGTCGGCATAACGCTGGAACTAAATCTTGCTAATAAAACACTTGGAAAGGCATTTAAAAGCTAAAATAAAATAAAATAATAATGATAAATCAACTAATACGAAGGCTTACCAGTTACCAGCGACCCTTGCAACGCCATCGTTCCCCCACTAAACAAAACTGCTGACTCCAAATCAACCGTACCCCTGTGCCCAAGGGTTGCAGTTCAACATCAGGGGGAGTTGCCGGGAGTTCCTCAAAATTGCTGAATAAATAAACAAAGAAACATAAGTATAAAGAGAAATGTGCAGATATACACATACATACACACAGGTGGATGTATGTCCATGTAGGTATAAACACACATACGGGGCGAAGTGTCGTCGTGAAAATACTCACTAGGTGCATTCCGGTCCCCAGAATGTAGTAAAGCCCTGCCAAATTTCAAGGCCCGCGCTATCACTATGTGCCAGTACGGAGGGATGTACATAACGGGGCTACAAAAGAAATCAATAAATAAACAAACAAAAGAGGTAAAACCGAAATTTGAATAATAATAAAGAAGAAATTGAGAGTGAAAAAAAAACAAATAGAATTCTTCCTACCGGAGACAAATAACCCCTTCTCTCGTAATAAAAAAACTCCTCATTTCAGGAGTACTCTTGGGTAAACTTCGCCTGAGACCACGGCCGGACAGTCGCCTTTTCCACTTCCGAATCATGTGACGAATAGGAATATCCTCTTCTTCTCTCCTCGGTTACGAGCCACTCGTCAAAAACAATCGCGAAACTGCAAATAATTTTATTATCAAAAATTAAAGAATTATTGACAATTACAAAAAAAATAAATAAAAGTTTTCTTTTTAAATTGTACAATTTGTAATTAAAAGGTTAAAAAATTAAATTATTAAAAGTTGAAAACTTTGAAATATTAACAATTTTAAACAACTAATACTTGATAATTGAAATTGAAAACCAAATGGAATCTTTCAGAATCAAAGTTTCTGAAGTTCCAGAATGAATATTAATTGGGAAACATTGAAAATAAAAATAAAATCTAAAATTCAAAAAGTGTTGAAAATTTAAACAATTAATATTTTAGGGTTTTGGAGTTCGAAGATTTTTGAAAAAAAAAGAAAGTTTTAGGCTGATCAACTGTAAAAATAACTAAATTAAGGATTTTTGAACCTGTACGGTAGTTCGAATGTTAAGAATTAAACACTAATCGATTTTATAAGACGATTCTGAATCTGTTCAAAGTTGAACAATCCATACATCCTACTGTCGAAATAGAACCTTTCGATTCAAAAGTCTTAGTAGTAAAACAAATTCAAACGTCCGATTGAAACTTTATAAACTATTGATATAATTTTTAATAATCGCTAATTTAAATCGGTCTAATTAAATGCGTTTATTCAACTTCAAATCCTAATCAAATCTTTCGAAGTCAAAAATCTTCCACTTTTAATCTATTCAATCTGAATTTTTTTTAAGTTACAAATTTTCAATTTCAGTGGCCGTTCAAAATTCTTGCTCACCCTGTTATTTAACATAGAACAGTAAGAAACTATCATTTAAAAATCTTTTATTCTGAAATATTGCCAGTAAAATTAAGCATTAAAAACTCTAAAATGAAATCAATATCAAATTCAAGAAATTGGATCAAAAATAGAAACCAATAATTATATCACTCAGTTAATAAAAACTTACATAACCCTACGTTATTTAATAATATGCTGGTATGAACATAATACAACCCTCATGTCAGTTATTACATATCACAATTTGCACTGTATTGATGCCATTCTCTAATTAAGTAGTACACAAGGTCAGTTGTTACAGCTGTCCTAGACAAGTAAGCACTCACTTTGATTTGATTATAAAATTATACTTAAACGTTCTTAGTCAAGTCCTAGCCAAATATTGTTTCAATCTAAAATATTACAGTTTTTTTAGCCATTTAATTTGAAATTTTTAATTAAGGATGACATTTTTCTTACAGTTAAGAATTTGGTTAAAAATGGATCAAATTCTGGAAACCGGAAAAATTGAATTTGAATTAGTTTTTGCTGTAATGATTGAGGAAAATCGAGAGAATCCGCTGAATGCTAAATTCCTAGATTATTCAGGAATTTAGAACACTTTCCTCTAAAAATTTCTAGAGCATTTTAGATATTTAGAAATGTCTGAAATTTAAGCGTTTTTTTTTACCATTTAAAACCTCTCATTGGAAACTGTTTGATTCTCGACAATTCACATAAAGAAGAGCCTTTAATGTTTATTGTTAAATTATACAATTTTGATTATTTAAATTAGAAACAGATAATTCTGTATTACGTTATCATTAAATTATTTCAGTCTTTAAAATTATATTTAAAAAAAATTATTATCTAGGTATGAAGGATTTTTAAATAAAAATTGTGAAATCTTAAACAATTTGAATTTGAAATGACAAAATGTTGTTCGCTTAAATTCTGAAGCCAAATATATTCCATAATAAAGTTAATTTCAGCCAGCATGCATATAGTTTTGACAATTAAAAAAAAATTAATTCTTTTCAGGTTTGGTTTTTCCAAAAGCTTGAAATTTTTAGTAAAATTTAACTAAACATTTGCGTGACAAATTCATTTAAACTTATTTATAACATTAAGGCTTTTAATTGAACAATGTTTAATTCTGAACAATTTAAATTTGAAACATTGCATAGATTCCAAGGTCGAGTATTAAATTTCGTCTAAACTTTTTTTTTACTTGAGAATTCAACTAGTTGGTAAAACATTCATCTGATTTGTAGATGTTTTGTAGAATTGTAGATTTTGTAGATTTTAGGTTGAAAATTTCTTGTTTTTAGCTGTTGAAAGTTAAATTTAAAAAAAATAAAAGTTACTTGTTTTTATACCATTATACCATTATACCATTAAGCCGTTTTCCCTTTCGGCGAGCCTCTAGGGGTAGGCGTGACACTACCCGATTCAGGTAGTGTTTCTAGGTGGATAGTTTCTTGTAGTAAATAACTACAAGTGTGGGCTCGCCACACCCACGACCGCCAATTTTTTAATTTTTGAAAATTAATTTTTCTGTATTGAAAATTCTAATTTTCTATTTTGAATTAAAAACTTAAGTTTTTGTTGAAAATGCATGTTTTTATGGAAAATTCTAATTCTGTATCTCGCTTTTTGCGCTCGATAATATATTTAGCTAGGACAAACAGTGTTTGCTTTATTTATAGGAAACTATATTAAACTGTTCATAGTCTACATAAACCAATACCTTCTCATGAGAATGAGAATGTAAAAATAACAAAACAAGAAGAAAAAAAAGAATGAAAAAGACAAGAAACTTACCCCCTCCTTTCCTCGCGCACTGCAGTCCAAAAATGTCTGAAGGCCTCTCTTTTAGCAGCAACGCCCTTCGCCGTCAAGTTCTCGAACGTAGATCGCCGCGCTCGCCAAAATTGACTTAAATCACCCATATTCACACACCTTTTCACAATAATCACAATGCAAACACAAACGCGGTTCGAGGAGGTGGACCGTACGGAAAGATGCTATTAACGCACTAAAGCCTTACACAATGCATTTAGCCACGGTAGCCATGAATACCCCCACCTCATTAACCTGCAGTTAATCGCGAAGAATATAATATCGCCAGGGGCGGCGCAGCCAGCATGGATGCCATGGAGAACTCCAGACATGTAAATTTCCAACCATGGAAATTCCATACATGGAAAACTGGACGAAAAGATAAACAAAAATTCACTTTTGCTTCAAAAATATATCTCTTGTTTGGGTTCACTAAGTACCTGATCTTCGATGAAGAATTTGAATTTCCAAGGTTGCATGGATCATTACCATGGACTTATTGTTCTCAGTTGTCGCTCAACAGGGGCTGCACGCCAAGCCGTTCAGTCAGGTCACAGGATTTCCCCCTATGGTTAATGTTCTTGCCACTCATTTCGGTTACTTTGAAAATATACCTGGGTCAGGAACAGAGACACAATTAAGTCAGAGTCCTCAGTTTTAGATTGCACTTTGCACTGAGAAAATCTCTCTTAAAATCAAAATGGTCCTGCGTAAACCGAGTGCCTGCGTCAGACACGAATGTTAGCAAAGGAGAAGTTGAAGGAGGAAAAAGTGATTAGAAAAACGCGGCTTTTACACAATTTTTTTTGCGTTAGAAAAGTGTTAGCATTAGCTCTTGTTATAATAGTGAGAATAAAAATTGTGTTTCCGAAAATGGGAGTGAAAACAACTTATAAAAAGAAAGAAAAAAACATCTCAGGGACCTAACTTAAATTACGTAACTTATGTACGTAATTTTTGCAAATTCGCAAAAACTTGCTCCTGCAGATTATCTTTTTTGTTATAAATATTATTATTTGGTTGAAAATTTAACAATTTTCTTAAAAAGACATCATTTTTTTGCAAATTTAACTGTTTTGCTAAAAGTTCGTCTTTTTGGGTTAAAAATTCAACTTCTTTCGTATAATATTAACCTTCTGTTTGAAATTCATATTTTTTTGCTGATCAGTCCACTGAAATATTTTTTTGATGAGAAATATTTTTTCTGAAAATTTGTCTTTTTAGTTTGAAAGTTCATATGGTAATTATATATATATATATATAATAATATGGTAATGGTAACATTTTTCAAAATTTTTAAATTCATTTAATTAAACCCTCCCTAATTTTAAAATGTCTAATACAATGTTCTAAGCAATTGTCCGGATGTGTGTGTGTGTGGATGTGTGGATGTCACGCTTTTTTGTGAACACGATAACTGGAAAACGGTTGCAGATAAATTGATGAAATTTGGAGAGCTTATTTTCCTGACTAATATCTTGAAACTGACCAAAGGATTTCTAAAAATATTTATTGCATTTTTTTCTAGCACTCAATAATATTTTTAAAATCGGTTTTTTATAGTAAAAGTTTTTTCATTCGCATAATTCAAAGTTGATGCAAGAATATAAAAGATTCCTTGGTTCGGGACAAATCGATTGACCTAGGATATTAATACATTTTAATGAAGAGTATGGAAGTTATGGTAATTTATATATTTTGAAAATCGGTTTTTTATAGTA
>CAKNXH010000487.1:118907-159598 GCA_932178445.1 Andricus quercusramuli | reverse complement strand
TTTTTTGGATGAAAATTCAACTATTTTTTTGAAAATTTGTCTTTTTGATTTAAAAATTCACCGGCTTTAGTAGAATTTTCATTTTTCTTGGACAAAAATGCAACTGTTTGGTTAAAAATTTAATAATCTTGTTAAAAACTCATACTTTTTGGTTAAAAATTCGACTATTTAGCAGAAAATTAACTTATAGTTTACAATTCTTATTTTGGTGTTAGAAAGTGAACTGGAATCTTCTTTGTATGAAAATTTAACTTTTTCTGAATTTTTATTTTACTTTCATCTGTTTTAAAATAAATATTTCATCTTTCTTGAATAAGAAATGCAACTGTTCGGTTGAAAATTCAACTCTTTTTTGAAAATTTGTCTTTCTGATTTCAAAATTCACCTGCTTTAGCAGAAATTACATCTTTCTCGGACAAAAATGCATCTGTTTGGTTTAAAATTCAACAATTTTGTTGTAAGTCATACTTTTTGGTTAAAAATTCTGCGGTTTTGTTGAAAATGAACTATTTTGTAGAAAATTTACTTTTGGTTAAATTTAATATTTTGGTGTTGAAAAGAGGGACTGAAATCTTTTCGAGATGAGAATTCAACTATTTTTTTGAATTTTTACATTCTCATCCAAATGAGAAGGTCATGGTTTTATGTAAAATATCACTTTGTCGGTTTTCATCAAATCTCCACGTTTTGAGACCCCCTGAGCTAGAAAAAACGATTTTTACCAAGGTGTCTGTCTGTACATAGTATGTAGTCTGTCTGTAGGCAGGATAACTTTCGAAAAAACTATCAGATTGGATTGAGCTTCAGTAAATTTCTTCAAGCCCTAAAAGAAAAGAATAAATTCGTTAGCCGGCTATTTTTGATTGAAATTCAAAAAAATGGAGCATTTTCAAAATTTTTGGAATCATTTTTTTTTTTTGAAACATCAAAATTCTATGTACGGCAATTCACAGTACACAAAAATCTGAACAATTTATCTCCACGACTTTTTCCGATAAAAAGAAAACTATCAGAGTTATAGCATTTTCGAAATTCAAAAAAACTAACTGAAGTCAACATTTTAAGCCAAACAACGTACGATATGAAAAAAGTCATGAAGAGAAAAACGTTGCTTTTTGCAAGCCCTACAAGATTATCACAATTATCACCAGCGAGCATGTAGTGCGTGGTAAATACATTATCGAGCTCGCAGCGCGAGATACAACAACCGCGCGCCCTAGGCGCGCCCAAACCTACGAGCGCAGCGAGCCGCGCGCGAAGCGCGTCATGAGAATGTGCCCGCAAAGCGTGCAGATTTTTTTAATTTACTTTTTTATTAAAAGTTCATCTGCTTTAGTACAAATTTCATCTTTCTTGGATGAAAATTGAACTATTTGGTAGAGAATTCAACTATTTCGTTGAAAATTCATCCCTTTTGGTTAAAAAAATTCGTCATTTGTATGAAAAATTCAATTTTGTTCGTAGAAACTTATTTTTTGTTAAAGAATTCATACTTTGATCTTGGAAAGTCAACTGGAATATTTCCTGTATGAAAATTCACCTATTTTTCGAAAGTTTGTTTTCTTTTTAAATGAAAATTAATGTGTTTTAAGAGAAATTTCATCTTTTTACATTCTCATTCATGAGATTCATAACCATGAAATTACAGTTGTTCACGCTTTGACCTTTAATTTCATAAGGTCTGTGCACAAATTTGTGGGAAATATAAAGACCGAGCGCGACAACCAACAGTCGCGTAGCATGCAACTATTGGATATGGATAGAGAATTGAACAATTTTGTTAAAAAGTCATCCATCTTGGGTAAAAATTCGTCTTTTTTATTGAAAATTCAATTTTTTTTCGTATAAACTTATTTCTTGGTTAAAAATTCATATTTTGATTGTGAAAAGTCAACTAAAACCTTTTTTAACAGAAAATTCAACTATTTTGTTTAATTTATCTTTTCGATTTATAAATTCATCCGCTTTGGTAGAAATGTCTTCTTTTTAATGAAAATTTATTGTTTTGGTTAAAAATTATTTTTCCTTGCTTGAGTGTTCAACTATTTTCTTTGAAAGATATAGTTGAATCACTTTGTTAAGAAATCGCTTTTTTTAAGAGTTATATTTTTAGTTGGAAATTCATTTATTTAAATAAAATTATAAACGCATTTATCTGCAGAAATGATGTACGAAGAAGAACCTTCTCGTTAAAATTAACAAAAACTAAAGAACATTTTTACCCTTCCCCCCCTCCTTCCCCTTTACAAACTCCAGACATGCAAAATATTGGCTGCGCCGGCCTTGAATATCGCACTGGTTGCCCTGTATGCATATTACATAAGGAGACCAAAGAATTCTAGAAATTTAATTAAAGAAATTTTGTATGTTGAAAATATGCGTTGAACCAACATTATCTCCATTAAATGACGCTCACAGTATAACAAACAAAATTTGTTAGTTTTTTTTTTTTTGCAGAGAAACGAATTCAATGTAGAAAAAAAAATCTTAAATAAGTTTGAAGACCTGAAATCATGTTAATAGAAACACTTGGACATACAATTAATCGTTGGATCGTCGTAGCATTTCGGGGACAAAATGCGGAAATTCTGGTGTGGTTTGTGACATACGACCTTGTCACATACGGATAACTTTTAAAAAAATTATCCTTATCCTAAAGTGTTTGAAAAGTTTGAAAAACTCCATACACTATACATAATATAATGTATAAAGTTTTTTAAATACCGCAAGTGGAATTCTATCTCTGAATGACAGAAATTTGTGGACAGGGCATCTAAACATGCGACTCAACTCGCTCACGTTCCTCCAAGAGAAGTCTCAAGAATATAAAAAATTTGAAATTTCCAGCAAACACCTTTCGGAAAAATAAATTAAGCTCCACAATTCTAGCTCAATAGAAAATTCATGATGTCAGATATACCTAAATTTAAACCATGAGGGTAGTTTAAGTAGTTAAGTAATAAAATGACATATCCTGAATGAGAGAGAATGAGAAAGAATGAAATTCAATGTGAGACAGAATGAGAGAGAAGATGAAGGATGATGATACAGTGAACGACCATTGGTAAAAATGCACACATACATTTATGAGCATCAGAACGTTGACTCGGGCATAAGCTAAGCTAGAATTCACACATGCTGTGTTTTGCACTGCACGTATATGGAAGGAAGAGGGTATCTCGATAGCCATTACACGCACACTATCAAGCGTCAACTCCACCGTGTCGCCTCGATGATGTAGCACAGAGTCAAGCGTTCGCCATCTCTCCCGTTCTCCATGATATCCCTTCCGTTGAAACTACCCCGCGACAAACCACCCTTATAATAGGCGGATTTCGCAAAGACCTGACTGGGATATAATAACGAATAGAGGGTTAGAATTGAAATGCACTCTCCCCCTTTTGGTCAGAAACAGTTCGTCCTTATAGCTCAGCCTGGTAATAACGGAAAAATCCGGTGTCGTGAGTGTTTATGCAACACACAAAGTGTCGTGAAATTGAGAGACTAGAGTTGCTCTACCAAGCGACGACGATGTACAAATATCAAATTTTGCCCCATTAAGAAGAGCAGAAAATTAACAAAAAATTGTCTCTGCGAATCTCTGCTCTTCCTAATTGGTAGAAGCAGGACTAGGTTTACAACTACAAGGTAAGGTTGAAATGTATCGATTCAATTTTAATTTTGATGTCTTTTACCTGTAAAATTGTGAGTGTTGAGCAAGTACCGCTATTGAGCCCAAAAGTGTACGGGATTGATTAGAAGAGTTTTCTTGTTGTGGAATGAACATTTTACGTTAATTAAAAGTCTCAGAGTTGAAATATTGAAAACGATCTGTGATCTTTACCATTGATTTTAACCCTCTTCCCAATAAGGTACAACATTTTTCAGTACGAAAAAAGTGAAAAACGATCCCATAAATAAAAAGGAGTACTTACACAGTACTCTACAGTTTGGTAGCCTCCCATCCAACTATTCAAGGTGAAATTTTCACATAATTCTTATTATTAAATTGAAAAATTCTAAAGACTAAGCAGGATACTAGATCCGTAACAAACTGGTGGTTGTTACGAGCGAATTCTGAGAATTCAAATAGAAAAAAAAAACAATGTGGCTCGAAATATTATTTCGCGTCATATAAAGTGAAGGCAATATAGCTCTCCAAGTCTCTCTGTTCGCTCGTAACCTGAGAGCTTGCTATCGGAATGCTAACTTAGGATTCCAAGCTCTCGAAGGCTAACGACGAGCTAACTTGCAAATGAAAAGAGCGACTACTTAGGAGAATAATTTTAATTCTCGAAAATTTAAATTGTTCTCCGATCGACTTATGCTCCCACTTCTTTTTTTGGGTGTTTTAAACTTTAGGATACCTTCCTTAACCCACTTCATGATGTGAGGGTGGATTGCAGAAAGAAAATGTGTGTATGTGCTGCATGAATGACGCAAGCTAAAGCCTAGACCTAAAATAAAAACGACGATGAAACACTGTAAAGCATTTTTGCTAAAAACCTAGATTTAAAAGAAAAAAGAAAAAGAAAAGGAAATATTGTAGGGGTCCAAAAGGAACGAGGGTGTGTTGTGGTTACACTCGTTATGACACACATGCAGGCGATAGGCGCCTATTCCGCTCTCTCTCTTTCTGACGCTTTAAACATCGCCGTTTCACTCTCCGTTTGTAGCTATGCTGCCGCGACGAGAGCATAACTCGACGCGCACACACGATCTTGCCTCCTCCTTCCTACATACATTCTCGGCATAAGCGTGTCTCGTTCCTTGAATACAAGCAAGTATGCTATACAACCATAGTAGTTCAATGCACCTCGACTCTCTTATTTTCCTCTTCACGCGTTATTCTCCCACAAGTCCATCTCGCTCCTCACCCCGCATGCTGCCCGCCATGATCTGACAGCACGAACACGTGAGGCATCAAAACAAAGCCACGTGCTTACTCAGCAATGGTGCTACAGTGAAATGCTCAATTCCTTATGTAGGAAATAAAGGTTGGAGATAATAGATACTCCCTTTAAGTTGAAAATTCCAACCTGCATCAATATCGATGCAAATTGAATTAAAAATTTTCTAAATGAATATAACAAAAACTTCGAAGCACTTTACTTCCGTAATGTGCTGACGAAGTTCCTGTTTCAAAAAGTGCAAAACTAAAAGGAAAGCATTTAGCAAACACCATTCTCGCACACTTAAGAAATCCAGCTACCTGGGTAGATGAAATTTGCAAACGCTGCTTCAGCTCTCACGGCGTATCCCTACCTTCCCAAATTCCGCAATTTTGCAAAAATCCCTACCCGAATCACCCCAACTATGAACCGTCGAGATGCATCGAATACTACTGAAAATCGCAGTAACATGGGCAACCTGGCACGTGCCAGAACTACCCAGACTTTTGTCCTTCCGGTGTCGGAATCGAATCAATCGATTCTTTTTGGGAAATCTAGCCCATAAGACGCGAAGCCCCGGTCCGGGTCAACGAGACTTTATTCTTATTAAATTTTCGGTACGGGAACGGGAGTGAACCGCCGGTATTGATGGATTGACCGCGAGAATTTGATTTTTACGATTCGTACGTAAAACCAAAGGAAAATCTCCATCCAACGGGAGTAAAGACAGTAACTTGGGCAACCTGGCACAGGCCAGAACTACTAAGATTTTTGTCCGTCCGACGTTGGGACCGAGAACCAACCAAACTTTTAATCGATAAAAACTTAGTCCGTAAGACGCAACCACGTCCTGTCCTTGGCACCGGAATTCCAACTTCCGACCATGTAACGGGAGTGAGCCGCCGGAATCGATGGGTTTTAATCATTGAAATTGGGTTCGCGGTCCGGACGAAAAATTTCGAGAATCTCTATCCAACGGGAGGTAGGATCGTAACGGGAGCGGTCAATTTTCTTTTCGCGTCCTATTCGACCTACTGAAAAACAAAATTTGAGTTTAGTCTAGAAAAAATTCGCCCCTTTCCGAATCTCAGAACGAAAAGGAGCAATTTTTTGGAAGGCTTCAATTCACTTTTGCGAGAAGTAGATATAATTTCTGATTCCCGTAAAAGCGAATTCACGGAAGGTGACTGGTGTTTGCGCGTGTTTGTGTGTATCGCGAATACCCTAATAAATGACTAGAGTGGGTTAATCAACCCACGGAAATTAAAGGTTTTCGCCCGCTCCTTCAAGGGCAGGAAAATTCAAAAGGGGCACCTTGGTTCCTTTTGGATCCAATCTTTTTATCCGACAAGCGGTAATTTTAAAACGACGAATTGGTGAGAGGTATCATTCCATTTTTTTTGTCTATTGTATTTTTTCTCTTTTCCTCTACCTTTTGGCACATCCTACCTGTTGTAGAATGTGCCCTATCATATTGTATTGCTCTTTTCTACTATTGTTGTAATGTTCACTTTTTCTTTGTACTTTGAATAAATTTCATTTTTGTCATAAAAGATCGGAAACTCAATCTCGTTTCAAATTCAGGCAACCCTGTGAAACCCTAATTTCCAAATTTCGGGGACAACAACTCTCAGTCCGAGAGAAAGGGTACATACCCACAAAAAAATAAAAATAGGAAAGTCGAGTCTCTCGCCCTTCCTCCAGTTTAGGGGAAGCCTCCCCCCTCTCCCCCCGCGTGTTGATACAAGGCAGCTTTTATTTACGGGTCCTTTTCTTAGGTACTTAAAAATAAATTCTAATTAGATCGTACGTGACAAACTGATGGTGGCAGCGGTGGGGCCTACCCTTGCTGTTGTCCACCCATAACCTCCCTTTACCAATAAATCGAATTATAAACTAAAAAGGCAGACATAAAACTCCCTTCCACTTTCAATTCGAACTTTGAATTATAACCTATATTCATAAATAAAATCAGTTATAATTTTTATATTTAATGTGTGACTCATCATTTTCAATGCTACAATGTCAATGATCAGATGAACTTTTAAGAAATGAGTACTTCCAAGTTAAATCAAAAACTCTAGGCATTAACTTGCCGGGGACCTCGCATTAACTTGCTCGGTATTTTTAACTTGGCAGTTTTTCCTCTTTTTTGCGGAAATACTGGAACTCGTTCAAGGGTTCTTTTTGATTATTTGCTCAATTGGGAATGGCGTTTCTTAAGTCTACACACAAGAATAAGGCTTGAACCTTGTACTCACGCCTTAATTGGTTAGAGTACCACCAAATCAAACCAAAAACTCTAGGCATTAACTTGCCGGGGAAATCGCATTAGCTTGCTCGGTATTTTTTATTTGACCGGATTTCGCTATCTAGCGAGATACCGGATTTTGGTTCCAGAACTATTCTCGTGCGGACTATTGCCAGTTCTCAATTATGGTACGGCGTTAAAATGTCTAATCTTCCGGGCAGCAGTAATGCTCAAAATAGGCCAGGATACCGCTCAGGGATAAAATTGCGGGAAAAACGAACAAAAAATTATGTCGTGGTAAAAACTGAAGCTCGAAAACGCGAAACCGAGTCAATCGTCTTTGTAACCCCTAAGGTCTCAAGGGAAATACTCAAGCTCCAGGAAATCGAAACCCAAGGGTTGAAAATTCACGACGAGTTTTCGTCCTTTTTCGAAAAACTGCTGAACCAGACAGAGTCCCGAATTAATCTATCTAAACAAATTCGGCCAACAATTATCAATAATCTCCCCGGCAATTCCCAGGGCCAATAAATCCTTGAAAAATTGCGAAGCCAAGGGTCGCGCTTTAACGGAAAAGAGGAGAGGAAAGATCTTCCTAATAAGGGTGCGATCCATGATAGAAAAAAAATAGAAACATGTTATCCAACCGTGGCTCACTTTCTTGAGGGGGAATGGTACCGTAAAGTCTGAACTGAAAATAATTTTTCATCACGCATGCACGGAATATGCCATATTTCACATCTGTTTTCCGTGCGCATTGTGGCATATTGCGCATGCCGTGCGAATAGCGTGCGTTCTACAATGATCGCACGTTGCTCCGTGTTTTAGAAGAAATATCGCACGCTCCACCGTGTTTTAGTAAGAAAAATCACACGCTTCGCTGTGTTTTAACGGAACAAACGCAACGAACCTTCTACTAACTTCAACGTTATCATCTTCAAAATGTCAAAATAACAGTTTGTTTTGTGTCGTGGATGCAAGAAGTAAGTATAAAAAAATGACAAATAATATTGATATGATTAATATGAATATTCATATTAATTATATGTAATCATTATAAAAAAATCCTATTAGATCTAAATATCATACTTAAATATGCCCACAGCAGGTTTCAGGTTAGGTGCGTTTGTTTCGTAAAACAAGGCCTCCATGAGTGTATGTGTAGACTTAAGGCTCCGTTGCTCATGTCGAAGATTTAAGCGCACCATTACCTCCTTCACGGATGAGAAATCCCAGAAGGGCCGTACCTAAATAATTTTTGACCTTAATCCGGATTTAATCAGAACGGGAAAGTGGTACCGTAAACTCTGAACTGAAAATAATTTCTATTCCGACTCGGTAACCCTACAGCTTCATGAGTGTATGTGCAGACTTAAGGCTCCGTAGCTCAAGTCGAAGAGTAGGTGCAACCCTATTCCCTTTACTGACAACCTCATGAATGAAAAGAGGGTCCAGGTTAAGGTTATTTAATTCCGGCTCGGATTTTCCGAATTTTCCGAATCCGTGATTTAGCACGAGAGAGCCCCAGTTAACAATCCATCTCAATCATTGGCTCCGCGATAGTCGTAATTGAAATTCTGAGGACTACACGGAGTACCTCATGGATCCTCCAGAAGAGAGAGAATCCTCCCCACCACCTCGCATGCCGCTGAATCTCGCAAAATGGTTATACACCGCAATCTCTTTTCTTCCCCGGAGAGAGGGTAGTTCCCGTATGCGCTGTTTGACCAACTGTTCGGCCTGCACCCATCGCGCCTGCAGTTGTAAACGCGAACCAACCTGGGCCAATCGTGACCATCGATCTAGAACCGGAGGAAGCCCTTCAGCAAAGGCGACTCGCCTTTCTGGAGGAGGACCACCCGAATCGTGGATCGCAACACTAGAGCGCGAAGAAACGGTACCAGTTATGGTACTCGAAAACGGCGACATCTCTGATGACACAGTCATCACGGAACCGGAAGTCGAAATCCTTGATTAGGGACATCACGTAACCCTAGGAAATAAAAATGAAATAAAAATTCCGGTGTGGTTTGCCTCGGTCCTAGGTTCGAGGCCAATCGCTGAATAGTCGGACGAGGGTTGTCCCCAATCACAAATCGATTAGTCGATCGATTTCAATAAAAATGAAATAAAAATTCCGGGTTGGCGAGCCCACGCCACCCTCATTCTTAGGGAGAATCCGAAGACAGAATATGCCTTTGAAAATTAAAAATTAATTAATTAATTAAAATTAGGTTGACAGCATCTGGCTGTACCATTTACTAATAAGGTCTATCCTGTCTTGGACTTCCTTCCACTCCCGGAGAGAAAAGCTAATGCAACCTCTTTTTAAGCCAAATAAATCACACCTGGCTCTCGATTTCCTTGCTCCTCTTTCCACCATGAAGGACGAAGAAGAACAACAACCAGGGGATGCCTCTGCCCAGGGCGAGGCCTTTTTCCCACAAGAGATCTCCAGACGACTTGGAACAATAGACCAGCCAAGTAGCCACACTGCGTCGAGTCGAGCCCTACTATCTGACGCTGGTCCGGAACCCTCATACCGGCCTGACCTTGCTCGCTGTTGGGTTATGCTGTTGTCATTACCATCCTCGTATCGGAACCCAGCTTCAACCGAACCGATATCGACATTTGAGCAGCCCTCAACAAGCTAAGCATCATCGAACGCAGGAGCGGATTTGCTCCTGAGAAAGTCGCTGCTGTGTCGCCAAGGACTACCGTACCAACTTCACCGCACATCAGGCCGCTCGCATCAAGGCCAACGAAGGTTAGGGTCTACAGAGGCATGAACGACTGCTCTAGATTTCGCTTTTGAACTTTTATCGAGCGAGAAAGAGAGATACTCTCAGAACAAAGAAGGAACCTTTTGTGAAATAATTCTGTGGAATATATCGCCGATAGTAGTCACTTTGCCTTTAATAGATTGAAACATTACTCACTATTCAATGCAGGTCTATATATATTTTTTTGAATCTTCTTGAATCCTTATAAAATATATTTTTATCCAGTAACTTAAAAGGGACGATGTAAGATTTCCAAAAACCTCAGTAATTTAAGAGAATTGAAAAACCCTCAAGGTATTTCGATGAACACTCTGAGATTTTGGAATTACAGTCAGATTTCATCGTTTTCTTAATCAACTACCTTGACAGTGTAAGAAATTGACATTCAGAAAAACGTAAAATGTGCATTTGCCTTGAATTATATATTTCTGTTATCAATCATTTAAATTTTTCTTTTATATATATGATTTCAATGGTATAATCCTTTTTTTTCTTTTTTCTCTTCTATCTTATCAAATTATTTTTGTCCTTGTGGTTAGGTTCCATGTAGATAAAGAAGGAAAATTATTTTCTAATTCTAGACCTCTGGGACCAGAAAAGAATTATTTACACTCACTGTTCAATAATAATTATCACCATAATGTATAATAATTCATTAAGCAGCATATTATAAGGGAATAATAACAGCACGAGTATAAAAATATATATATATATATATATATATATTTTAGTATGTAAGCATCAGGTTTGAAGAAGATTTTTATTATCTTTCATATAATATTGTTATTATTTCTTTGAAATAGTAATAATATTATTTATATATATATATATATATATATCCCCTCATGGGCCACCATTCGGTTTCGGTTTCGATTCCCTTGGAATAGAACCGAAGGGCTTATGACAAAGCCACCGAACGCGTCCTCGGGTTGCGGATAGAGGGTCACCGTACCAAGGGTTTCTGCTGAATATGATTACAATAATTGATGAGCAGTCGCGGACAATTGTCCAGGGATGGTCCCGAAGGAATAACCCCTAAGCGAAAGTGTGAGAACCGTGCCGAAAGCTGCATGGCACCTGGGTGAGGTGTCTTTAACGGTGACTCTGGGATACCGGGCGACGTCTCAGAGTATCAGCCTTATCCTTGCACGCGGGGTTCTACAAGGATTGACAAACCCTTTCCCTAGCTGCTCGTGGGAACAACAATGAAACCAACAAACCACCAAAATGTTGTAGATGCGGTTCAACACGATCGAACGCGCAGAGCACCCGACAATGGATCGGCAAACAATGCCGATCATCCTAGAGTTCGGGATGCTGAAAATGATTTAGATGGAAACACGACGACGAACCGGCGAAACGTCCACATTCAGTGGACGGATCAACTTAGGAATGACGTGCTTGACTGCTACGATGCCAGTATTATCCCTGTTCGCGGAGGCTTTATGGCGCGTATGCATACTCTGTGGTGCCAGAAACACCCAGAGCTTCAATACGTTTCGCATCAGTCTTTGCGAAATCAAGCCGACTACCTCCGGAAAAATGGATATGTACGCGGAGCGCTTCCTCAACCGCTGCTTGAACAAGCTGCAGACGAAAATGAAACGACATTAAGACCAACCGCAGAAAGCAGGCACCTTCTGGAAGATGATCGCAATTTCAGTACAAGGAGGAACATCAACATGCAAGTTCCTCTTAAGTCCCAAGATCTGGCTGAAATGGATGCCTCCATTCGTGGAGATATCTCGCAAGAGTCCGACCTCTGGACCATCAATTGCTCAGTTTATGGTGATGCGAGAGCTTTGGCTGATTCAAATCGAAGGCTGAAACCGACGATGGATCAGAAGACCAGAAGACGCTTGCACCAACTGAACCGTTCACGGAAAGGGTTCGAAAGTTCGCTCAAGAACTAAGGACCTTGAATCACACACTGAACAAGTCAAAGCTGCTGACAATCAAGCAGCATATTGTTGACAAAATAAGGCTGTTATCTGACGCAAGGAGGAGGATACAGAAGAGGGAGAGATGGAACAGGGAGAATCAACAGTTTCTTGCTGACCCATCACGCCTCTTCAGTGATCCCCCTGTTTTTGTAAAAAATCCACCCAAGCCCAAGGAGGTAGAGACTTTTTGGAGAGAGATGTACAAGATCCCGAAAACACTACAGTTGAAAGAAGATACTGACAATATCATCCGCTTCAAGGAGTTTTGCGACAGCCTCATAAAATCTGAGGAGGAGTGCCCATCAGTCACTGCCGAAGAGGTGAAAAAAGCACTTAGAGGCACGAAGAACTTTTCCGGTGCTGGACCAGATTGTATTAAGAACTTTTGGTGGAAGAAGTTTACTTTTATACACCAACATTTGGCCCGCATATTCACCTCATATATAAAGTCGGAGACGCCCATTCCGCAATGGCTGGTGTTAGGACGCACTATACTCCTACCGAAAAAAGGCAACTTGTCCAGACCAGAGAATTACAGGCCAATAACTTGTTTAAACACACTGTATAAGATCTTTACAGCTGTCCTAAACAACAGGATCGTTCGACGAATTGAGCCTGTACGGTGAGAGATGTACGAACAACGAGGCTCGAAAAAAGGTGTAGCAGGCTGTCGAGAGAACCTGCTAATTGACAGGTGTGTCTGTAAAGACGCTGCCGCCCATCAGCGCGTCCTGTCAATGGCCTGGATTGACTACCTGGATCAGCGTGAGCATAAGGTAACTCATGTATTTTATATGGATGACCTGAAGATCTATGCCGCTGGTAAAAGCAAACTTCAAACTGCTATAAATATCGTCAAGAACTACACAGGAGAGATTGGGATGGACTTTGGTTTGGACAAGTGTGCCAAAATTCATTTGAAGAAAGGAAAGATTACTGGCGTTCCCAAGGACCCTGAGCTTGTAGATATAAGTGTTATTAAACATCTTAACACTGGAGAGACCTATACATACCTGGGCGTGCCTCAAAGCCGCATTCAGGACGTAACATCAGTGAAGGAGTCTCTCCGAAGCAGATACAAGCATCTTCTTAGACAGATTTGGTCTTCCAATCTGTCGGCGTTGAACAAGGTATCTGCGACTAACATGCTTGCCGTCCCGGTTCTACTCTACTCGTTTGGGGTGGTTCAATGGACGAAGAACGAGCTTAAGGCCCTGGATGTCACCACGCGTAAGATCATGCATATGCATAAAAGCTTGCATATCAATTCGTCAGTTCCACGATTATACATTTCACGCCGTCAAGGCGGACGCGGACTTCTGAATCTCTAATGTCTTCATAACCGAATTGTTTTAAGTACAGCTTACATAGTTGCGAATGGCAGAGATCCTCTCCTAAAGATGGTCAGAAACCACGAGATGATTGGCGAAGGAGCGTTCCTTTACAAAGCCGCGGAGCAAGCTGCCGAGGCCCTTGGCCTGAATTTCAACATCAGAAGTGAGGAAAGTGCATTACTCCATCTAGATGCTTCACGTCTAAAAGCCGAAGTAAAGAAAGCAGAGGTTAGAAAATTTCACCAAGAGCTACTCGACAAGCATATGCACGGAAACTTTCACAGAAATGTAGAAAAACAGTCCTTGTCAAAGGAGCAAACTTTTGCTTTCCTCAAATCATCAGGGCTCAATTCAGGTACAGAGGGCTTCATTTTCGCATGCCAGGACGGTGTAATCCCCACCTTAGCATACCGCGCCCGCATTTTATGTCAAGAAGTTCCCAGTGATAGGTGCAGAGCGTGTCATGCACACGCTGAGTACCTAGAACACATACTATCGGGGTGTCCGACCCACGCAGGAACAACGTATATCTATAGACATAATGCGGCCCTAAGAGTACTTTATTACCACCTTTGTCGCTCTTACGGTGTTGGTCGCGACCCCGCCCTGCCGAACGCTCCAAGGGATATAGGGTCAATTGTCCGAAACGAGAAGTGCCAGATTTTCTGGAACTACGATTTTCGGGCAGCAGTCTCCGTTGCGCACTCGAGGCCTGACATTGTTCTCCAAGACTTCGAGAAACGAACGATATTCGTGATCGAATTCTCGGCTCCGTCCGAATACAACATCACTGCAAAGGAGAAAGAAAAAGAGGAGAGGTATCAAGACCTTAAAAGAGAGCTGCAACGACTGTACCCAAAATATTCGGTACGAGTAATTGTCCTTGTGATAGGTGCTCTCGGAGGTGCTAAATTATCACTGGTTCGTAACCTTAAAGCCATACCCGCGTGCCAAAAATATGCCAAGGCACTTGCGAGATGGAAGCAGAAAGCTGTCATCCTTGGGTCGCTTCGTGTCCTCAAGGCACACGAGGGTTTCGCCGGCCTGTCGTTGTGATTTCGTCGTTCCCTGTGACCACCCATCTCACGGACGTGAGACGTGGCCATAGGTGTATTTTACTGCGGTTCTACTGGGGGCTATTGACATTTTCTTTTTAGATGGCAGTTGCTCTTAGTGGTACCCTGCGGTGGATGTTTAACTTTTTTTTTTTAATTATATATAGATAGACAAACGTTTATTTTTCAGCCTGCTGGCCTTAAAAAATTGACTTGCTTACACATCCATTTTTTACAGAATTTCCTTAAAACTAACCCTTAAGAACTAACATCCATCCATTCCTTATCTCTAAGCCGCACGCTCGTATCGCCTTGCCTTCCTCGCTTCGCCTCGCCTCGCTCGCATGTCCCAACTTTTTCGCATTGCCTCGCTTGCCAACCCCTGTTTTTGCAGCTAATACCTATTACTTATCTACTATTTACAATATTTACATCTTACTTATATCTACTTTCTCTCCTATTTACAATCTTCCTTCTCTTCATCTCCATCTTACCCACCACTCCCTTCACCCATGCTACTGCCCTTTTTTCCCCCTTTTCATGAAACAATGCCTCCATGCTTATCTCACTTCTTTCCACCTCCCCGCACTCCTCCAGCCAGTGCTCCACTCTTGCATCCCCCTTTCCGCACAGTTCACACATCCTCTTCTCTCGAGAGAGCCAAAACCTATTGAAACCCTCCATACAACCACACCTCATCCTCGCTATAAGTTCCTGACTTCCTTTCTCTTCTTTCACACACAAATATTGCGCTCTTGCCCTTGGCATAATCCACACATAGTTCCCGTTAAATCTTGACTCTCTTATTCTCTCTTCCCCTTCTGTCTTCTCTCTCTCTATGCTGTTTTGCTTAACCAATTCATAAACCTTCCTTCCCTCCTCGTGCATGCTTCTCACTTCATCCATCTGCAATCTGGAATTTGAAAAAAGGGAGAAATAATTGAATTTATTTTCTCTGAAGACAGTTTAATTCCTTAACGCCCGAAAATCTAAATAGGAGAAGAAAGAAACAAACAAAGTTGTGTCAACACTATCTGATAATATTTATTGAAACTGAGAGAGTAACCTGACATTTCGGAAACCCTCTGTTTCCATCATCAGGGGAATAGGCATTATAAAATTATAAAAAGATACCATAAAAATCTATTGACGTATTAAATGAACAATTTTTGTAGAGAGAAGGTAAATACCAGTTTAAGGAATGGTTACGAAGCTCAAATTAATCTCTAATAATAATAACAATAATAATTAACAATTTCTAAAACTAATTCTAAACAACTAATAAATCATCCCAATAGGAACCAATTTCTTACCGACAGTGCCAGTTTTTAATTTAATCAAATTCATAAAAACTTTCTTTTTGAAAATATCCGATCTTACTGTTACTTAATAAATTCAAAAAATGAAGGAATTCGAATTAAATTTTGTTAAAGCTTGCAATATTTAAAATTTTAACAAATCCTTTACTGCTAAAAGTTTGGACATGAGATTGAAAAAAAACGCTAATGGACAAATTGGTTAATGCCATACAAGTTAAATTTCAATCCAATTTTTAAAACTGAAGACTTCAGGTTCGAAATTTAACTTTCAATAGCTTTGAAATTTAGAAGTAATTAATTCTTTTTCTTCAATACTTATCTGTGAATTATTAATAAGATATTGCTTAAAATTATGGTATAAATGCTAATTTAAAAAAAAAACATGCATTCTTAAATTACAGCCTCTTTAAATTTACTTGTTTGAGTGTTTAAAGTTTTTTTTTTTATTCAGATAATTAATGTTAGAAATTCTTAATTTAATCCTTTCCATAAAAATTACAATAAATAAAATTAAATACATATGTTGGAATTTAAAAATGAGCTCTTTAATTGAAAATATATATCTTATAATCATAATTATTAATCATTAATAAGAACGCAGCAACTGTCTACAGTTTATTTCCGTGCAATAACACGAATATTCAATAAGGTGCTTCAAACTCTCCTTTTATAAAAAAAGACATTTATTGATGGGAGGAGAAGGGAAAAAGGACCAGGGATACAGAATACAATAATATTATTATTTATTTTCTCTGCCCCCCCCCCCCCTCTTCTTCCAGCCGCATCCTAGGACGAGGATGGCCCACTCGCCGGGCCAGCCGGCTCCAGGAAAATAGAATAGAATATAGAAAATAGAAAATAGAAGATAGAAAATAGGAAGTGAAAATAAGAAATAGAAAATAGGAAATGAAAATGAGAAATAGAAAATAGGAGATAGAAAATAGAAATGTAAATAATCTCCACTTGCCAATGCGTAGTGCGCAAGCACCCAAGGGTTCTTGAACTTTTCCTTGAAGTGGGCCTGGAAACACACCAAGAACAGGTCCTTTCTCATGGCCTGGAAGCCCGGAAAGGGTGGGAACTTTGGCAGTTCCCCTGACTCCATGGGCCCCTGGTCGCCCTGCTGGACCCCTCTCTGCTCCAGCATGGATAAGCACTCGGTCAGCGGGTGAACGTATCGCTCCTGAAAAGGAAAAAGGGAAAAATACATACGACCTTTTTTTTGTTTTTTTTTGGCAATTTCATAACCAATTAAATGGCTGACCACCGCCCAGTAACCCCGGGTGAGGTTCTCTCCTTCCTCCTAGCTCCAGGAATACTCCTGGAACCACTTTGCGTGTGTGTGCCCCTTGAAGGTTTCCGCCTGGAGCCTCCGGTCTTCATCCATAGGCCCAGGGAGCCATCTCGCGGATGGACGTCAATTTTAGGACTACGTCTATCCGCAACTACCCAAGCTGGGTAGTCGATCCAAAGACTGGGAAAAAACAAAGAAAAAAAATAATAAAATAGACATTTTAACGAAAAACACGAATCTTCTAATAAAACATAGGACAGCTAAATATTCAGGAAAGGACGTTAATTTGAAATAAGAAATAATCTAATTTCAATAAATTTGTTGAATTATTGATAAATTTTCATTCTTAATACAAGAATAAAATTTTGAATTAAAAAAAAAAAATTATTCTTCACAAAAAAAAATGTAATAGTTGATATTTCAACTAAAAAAATAATTTTATTTCAATTCAGAAACATTTAAATTCAATTGGAAAGAATAAAATTTCAACAAAACAGTTAAATTTTCAAAGGAAAATATGAATTTTTAACAAAAAACTTATTTTTCAATCAAACCGTTGATTTAAAAAAAAAAGTTGTGTTTTAACCCAAAAAGACGAGTTTTTAAGAAAACAGTTTAATTTTCAACCACAAGGGATGCCTTTCTACCAAAATTATTAATTATTATAATAAAATTAATTGTTATCCATAAGTTTGAGCTTTCTACCAAAATACTTATATTTTGATAAAATTCTTGAATTATTAATAAATTTCCAAAAAAAAATATTAAATTTTTTTAAACAAAACCAATGAATTCTTAACCAAAAATGTAATAGTTGATATTTCAACTACAAAAAGGATTTTATTTTTATTCAAAATCATTTGAATTCAATCCAAAAAGACTAATTAGGAAAAAACAGTTGAATTTTTGACCTTAAAATAAATTTTTTTTTTATTTTAGCAGTTGAATTTTGTACAAAAGCCGTTGATTTTCAAGAAAGCAGTTGGATTTATAACCAAAAGGTTAATTTTAAAACAAATAATTGAATTTTTGCAACAACGGTTGAGTTTTAATCCAAAGAGACTAACTAGGAAAAAACAGTTGAATTTTAAACAAAGAAGACTGATTATCAACAAAGAGTCGAAATTTCACCTAAAACGGATAAATTTTTAATAAAAATAGGATAGTTAAATTTTCAGTATAAAAACTAATTTTCAATAAAATTAAAATGAATTTTCAACGAAATAGCACAATTTTCAACTAAGAACGATAAATTTTCAATCAAACAGATAAATTTTCGACAAAAATTGGAACAGTTACGTTTCTAGTTAAAAATAAAAATTAATTCTAAATAAGAAAAACTAATTTTTAACCGATAAGACTGATTTTCTACCAATAAATATTCTTTTAACAAAATACATCAATTTTCGAACAAAAAGTCAAAAAGATAAATTTTCAACTAGGAATAAGATAGCTTAATCTTCAGTCAGAAAAATATTTATATTAAACTCCCCACTTACGCTTTTTCACCCTCATGGGCATCTCATACTCTGGCTCCTTCGCCAGAACGAGCTCGAAGAGCCTTGGTCGCCGGGAGGGTGGAGCCATATCGATGAAAATGAAAGTTTTTTTGAGAAAAAAAAAGGCTTCCTGAAAAGAGAGAGAAGAACACCACAATCACTGCACTACCGAAATTGCGGAAGTCAGAGGACGAGAAGGAACCAATAATTTCTCCCCGCCCTCTGACTCCCGCAATCGTACGTTCGAACCCAACTCGCGACCCGGAACCGGAACGACCCCGACGATTACGCGCGTGATCGTGGGAGGCAGACTAATTGAGTCCCGCGACACCACGGTCCAGCAAGTCGACCGATGCCCATGATTGCCCCCACTCTAGGTCAGTCCTTGCTAATAAGCATTGGTGCTCGAAATATTATTTCGAGTCATATAAATTAAAGGCAATATAGCTCTCCAAGTCTCTCTGTTCACTCGTAACCTGAGAGCTTGCTATCGGAATGCTAACGTAGCATTCCAGGCTCTCGAAGGAAATTGTTAAGGAAAATTTAAATTGTTCTCCGATCGACTTATGCTCCCACTTCTTTTTTTGGGTGTTTTAAACTTTAGGATACCTTCCCCAACGCACTCCATGATGTGAGGGTGGATTGCGGGAAGAAAATGTGTGTATCTGCTGCATGAATGACGCAAGCTTGAGCCTAGACCTAAAATAAAAACGACGATGAAACACTGAAAAGCATTTTTGCTAAAAACCTAGATTTAAAAGAAAAAAGAAAAGGAAACATTGTAAGGGTCCAAAAGAAACGAGGGTGTGGTTACACTCGTTATGACACACATACAGGCGACAGGCGCCTATTCCGCTCTCTCCCTCTCTTTCTGACGCTTCTAAGGGTGAATTTCCACCGAAACTTATACTTACTGGGCCACGCCCAATAATTAAAGTTATCTGAGACTAAAAAAACTCACTAAAATTGATTTTTGGGCGCCAGGCGCACTTGCGCCAACTGGACACACAAAACTCAGTACACTGGGCGTTGGTCAGGTTTTTGCCCGGGCTAGCGTCAGCCCTTAAATGGAGGTTGTTGATAGAGTGGGGTGGGTCAGCCACATGGGAAAATTCAAGGATTTATAAAAGACCATCTTACCCGTAAATAAAAGACTGGGTTATATAAAATTGGCGTGTACAGTTTATTCAAAAATAAAGGGGGAGGAAGGTAACGTACTCGAGTTACCAAGGCGAAAGTCAGGCAGGGGGAAGCATACTATGAAATAATACAGGTTAAATCTGCGAGAATCCGGTAGCCAAGTTACAATGGTCGATAGCTCATGGCCACACCTGGCCTGCTAGCGAAAATAACCAAAGGGGAAAAGTTTCATCTGTCAGACTAATTAACACCAATTTATTATTTTAGGCTACACATTAAAATTAATATAAGGCAAGCGTTTCGCAAACATAATACCGAATTTTCCATTACTAAAGCAAAATTTATAAAAGGCCATTTTTCTGAGCCGTTCAGCCGATACTCCAGGGGCCTAGATAACTAATTATTGGGACGATCTCATCCGATGATAGTCCACCGATAGCAAAATCTAATAAATTGTAATCCCGTATTTAATTCGACATCAAATAATAAATTCGCGTGGCGGACATTTTAGAATTTACACGTGGTCAAAATGGCGTCGAAAGTACGCTACGAACACAAAAAAAAACTTAATGAGAGTGATGAATGGTTTACAGCACGTACAAAATGCGGAAAATACGGTAACTGATTCTTTCACGAAATAATATCAGTTTTCATAATGGGCGAAAATTTAAAACCAGCCGGTTGACCTGGAGTCTCGAGGGCGTCCCCGTGTCCATTTTTCAAAAGCGAAAACTCAAACACAGAAAAGCTACATAACGGAAATGAGGATTAAGTCCCCTTAGAAAGACACAAGGACCCGCGAGAATCCCAAACCTCCCGGCAGCAAGAAATGGCCCTTACCTCACATAACAAAGAAACTGACTCTACGTTAGAACAACTTTGTGCAAATAAAATTAAAAGGTTCCTGGAGCGGACGTGGACCTTCGTTGCGTGGCTGCGGAACGACTGAGAGCGTGGCTTGTTCGTTGTCGAGCGCGTCGTCTCACCCGCCTTCGGGGTGAGTCCCCACTGGTCGGCTCTGATTGGTTGCTTCCTCAGCGCTGCCGCGTGGTTGGTGCTATGCCGCTTGACTCGTTCTCTGCCGTGCCGCCAAAACGAAAGAGGTACAGGGACGGCTCAAATAAAGGCTGTAACTAATTAAAAATCTCTAAGAGTGGATCCGAAGCATTTCCGGTAAATGAGGAAGCTCTCGTCCTCTCTGGCACGAGAGTTGTCCGCATTTGGCACACACATGACAACAAATCGTGGACAACCAGACTTGATTCGCATCCCATCGCGGGAGTCTTGAGTAGGCTGGTTTCTCGGCCAGTGCTGTAGCGTCGAAGGCCCTGTTAGGGGATGTGAGGACTTCCTCCCTCATAAGGATTACTGGTGCAGACCAAGGTATAGCTCCAAGGCTACTAAGTTCATTCCCAAAGCCTAGGGAAAAATAATCCGGAGTCATCCCTAGCTCTGGAGGCCTCCAAGGTTTCCAGCCAGGTTCCGGGACTATTGGAGACAGCAAACGGAAAGGCGGGAACTAGATTCAAAACGGGAATCTCAATTCTTAATTAACGACGGCAGCAAGCAAACTTCAGTTCTCTGGTGCACTCAGAGTTCCAAAATCCCTCGATGTCCCCCGTAGATTGAAGATCGAGGCAAGGGTCATAATAAACAAAAATAACGAAACGAAAAATTAATCCTAAATTCTTAAATCTAACTTAAAATATGCCCCTGGAATGTCGTGCCACGCAGCGGAGGTTACCCGACGTCAAATAATAAGTAAAAAAATGCTACATTTTCAGGTTAAAATTTTGCCTTGTTACACGCTTTAAACATCGCCGTTTCATTCTCCGAGTGTAGCTATGCTGCCGCGACGAGAGCATAACTCGAAGCTCGCACACGGTCTTGCCTCCTCCTTCCTACCTACATTCTCGGCATAAGCGTGTCTCTTTCCTTGAATACAAGCAAGTATGCTATACAACCATAGTAGTTCAATGCACCTCGACTCCCTTATTTTCCTCTTCCTCTTCACGCGTTATTCTCTCGGCTTTCAGTCGTCGTACTGATTGATTTCGGAGTTGTTCGTGAAAGTCAATTAAAACAAACACCTGGTAGAATTCCATCGATATTCTACGACGAATCCGGCATACCATCGATAAACCAATATTCTCTTGCCCTTTCGGACTGAAAGGTAGTGTAAGTTTTTACTTATTAATTACATTGTAACTCATTTCTACTCTCATGTTATAATAAATAATTGTCATATCAAACTACTGTCATTCTGAATTATCGCAATCTCCTTGGATTGATAAAGTGAAAACGAACCCCACAATAAAAATCAATAGTCGGGCCTCACCAACCTGACTTGATCAGCCCTTGTAACCTCCCTCGTCCTAACCTTTTTCCAACCTACCCTAGCCTTTGCTCGGGACGTAACAATGCTGATGAAGTTTCTGTCTCATATGCACTTTGATAAGAAGACAATGCACATAGCTTCTGCAAGTTATCAGAACCCAACTATGAGTCTCAAGAGATCCCTTCCACTCCTATCCAAGATTCTCTTTACCTTGCAAAAATCCCTACCAAAATTACCCCTATTACGAACGGATGAGCAACATCTTAACAAAATCATCATCGCAGTCACTCGAGCAACCTGCCACCAACCAGAACTACTCTAGTTAGAGGGAACACCCCTGTCTCGCCCGTCCGCGCTCTGAACGTTTAGTTTACCTTATTACAAGGTAGTCAAAATTTTGTAAGTCCACTAAACCTCCTATCCTCGTTGAGAATATTTAGTCTAACCAGTTAAGGAAGTGAACGGCCTAAATCTAGTACGCGAAAGAGAGCAATTTTCCTGTAACGACTATAGTTCCCTTCCATGGGAAATAGATATTTTTCTATTTCTCATGAAAGCGAATTTGTGGAGTGCTAGGGATTCGTGTATATATGTGCCGTGAACATGAACGAACTAGAGCTTATTATCATGAGGTAATAAGCGTACAAAATTTCATATCTCGCAAGCTCACTGTATAGCTTTCAATTTATGTGGCTCGAAATATTATTTTTCTCAATTCTCAAAATTCGTTCGTAACAAACCACACCGGAATTTCATGATTTCGTCCTCGAAATTTAGGTTGGAAATTCAACAATTCCGTAAAAATATTACACTATTTGATTCAAAATGGACTTTAATATTAATTATTCATCTTCGTGATTGAAAATTCATTTATTCTGTTGAGAATGCGATTCGTTTTCGGTTAAAATTTAATTTCTCAAAATAAAAATGTGACTATTGCATTTTTGGTTAAAAATTGCTATTTTAATTATAATTTATATTGAAAATGGTTATTTTCTAGTTAAACATTACATAGTTTGATCAAAAGTTCATGCAGGTCGTTGAGAATTCATTTTTTTGTTTTTGTAGAAAATTAATTTTCTTGGTGGAAATTTCACTCTTCTTGGTTAAAATGTTAACTGTTTCGAAAAAGGTCGTTTTGTAGCTGAAATATTCAAAAATTCTGTAGAAAATTACACTATTCAGACAAAAATTAACTCCATTGTTGGAAATTCATATTTTCGGTTGAAAATTTAATCATGTTGTTCCGAACTTGTCTTTCTGATAGAACTTAATCCTTTTGACTTCTATTGTCATTTAAAATGTTGCCCTCTTTTTAATTCGAAGCAGTGCATATTTTTGTTTTGCGCGAAATTTAAATGATGCGATTGTTATTGATAAAAGTCAATCCTAATTGAAAAATGCTCATAAATGTTCATGGAATTCTCAGAGCACATGACGATTAAGCATTTCCTCATGCGTATTCTCATGCTCATGAGAATTTCTCAGAACACTTATACTCTTTAGAACCCTATCCGTGGGGTAAGTCTTGCACGGGGTTTTTCCTGTGGGTGTGAGTACGCACCAGTGCTCATTAACGAGGGACTGGCCGGGAGTGGGGATAATCGTGGCATCGGTCAACTTACTGGACTGCGGTGTCGCGGGTCTCAATTAGTCTGCCTCCCACGATCAACGCGCGTAATTGTTGGAAGGTCGTTCCGGTTCCGGATTTCGCGGTTTGAGAGTTTTAATTCCTACGTATCATTGCGGGAGTCAGAGGGCGAGGAGGAATTATCGGTTCCTCCTCAACCCCTGACTTCCGCGATCTCGCGAGTGCAGTGAAATGAAGAAAAGGGGAAATTTACGTCTTCATCATTTTTTTTTCTCCTGTTATAGTTTTGTGTAGTGACTTTCTTATTGTTACAAAATACGTTCTGCTAGGTGTGCAAGGCGTGAGCCGAAGGGAGTGGTCCTGGCCTTGGACCTGGATGCCGAGAACGCGCTGGATATCGCAAAAGGGTAGGTCTATTTACCTGACCTCAAAATCGTTTCGAATAACTTGTTTTTCAACTAGAATTTGAGGTTCTACATGTTTTTTTTTATTCGATTATTCCTAAAAATTTTCATGTTTTCAAGCTGAAAATTCAAGCATTTTGCAGAAATTTCGTTCTATTGCTTTCAAGTTCAAAAATTTAAATTACTATATTTGTCCTCATTGACTGAATAAATTTGTTTTTCAATTCAATTTCTTTGTTTGAAGTTAAGCCATTTGTCCGAAAATATAACTAGAGATAAACTTTTATTTTTCAGACTGCTGGCCTTAAAAAGTTTACTTGCTTACACATCCATTTTTTACAGAATTTCCTTAAAACTAACCCTTAAAAACTAACATCCATCCATTCCTTATCTCTAAGCCGCACGCTCGTATCGCCTTGCCTTCCTCGCTCGCATGTCCCTACTTTTTCGCATTGCCTCGCTTGCCAACCTCTGTTCTCGCAGCTAATACCTATTACTTATCTACTATTTACAATATTTACATCTTACTTATATCTAATTTCTCTCCTATTTACAATCTTTCCTTCTCCACTCCTCTTCCTCCTTCCTTCTCTTCATCTCCATCTTACCCACCACTCCCTTCACCCATGCTACTGCCCTTTTTTCCCCCTTTTCATGCAACAATGCCTCCATGCTTATCTCACTTCTTTCCACCTTCCCGCACTTCTCCAGCCAGTGCTCCACTCTTACATCCCCCTTTCCGCACAGTTCACACATCCCCTTCTCTCGAGAGAGCCAAAAGCTATTGAAACCCTCCATACGCCCACACCTCATCCTCGCTATAAGTTCCTGACTTCCTTTCTCTCCTTTCACACACAAATATTGAGCTCTTGCCCTTGGCATAATCCACACATAGTTCCCGTTAAATCTTGACTCTCTTATTCTCTCTTCCCCTTCTGTCTTCTCTCTCTCCATGCTGTTTTGCTTAACCAATTCATAAACCTTCCTTCCTTCCTCGTGCATCCTTCTCACTTCATCCATCTGCAATCCATTCATTCTAAAATACCGTTCCCTCTCCGCCTCCATCTTTCCACCCCCTCCCCTGTTCTCCTTCTCCCACCAACACTCCCTAGCCAGCCTACTTCCCCCCTCTTCCAAAAATTTCTCTTCATATTTACACGCCCGGCTCCCTGCTAGAATTCCTACACTCGTTCTCGCCGTCTCCCTCCTGACAATATAATTAGGCGTGTTCCTTGCCAACCCCAGGGTCCACTTTACATACCTCTTCTGCGTTCTATTTACCTCTTCACTTTCCTTCCACCCCACACCTCTACCCCATACAATAGCACACTCATCACTAGTGAATCAAACAATTTCATTCTCTTTCCAAAGTCCTCTGCGAATAACTTCATTCCCAACCCCCACACTTGCCTCATCACCACATTTGCCCTCCTCACTCTCTCTCTTATGTGACCATCCACTCCCCCATTCCTTCGAAACGCGAAGCCCAGGTACACAAACTCTTTCACCTCCTGTACTTCCTTTCCCTTCCACTTCCACTCCCTTCCCTTATCCCTTCCCCCTCCTTTTCTGAACACCATAACCTTGGACTTTTCCGCATTCAGCTCTAACCTCTTTTCATCCAGGTATCTTCTCAACCTCTTCATCATCTCCTTTAAGGCCTCCTCGCTGGTTGCCAGCAACACTATGTCATCTGCATACGCTAGTGACCAAATTCTAACCCCTCCTTTCCTAACTCCTCCTACCACCCCGGCCTCCAGCTTACTTTCCATATCCGCAATTAAAATCGCAAAAAGCGTTCGGCTAAGTGGACACCCTTGCCTTAGACCCCTATCCATGCAGCATCCCTCGGAAATCCCCTCCCCTCCTCTTACCTTGTCTTTGGTCTCTTCATATATCTCCCTTACCCTTTCAATTAGGCCTCTCTCTACTCCCCTATCCTCCATTGCCTCCCACAACCTCCCCCTATCCACCGATGGAAACGCGGCTTTGAGATCCACAAAAAACGCGTACACTCTCGTCCCCTTCTTCGCCAATTCTCTATCCACCACGTGCTGCATCACGTAGATATTGTCGATAGTACTCCTACCCGCCCTAAATCCCGCCTGCGTCTCCGGCAATATTCCTCTCCCCTCGACATCCTTCCGCAGTCTCTCTGCCACCACCATCGCGTATACCTTTTACGCCGTATTCATTAGCGTAATCCCTCTATAATTTTCCTGCCTATCTCTATCCCCTTTCTTATACAGTGGCACTATTAGCCCTTCTCTCCACCCTCCTGGGAATCCCTCGACCCTCCATACTTTCTTCACTACCTCCTTCAGCCTCTCCCTAACCTCTTGTGTACTAAACAACCATGCTTCGTTCTCTACCCCATCCAGCCCTGCTGCTTTTGACCTTTTCAACTTCCTTATCTGCTTCTCTATCTCTTCGTCATTCAACTCCTTCATCTCTGCCTCCCCCGTTCTTCTACTTCCCCCACCCTTCTTCCTTGAATCCGAGCCCTGGAATGATTCTTTGAAAAACTCTCTCCACTCCTCACTCCCTATCTTCTCGCTAACCACCACCCTACGCTTCCTAAACCTATTTATTATCTTCCAGACGTCCCCTTCTGTCTTAACATTTGCTAACTCCTCTTGCAGATCTTTCTCCTTTTCTGTTCTTTCTTCTTACACACCAATCTAAACCCCTTCCTCATTTCTACGTACTCCTCCCTTCTCGCATTACCCTCTTTCCACTTCTTGTACTTCCTCTTCACCTTCCTCTTCATCTTTTTACATTCCCTATCCCACCACGGCTTCACCATTCCTTTCTTCTTCTTTCTAAATACCTTCTTTTGCACACAACCTTTCACCTTCTCTTTCAGATCCTCCCATATCTCTTCCACCGACTCCCCTCCAAAGCGTACCTTTCCTAGCTCCTCTTGATACTTCTCCACCGCCTCCCTCGTCCAAAAATATAACTATTTAAGGGTGAAAAAAAAAGGTTTTGATGAATTTTTTTCTCTTGTTGCTTGAAAAATCTTCCTAAGAATGGAACTATCACATTTTTAGTTGAGAATTGATCAAAACAAATTTTTTTTCTTTTTTTTTTCGAACTCTAACTAGTTTATAAAAAGTACATTCTCTTCCCGCTGAACATTAATTTCTCTTGTCGAAATTTAACTGTTTGTCTGGCAACTAAGTTTTTTTTCTTCAAATTGATGTCTTTTGTTAAAAATGTGTTATTATTTGTAAAAAATGATCTCCTAAAATAACGTTAGAATTTTGCAATTCTTTGTGAAATTTCCATCATCTCGCCAATTTTCCGGTTAGGGTGAAGTTGACATTGAGTTAAAAAATGATTGGCTTGAACGATTTAGTATTGTTCATACCTATTTTATCTTAATAATGCTAGAAAATTGCGGTTTTTCCTAAAATATTCAATTTTTAGTAAACTTTTTAGTCAGAGAAAGGTAATAATGAATGCACGCTAACAAATTATGTTTTTGAAAATGTATTATTGTGTATAACCATATTCTCCTGAAGTAATTCTGAAAACTGCGGTTTTTCTGAAAGTTTCAACTCTTATTTGGCTTTTTAATTCTAAAAAAAAAACATTATATAGACATGAAAGATAATCGTTTTTCAAACAGTACCTTTCTTTCTAAATTAGGTATTTTTTATCTCTTTCGGTAGTACACTCATGTAAGTAATCTGTACAAATGCGCAAAAACTTTCTCCTGACGATTATTTTTTTAGTTATGAATTTTATCATTTGGTTCAAAATTCAACAATTTTCTTAAAAAGACATCTTTTTCTTTTTGCAAGTTCAACTGTTTAATTGAAAATTCGTCCTTTTGGGTTAATAGTTCAACTTTTTCGTATAATATTAACCTTTTGTTTGAAATTTACATTTTGCCGCTTCATCTTTTTTTTTTGTGTGTAGAAATATTGCATCTTTCTTGGACAAAAATGCGACTTTTTTCTTAAAGATTCAACTATTTCCTAGGACATTTACCTATTGTTTAAAATTTATATTTTTTTTGTAGCAAAGACTATTGAAATAATTTTGGATGAAAATTCAATTCCTATTTTTTTTTACATTTATCTGTTTGATTTTAAAATTCACCTGTTTTGAGAGAAATTTCATCTTGTTGGGTAAAAATGCATCTGTTTCGTGGGAAGATAATTTTTTTGCTAAAGTCTCTTCTGGTGGAAATTTCGTCTTTTTTGTTTTGTCAATGGTCAAGGAAAAATGAGAAAAATTTTTTAAAATGAAGTTTTGCGACCACCCTGATATAATGTTTTTGATAGTAATTTATTTTTTTTTTATTTTTATTTCTACCTATATTTTTTGTTGTTGTTAAAATTCCAAATATTCGATTGAAAATGTAAATGTTTTTGTTTTCAAATCATCCTTTTTGTTTTAAAATTTAACTGTGTAATTCTATTCTGTTTTCTATTCAATTTTACTTCTATTCCACTTTCCATACTATTTTTCATGGTGGTTCATGGTGGTTCATGGTGGACTACCCGGCTTGCGTGGTTCCCGGGAGGAGGGAGGTCAAGGTGGACCAGTACCCCTTCGATGGGTCGCTGGGGTTGTGGCCCCTTGACCTCGAGCGCATGGAGGTCACCCCCAAGAAGCATACGCACGCCAAATGGTTCCAGGAATACTCCTGGAACCAGGAAGCCCGGGAGTATTCCACAAGGGCATACTGGACAGTGGTAAGCCTTCCCTTGTCTTCTAATTTTATTGTTTTTGTGTTTCTTTTAATTATGTGTGTGTTTCCTTGTTCCAAGAAGAGTATATGCACCCCTATGCCGAGTGTATTTCGAGGTTGGAAGACATTAATTCTTTCGGCGGTCAGCCCCTACTTCCGCTGCCTAGGCTACCGGGGTTCACCGGTCTCCAGCCGGCCATCCCAGACCTGAGGCGCTTCTGGATCCAGGCGCACTTTGAGGACGTGCTTAGGAAGCCACGGAGTTCCTCGCATTTTACCTTGGTATCTATCGCGCTTTTTATATGCTTATTCAAATGTTCCTTATTTTAAATTGAAATTTGTATTCCTTGAGCTTTTAATTTTATCAAACAAATGTTTGCAAACTTCTGTTGTTTTTTATTTGAATGCTTGGAAGGTTCAACTATTCAAAATTAAATGCTTACAATTGCAAATTAAGTTCTTTTAAATCACGAAGATTCAAATTAAAAATATATTTTAATGCTTTGAAATTCCTTGTTGAGATTTCTAATTTTTATTCGTACTAATTTAATATTTTTCGTTGAAAAACTAATTATTTGGTTGAAAATTTATCTATTTTACTGATGATATTCTCCCTTTGTTTTGTTTCAGCGTCAGTCCATGTAGGTGGTACACGCTTGGGTACCCGCTCCCAATAAAGGGCGGCTTCTGGAGCCGGCTGGTCAGACGAGTGGGACATCCTCATCCTAGGGTTCTCATGGTTGAGGATCTGCGGCTGGAGGAAGAAGTTGGCAGATAAAAAAAGTATTGAATCTTGTATCCTTGATCCTTTTCCCTTCTCCTCCCATGAATAATTTTTTTTTTTAATAATCACGTTGTTATTCATTTTCAAAAAATCATCAGTTCGGGATTAAATTTAAAAAATTGGGTAATTCAAAGTTCAAAGGAATTGAAATTTTTTTTGGGAATAATTTATTTTATTTTGATGCATTTTTACGATTCCCACAGATTTGATTTTTAACGAATTTGTAGAAAAATTTAGGGGATAAATTAAAAGATATGCTCTCGATTTAATCAATGTAAATATGTGAAAATTCATCTATTTGCTTTTAATATAACTTTTATGTTATAAATTCTATTGTTTTGAAGAAAATTGATTTCTTTCGCTTAAAATTTCTATTTTATACCTTCAGCCTTTGGATCAACTACCCGGCTTGTGTAGTTGCGGACAGGCGTAGCCCCAAAATTGATACATATCCGAGAGATGGCTCCCTAGGCCTGTGGAAGGAAGACCTGGAGCTCCAGGTGAAAACCCCCAAAGGTCACACGCACGCGAAGTGGTCCCAGGAGTATTCTTGGAGCCAAGAAGGAGGAGAGTACCTTACCCGGAGCTACTGGGCGGTGGTGAGTGGAAGGATGTTTAATTGGGTAGGAAATAGTTTAAAAAAAAGTCATATACATTTTTCTCCCCTTTTGCTTGAATGTTCAACCATTTGGTTGTTGATGCAACTTTTTGATTGATAATAAATAATGAATTATTGTTGTTGTTAAAGAACATCAACTATTTGGTTGAAAATTCCTTTTTTTAGGTCGAAAGTTCAACTATATGGTTACAATTTCAACTATTTTGTTAGAAATTTATCTATTTTGTTAGAAATTTATTTATTTGGTTGAAAATTCGATTATTTTGTTCAAAAATAATTTTTATGATTGAAAATTCAAGTGGTTGTGGAAAAATGTTTTTTTTTTGTTATTTTGATTGAAAATTCATCTTTCAGGATGAGATTCTTTTTTTTTTTTTTAGTAGAAAAGTTCTTGGTTGAAAGTCAACTCTATTCTAACAAATTCGTTCTTTCAGATTACTTATTTAATTATTTGATATTAAAATAAACTGTTTTGTTAAAAAAAAAAAAAAGAAAACACAAAATTCTCTCCTTTTCCTTTTCAGGAGCGATACGTCCACCCCCTGACCGAATGCCTGTCGATTCTGGAGGAGATCGGGGTCCAGCAGGCCACCAGGGGCCCATGGAGTCATCGGACCTGCCGAAGTTCCCACCCTTCCCGGGCTTCCAGCCCATGAGGAAAAACTTGTCCTTGTTGTGGTTCCAGGCCCACTTCAAGGACAAGTTTGAGAATCCTCGGGTGCGGGCGCACTATGTCTTGGTAAGTGAAGAGGCAGGGGTCACATTTTCTTATTTTGAATTGAATTTCGAGTCCCTTAAGCTTTATCAAACAAATGTTTGCAAACTTCTGTTCCTTTTGATTTGAATGCATAGAAATTTTCTGTCGAGATTTCTAATTTTTAATAGTAATTTAATATTTTTCGTTGAAAATCTGATTATTTGGTTGAAAATTATCTATTTTACTGACGATATTCTCCCTTTGTTTGTTTCAGCGTTAGACCAGGGAGGTGGTACGCGCTTGGGTGCCTGCACCCAAGAAGGGGCGCTCCTGAAGCCGGCTGGCCAGGCGAGTGGGCCATACTCGGCCTAGGGTTCTCATGGTTTATTAATTTTTTTAAACGAATCATGTTGTTATTTATTATTGTTGTATATTATATTTAATTTTCCTCTTAAAATTAATAAAAAAATTGTAATTATTGTGAATTTTCTCGTGAATCTTAAGAAACCTTGTTTATTATCTTGAAACCTTTCGCAATTTTTGAAAACTTCTTAGTTTTTGTAGGGAATCCTTTTTAAAATTTGCATTCCATTAAATTTTCTTCAAATCTTTGGAAGTTACTAGAAGTATAAAAAATATTTGAAAATTGGTCATATCTATTGAAATCCCATGAAAATTCTTGTGCAGCTCAAGAGATTTTCTTCACACCTATTATAATTCCTCTTATTCCTTGAAATTCCAGGGAAGTTTCAAAATAATATTAAATCGCAGTCCACTTCTATAAATATTATATAAAAACTTAGAGCGAGAAATATATATATATATATACCTCTCCGCTGAACGCCCCTAGAGAAATAGAGTCAATTGTTGAAAATGAGAAGTGCCGCATATATTGGAACTTCATATTCTCGACAATTGTTTCTGTTGCGCACTCGAGGCCTGACATGGTTCTTCTTGACTTCGAGAAACGAACCATGTTCGTTATCGAATTTTCGGCACCAGCGGACAAAAACGTCACAGCGAAGGAGAAAGAAAAGAAAGAAAGGTATAAAGACCTTATGAGGGAATTGCGACGGTTATACCCGGAATATTCTGTTAAGCTAATCGTCCTGATCATTGGCGCTCTTGGAGGTGCCAAGGTTTCACTTGTTAATAGCCTGAAAAGCATCCCTGCGTGTCAACAAAATGCTGAGACACTTGCAGGGAGAATGCAGAAGGCGGTCGTCCTTGGGTCGCTCCGTGTCCTCAGGGTACACGAGACTTTCGCCGGATCATCGTATTGAATTCGCGCAGACTGTAACCACCCATCTCACGGTCGTGAGACGTGGTTACAGCTGAAATTTTACCGCGATTTCGCTGGGAGCGGGTGCAATTTTTCAGATTAGCACCCGCTCCCGGCGAAATCCTGCGGTTGTCCTTATGACAAAATTTTAAATATATATATATATATATATACATATATATATATATACCTCTCCGCTGAACGCCCCTAGAGAAATAGAGTCAATTGTTGAAAATGAGAAGTGCCGCATATATTGGAACTTCATATTCTCGACAATTGTTTCTGTTGCGCACTCGAGGCCTGACATGGTTCTTCTTGACTTCGAGAAACGAACCATGTTCGTTATCGAATTTTCGGCAGTAATAGCCTTATCCTTGCACGCGGGGCTCTACAAGGATGGACGAACCCTTTCCCTAGCTGCTCGTGGGAACAACAATGAAACCAAAAAACCACCAAAATGTTGTAGATGCGGTTCAAAACGATTGAACGCGCAGAGTACCCGACAATGGATCGGCAAACAATGCCGATCATCCTAGAGTTCGGGGTGCTGAAAATAATTTAGATGGAAACACAACGACGAACCGGCGAAACGCCCACATTGCGTGGACGGATCAACTTAAGAATGATGTGTTAGACTGCTACGATGCCAGTATTATCCCTGTTCGTGGAGGCTTTATGGCGCGTATGCATACTCTGTGGTGCCAGAAACACCCAGAGCTTCAACACGTTTCGCATCAGTCTTTGCGAAATCAAGCCGACTACCTCCGCAAAAATGGATATGTACGCGGAGCGCTTCCTCAACCGCTGCTTGAACAAGCTGCAGACGAAGATGAAACGACATTAAGACCAACCGCAGAAAGTAGGCACCTTCTTGAAGATGATGGCAATTTCAGTACAAGGAGGAACATCAACATGCAAGTTCCTCTTAAGCCCCAAGATCTGGCTGAAATGGATGCCTCCCTTTGTGGAGATAACTCGCAAGAGTCCGACCTCTGGACCATCAATTGCTCAGTTTATGGTGCTGCGAGAGCTTTGGCTGATTCAAATCGAAGGCTCAAACCGACGATGGATCAAAAGACAAGAAGACGCTTGCATCAGCTGAACAAGAAAATTGGATGGGCAAGACAGAATGCGTCCCGTGTTCAATGTGTGATTGACTACATAACATCCGGTAGACCGTTCACGGAAAGGGTTCGAAAGTTCGCCCAAGAACTAAGGACCTTGAATCACACACTAAACAAGTCAAAGCTGCTGACAATCAAGCAGCATATTGTTGACAAAATAAGGCTGTTATCTGACGCAAGGAGGAGGATACAGAAGAGGGAGAGATGGATCAGAGAGAATCAACAGTTTCTCGCTGATCCATCGCGCCTCTTCAGTGATCCCCCTGTTTTTGTAAAAAATCCACCCAAGCCCAAGGAGGTAGAGACTTTTTGGAGAGAGGTGTACAAGATCCCGAAAACACTAGAGTTGAAGGAAGATACTGACAATATCATTCGCTTCAAGGAGTTTTGCGACAGCCTCATAAAATCTGAGGAGAAGTGCCCATCAGTCACTGCCGAAGAGGTGAAAAAAGCACTTAGAGGCACGAAGAACTTTTCCGGTGCTGGACCAGATTGTATCAAGAACTTTTGGTGGAAGAAGTTTACTTCTACACACCAACATTTGGCCCGCATATTCACCTCATATTTAGAGTCGGAGATGCCCATTCCGCAGTGGCTAGTGTTAGGACGCACTATACTCCTACCGAAAAAAGGCGACTTGTCCAAACCAGAGAATTACAGGCCAATAACTTGTTTGAACACACTGTATAAGATTTTTACAGCTATCCTAAACAACAGGATTGTTCGACGAATTGAGCCTGTATGGCGAGAGATGTACGAACAACGTGGCTCGAAAAAAGGTGTAGCAGGCTGTCGAGAGAACCTGCTGATTGACAGGCGTGTCTGTAAAGACGCTACAGTCCATCAGCGCGTCCTGTCAATGGCCTGGATTGACTACCGGAAAGCTTTTGATTCAACCTCTCATAGACTTATCATCTGTCTGTTGCAAAGCTTGAAGGTACATCCACACATAGTGAGATGCATAGAGAGATTGATGCCTCTTTGGAAAACTAGATTTACCATCTCATCTAGGAATTATCGTCTGACGTCGAACAACGTCACCTTCCAGAGGGGCGTCTTTCAAGGGGATAGTATGAGCCCTTTGCTTTTTTGCATCACACTTTTGCCTCTATCTCTTGCACTACGAAATTCTCCTGGATACCTCTGTGGCGACACTAATCAGCGTGAGCATAAGGTCACTCATGTATTCTATATGGATGACCTGAAGATCTATGCCGCTGGTAAAAGCAAACTTCAAACTGCTTTAAATATCGTCAAGAACTACACAGGAGAGATTGGGGTGGACTTTGGTTTGGACAAGTGTGCCAAAATTCATTTGAAGAAAGGAAAGATTACTGGCGTTCCCAAGGACCCTGAGCTTGTGGATATAAGTGTTATTAGAGAGACCTATACATACCTGGGCGTGCCTCAAAGCCGCATTCAGGACGTAACATCAGTGAAGGAGTCTCTCCGAAGCAGATACAAGCATCTTCTTCGACAGATTTGGTCTTCCAATCTGTCGGCGTTGAACAAGGTATCTGCGACTAACATGCTTGCCGTCCCTGTTCTACTCTACTCGTTTGGGGTGGTTCAATGGACGAAGAACGAGCTTAAGGCCCTTGATGTCACCACGCGTAAGATCATGCATATGCATAAAAGCTTGCATATCAATTCGTCAGTTCCGCGATTATACATTTCACGCCAGCAAGGCGGACGCGGACTTCTGAATCTCCAGTGTCTTCATAACCGAATTGTTTTGAGTACAGCTTACATCGTTGCGAATGGCAGAGATCCTCTCCTAAAGATGGTTAGAAACCACGAGATGATTGGCGAAGGGGCGTTCCCTTACAAAGCCGCGGAGCAAGCTGCTGAGACCCTTGGCCTGAATTTTAACATCAGAAGTGAGGAAAGTGCATTACTCCATCTAGATGCTTCACGTCTAAAAGCCGAAGTAAAGAAAGCAGAGGTTGGAAAATTTCACCAAGAGCTACTCGACAAGCAAATGCACGGAAAATTTCACAGAAATGTAAAAAAACAGTCCTTGTCGAAGGAGCAAACTTTTGCTTTCCTCAAATCATCAGGGCTCAATTCAGGTACAGAGCGCTTTATTTTCGCATGCCAGGACGGTGTAATCTCCACCTTAGCATACCACGCCCGCATTTTATGTCAAGAAGTTCCCAGTGATAGGTTCAGAGCGTGTCATGCACACGCTGAGTACCTAGAACATATACTATCGGGGTGTCCGACCCACGCAGGAACAACGTATATCTATAGACATAATGCGGCCCTAAGAGTACTTTATTACCACCTTTGTCGCTCTTACGGTGTTGGTCGCGACCCTGCCCTGCCGAACGCTCCAAGGGATATAGAGTCAATTGTCCGAAACGAGAAGTGCCAAATTTTCTGGAACTACGATTTTCGGGCAGCAGTCTCCGTTGCGCACTCGAGGCCTGACATTGTTCTCCAAGACTTCGAGAAACGAACTATATTCGTGATCGAATTCTCGGCTCCATCCGAATACAACATCACTGCAAAGGAGAAAGAAAAAGAGGAGAGATATCAAGACCTTAAAAGAGAGCTGCGTCGACTGTACCCAAAATATTCGGTACGAGTAATTGTTCTTGTGATAGGTGCTCTCGGAGGTGTGAAATTATCGCTGGTTCGTAACCTTAAAGCCATACCCGTGTGCCAAAAATATGCCAAGGCTCTTGCGAGATGGATGCAGAAAGCTGTCATCCTTGGGTCGCTTCGTGTCCTCAAGACACACGAGGGTTTCGCCGGCCTGTCGTTGTGATTTCGTCGTGCCCTGTGACCACCCATCTCACGGATGTGAGACGTGGCCATAGGTGTATTTTACCGCGGTTCTACTGGGGGCCATTGACATTTTTTCCAGATGGCAGTTGCTCTTAGTGGTACCCTGCGGTGGTTGTTTAACTTTTTTTTTAATTATATATATATATAATTGACATTTCTATTACAGTATGTATTGGTTTGAATAATTTCTTTATGAAGAATAATAATTATGACATTTTAGTTTTTATATTCTTAGCCCCGAGAAGCGGATCTAATTGTTCTTTTTACTTAGAGAATATCGTTAATTGTTTCTATCAACTGAATTACGGGTTGTGATAAAAAATCAGTATTTGAATAATAAATTTTAAAATGCAACTAAACAACCAAAAAAATTTTAAATGCGTCACTTTTAAAGATGACTTTATGACTTTTGACTAGGTCAAAAGCACCGGAAATGATTGGAAATTGATTTTTGTATTTGTGATCTTTATTGAATCATCTTTCTAGTTGGAGATTTGAGACGACTGAAAAATGGCGACAAATGAAATTACCGAGAAACAAAATATTTGATGTAGAAATTTCACAAAATTATAAAAATTCGAACAATTTGAAATTTCTAAATTGAAAAATTACTGAATAGGATAATTCCCGATAGTTGATAATATAACCGAATTTCAAACAGACTTCAAAACTTCCTGAAGATTAAAAAAAAATTGGTTTAATTTTAAAATAAATCGAATAATTTCATGTGACGCAAATTTTTTTTTTTTATTTATTGAAATATTTATTATAAAACTAAATTTTTAATAGTTTATATTCGGAAATTTCTATTTGTTGGCAATTTTATAGCGTCGGATATTTTATAACGTCGGCTGTTCCAAAACTTTCAATGGTCCATTTCATAATTTTGAATATTTTCCTTGGCGAAAATTTTACGGTGGTAAAATTTCATTTATTTATTTTATTTTTATTTTTTTAATCATTTTTGTTGTGGGAACTTAATCTTCCTGGTTGAAAATTAAAGAATCTGGCTGAAAATTCAACTACTTGGGTAAATTTTCAACCACAGCAGTCAATCTTGAATCGAAAGCATAATTTTCAACCAAGCAGTTCATTATTAATTGGAAAGTTCTGAGAAACTCTCTCTTTCTCTATCCTCTTTCGATAGAAGTTCAAAAGCGAAATTTAGATCAGTCGTCCGTGCCTCTATAGGCGCACATATATACGCACACACACAGATGCATTACAGCTTACTTGAGTCCTAGCCTTATCATTCGTTTGCCCTAATGCGAGCGGCCTGATATGCGGTGAAATTGGTACAGCAGTCCTTGGCGACAAAGCAGCTACCTTCTCATGAGCAGAGCTGCTCATGCTTATCGATGATCCTTAGCTTGTTGAAGGTTACTCAAATGTCAACATCGGTTCTGTTGTAGCTGGGTGCCGATACAAGGAAGGTAGTGACAACAGCATAACCCAACAGCAAGCAAGGCCAGGCTGGTATGAGGGTTCCGGATCAGCGTCAGATGATGGGGCTCGACTCAACGTCTTGTGGTTACTCGGCTGGTCTATCGTTCTAAATCGTCTGGAGATCTCTCATAGGAAAAAGACTTCGTCCTTGGCGTTTTCATCCCCTGGTTATTGTTCTTCTTCTTCGTCCTTCATGGTGGAAAGAGAAGCAAAGGAATTAGTTTCTCTCCAGGAGTAGAAGGAAGTCCAAGACAGGATAGACCTTGTTGTTAAATGATACTTAATTTTAATTAACTAATTAATTTTCAACTTTCCAAAAGGCATTTTCTGTCTTCGGATTGTTCCTCAGGACGAGGGTGGCGTGGGCTCACCACACCGGAATTTTTTTTTCTTCATTTTCATTGAAATCAATCGATTAATTGATCTGTGATTAGGGGCTAACCTCGGTCGACCATTTAGCGATCGGCTCCGAATCTAGGACCGAGGTGAACCACACTAGAAATTTTATTTAATTTTTTTATTTCCTAGACTTGCGTGGTGTCCCTAATCCAGGATTTCGACTTCTGGTTCCATGATAACTGTATCGTCATCAGAAATATCGCCGTTTTCGAGTACCACAACTGGTGCCATTTCTTCGCGCTCTGGATGTGCGACTACGCGGTTTGGGTGGTCTTCCTCCAGAAAGGCGAGTCGCCTTTGCTGAAGGGCTTCCGCCAGTTCTAGAACGATGGTCATGAATGGCTCAGTTGATTCGCATTTACAACTGCTGGCGCGATGGTTGCAGGCCGAACAGTTGGTCGAACAATGCATATGGGAACTACCCTCTTTTCGGGAAAGACGAGATTGTGGTATACGACCGTTTTGCGAGATTCAGTGGCATGCTGGCGTTTTCACCTAGTCCTCTTCCCTCTCTTGTGAGGTGGTAGGGAGGACTCTCTTCCTTCTGGAGGATCCAGGAGGTACTCCGTATAATGCTCAGGATTTTAATTACGACTCTCGCGGAGTCAATGATTGAGATGGGCTGTTGACTGGGGATCTCTCGTACTAAATCACGGATTCGGAAAATTCGAAAAATCCGAGCCGGAAATAAATAACCTTAACCTGGACCCGCTTTTCATTCATTAGGTTGTCAGTGAAGGGAATAATGGTGCGCCTACTCTTCGACGTGAGCAACGGAGCCTTAAGTCTGCACATACACTCATGGAGCTGGAGGCTTACCGAGTCGAAATAGAAATTATTTTCGGTTCAGACTTTACGGTACCATTCATTCTCCCTTAAGAAAGTGAGCCACAGTCCGATAACATATCCTAACTCAATAAATATTGGCTACACTAAATTACCCAACTGGAGCTTCCATGTTCTAAGTCACAAAATCGGAAAATTTGGATATTCTTTTTGATATTCCGCTCTGACCTGTTTATCTTTCAGTTTTTTTTTTATTTATCTAGTTGACGTCTCAATTTTCGTATTTGCTTTTCATTATTATCATCTCCTAAACCTGTTCTTTGTTTAATCAGAAGACAATTTAATTCACTTTCGTAAACAATTATTTCCTTTTGAATCACGTCTTGTCGTGGTTTAAAACTTTCAGGAGCAGCCTGAGTACTAGCAGTTGATGACGAAGCCCTGACGTTTTCAGTCTCCATGTTAGAAACATCTGTTAAAGACGAAGTTTTTGTGCCACCTTAATAATTAAAAACAAAAATTACAAAAATGAAAATATGTACAGTTAAATAATTAAGTTTCAAATTTCTTTTTAGGGATCATAATGTTAATTATTGAAAATTATGATTTTTAAAACGTTAAAATTTTACAATAAAAAGTTGATAGCTAAATTATTTTGCTTGCAAAATATTCATTACAAAAATGATTTTCAATCTAAAATTGTGTCTACTCTAGCGGACCGCGTGGAAGCAGGGTCACGCTAGAACGTAACCCTAAAGTAATCCCTGAAGTAAACTTAAATTAACTCAAAATATAATTAATAAAAGCAACAAAGTAAATATTTGAATTGTTCTACTTATAATTCTACGTTAAAGTTGGCGTTAAAAAAAGAAACGAAAATGCACATATTTTATTTTTTAGCAGTAGAAGTTAAAGAATATTTTGAAGCATGCGACTGAGGTGCGACAGCCCGGTATACACATTGTGTTCCTGGATGCCACATGCCAGGCGCATACTTCTAAATGTTTCTAATCTTCTATACCGCTGTAAAATAAAAAATTTGCATTTACATTGTCAATTTCTAGCGTCAAATTTATCGTAAAATTAGAATTACAAGAATAACATTTCTTTTTGTTGCTTTTGATTAATAAATTGTAACGTTACTTTAGGATTACTTTAGGTTTACGCTGCAGCGTAACCACTGCGTTCACTCGGTCCGCTTGGGTATCTACTCTAAATGTTTGAACAGATTTTTTTTTTATAAATTAACTATTACTGCATCAAAAATGTCATTAAATTTGCAAAAAAAATGACACATTCAAAAATGTACTATACCACAACCTTGTTCTAAATAGGCATTCGATACCATAGGAACTTCAGTACTTAGAGTGTTGCTACAATGATCAGCATTCGTTGAAACCTTTTAATGGAAGGGATAGAAGAGAAAGGAAAAACCTCCATTACAAAAACAAACTTTCATTAAATAATTCATGCAATTTTCGAGTATTAATAAAAGGCCCGGCGGAACAGATCTTGTCTGTCTCTTTTGGTCCTTTAAACAGGTGTTCACATAGATAAATAAGAGTAAGCGAGATACGATCACGTGGAAAACAAATTGCGGTTTTCCACACGCACGTGTCTTCCTAATACTCTTATTCATCTACGTTTACACTTCTTTAGAAGAGACAGAGATAGGCTAGATCTGCTCCGGCGGATTTTATCAATATATTACTAAATTAACACTTCAAATCCATGCATGTTAAGTTTCATTATAGAATTGACAAATCAGCTTTTTTACCTTTTGTTTCGACATTTCACTGTTATAACGTTTTTGAAACGCAGAATATAATCGAAAATATAATCCCGACATCGCAACAAAACTGATACTGACGACGCACTTTTTACAAACGCAACACACTATTTTACCGGCTTAAAACAGTACTGAAGACTTCATTTGTTTTGATCAGCCTCCAACAGCCGGTGCGTGCGCAGCGAGTCGTGTGCTTTCGTCTGCTTTCTTCTTTCTTTCAAGCTATAGCAAAATGTTACATTATACCTATCTCGCGAATTATGTATACTATAGAGACAGAGATGTTTCCTATTTTGTGTATACTCATCTGGAATTTTTAGATGTTTCAGTTTGTAACACTTCAAGGTACAATTTACTTTTCATGTAATTTATTTTAAATACTAAATAATGCTTTGAAAACAATCTCAACGTAAATATGTATAAT